>JAPYKE020000063.1:150000-622916 GCA_028554795.2 Sinohyriopsis cumingii | reverse complement strand
TTGTTTCAGTATCATAATTGGTAACATTTATTGTTGCAAAAGAATCCTCAACATGTGGTAATTCCAAAATATAACCTTGGATTTTAAAGTATCATGCAACAGTTACATTCGTTAATTCTGTAATACCATTATCATGTGATATTTACATGAGATAATCCTGTAATACCATCATCGTGTGATATTTACATTTGCTAATCCTGTAATACCATCATAATGGGATATTTACAAAGGATAATCCTATAATACCATTATCATGTGATATTTACATAAGATAATCCTGTAATACCATTATCATGTGATATTTACATTAAATAATCCTGTAATACCATTATCATGTGATATGTACATAAGATAATCCTATAATACCATCATCATGTGATATCTACATTTGCTAATCCTGTAATACCATTATCATGTGATATTTACATAAGATAATCATGTAATACCATTATCATGTGATATTTACATAAGGTAATCCTTTAATACCAGCATCATGTGATATTTACCTTCGCTAATTCTGTAATACCATTATCATGTCATATTTGCATATGATAATCCAGTTATCCCATAATCATGTGACTTATACGCATGATAATACTAAGTTTTGTCATTTATTCAATTGTTAGGACATCAGACATTAAAATTAAAAATGTTCGAGACTGGATGACATTTATTCATCTTATACAGTTATTCTGGTGGTTGGGGTTCAGTAAAAGTATTGAAAACTGATATCCAGTCTGGAGAATTTATAATATGTGACCACCCACACCTTCCAAACAGCAATATTATATAAATAATGTCAGTATCATCAGTGAAATTCAGTTTGAAGAACTCAAGCCTTTCCAGTTGGGTACTTAATGATTTTTACGTTTCTGTTTAAGACTATATTTATCATTTTATAAATGTTATTGATTTTGACTATGGTGATGAGAATGCAAAGCCACCAGTGGGGTGTTAGACCAATTGGCATTAGATGCGAACAGTGATGGTGAGTTTGTTCAACTTGTAAGTGAACATCTGCACCAGGGTGGTGTTACCAGACCTTGATGTACACTCAAATTCAATCTTGTCAATGGTCAAATACAAAATCATCATTTGGGAACATACTAGTGTATAGTTACCAATTTGAGGTCAGCTTTGAATCAATGCACATACATGTGTAATTGCGTATGCATTGACTGCAGCACTAGGTCCAACAAATCCAGGATTGTTTCTATAACGACAAAGAGGAATTCACCACTGTATCTATCTCAGTTACATTAGATCAACATGGACTCAGTTGGAACAAAAAGATCTCGAATGTTATTCAACAAGGATGCACTTGATTGGGTAACAATTATTGAGCAAAGAGTAGTGTTAGAGGTACACATGATGTGCAGTATTAAAGTCAAACATTTCTTCTCAATTGTGGAATAATTTCTGTAGTGATTGTTTAATGTTTTAGAAAAAAAGCACACGGAAAGATCCACATAATTTTTACTTTCTTGAATCAATTTTCCACCAACCCCTACATCACTGACATCAACAGACATTTTAAATGATTGACTCAGATTTGGAGCTAGAAGAACTGGTGTACATTTAAGAACGGGATTTAATTTATCAAAAGCCTTCTGATATGTGTCAGAATAATGAAACTTTCTCAGTATTTATTGAAAAATGTAAACAAAAGAATTCTACAATATCCAGCCTTACCCAAAAATTTGGTAAGTTGCTTTTTACCAATTGGCACAATGAATTCAGAGATAGCAATGACTTTGACTTCTAAAGGTTTACCTTAACCATGTTCCACAACACATCCTTAAAGCACCGCAATGCTCACATTTAGTTAAATTGTCAAATTTGAATAACTAAAACGATCAAATGTTTCCAAATCATTTCCATGTGATCTTTCCAAGTATCATTGTAGATGATGAAATCTGCATCACACTATCTACACCATATGTTATTATGTTCATTAAACACTTGAATTTCCAATGAGACTTTTTCAAACCAAAGACATCATTTTGTATTGATAAAATCCATTGGGAGTTGAAAATGCCAAAATTTCTTTTGCTCTTTCCGCTAGTGGAATTTGTCAGAATCCTTTGAGAAGGTCAAACCTGTTGACATATTTTCCATTTCCAGTTTTGTTAATGCAGTCATCAATCCCTAGTATTGGAAATGATCTGTTTTGGTGACGCTGTTCACTTTTCTATAGTCACACATATTGAAAGTATTATCAGGTTTCAACATAAGAATACACCATGAACTCCAGTTAAGTTTACTTTCTTCATAAAGCATTTTCTAGCAAATATTTAATTTTCGTTCTCAAGCATTAGTCCTTGCAAGGATTCATCCTGTAAAGATGCTGTTTCACAGGTGTAGAATCAACAATTTCAACATCATGGTAGATTATATTTGTTCATGTTATGAATCTAGAAACAGTGTATCTTTAAAATAAAAATACAATTCAAACAAAAACATATTAACTTCGGACCTAAAAACGTTAACACACACAACACCCTACTCGTGTCCTACAATTAAGGTACATTCTGTATAATCTTGATACTGCAAATATATTTAACTAGCTCAAAATATATTCCTCTGAAAATAGTTTTCCATATTATATGCTGTTGTTGTTGTTGTTGTGGGGTTTAACGCCATTTTTCAGCACGATAGGCTATACATGGTGGCCAGTATTAATGGTGGAGGAAGAACCCGGAAAACCCCGGAAAGAACCACCGACCCACGAGAAGCTACTGGCAAGCTTTCTCACATGCCCACATTGGCTGAATCTTAGACTCGAACCGCCGCAGACAGAGGTGAGATGGCAGTGATCCGTAACGAAGAGCGCTTTAGACCACTCGGCCACTCGGGGCCCCCCATATTATATGCATTAAACATTTTCAAATGTACTCTTTATATTTGAAAATTGTATGACGGTCTTAGTGGCATCATGCAAGACGTGACTCAGGCAGAATCAATTAAACTGAATGGCATGGTAGCCAATTCCTATTAACTCATTAACCCCTGGCTCAACGTTTATATTGCAGGAGGTACTAGCTTACTGCCGAGCTCTGTAGCGTCACGGTCATGTATGATACACTAAAGTGGGTGGTATTATAGAAAGGTAGAAAGATGTAGCTCTACAATGATACCAAATAATCTGGACGTTTTAGTTAGACTACAAAATACAGAGGGAAAAACCTAATTTTTTGGACCCGTTATTTTTTCACCTAAAATTCGCCCGTGGTCGGAATCCGAATTTGTATCCGAATTTTAGACTTTTTGGCCTCAGCTCTAAGACAGACCGGTCTGAACTACACACAGATAGATGAACCTTTGCAAAAAGCAGGATAAGGTGTGCATTTGGAATAAAGAGTGGTCTCGATACCAAAATGATGGGTCCGTTAAGCACAAAAAAAGAGAACTAAAACTCCAACTTTAACCCTTCTGCTCGTGCGCGAGCAAAATAACCAATGCAAAACGATCTATCTGACACAACTAGGTATTAGGCCAATGGAAAATCTCTTGAAAGTCGGTATATTAGGATATATTCAGAAATAGCCCCCAAAACGTGTTTCCTATTCGCATTTCAGGCGAAAAGCCAAGTATCTCCAGGGCTTAATGAGATAACTGTAGTTGTCCAATTAATCTATGCCGACAACTGGGATATGCCTTAAACTCCAAGTGTTTGCAACATTCGTGGGAATTCGAAGCATGTGATCATATTGGTGATCAGCCCATTGAAACACAAAGTATTGCCGCTGCTGTTTATTTTTAGTATCGCAGTCTTTTTTTTCTTCTTTTATACAGTTAAGTTTCAATCGTGTGAGTTTCATTTTAACATGCATTTTGTGTCAAATTTCTTGAGAGAGACACAGCAAAGTTTGAAGTCCTTTGATACCAAGTAGATACAGTAACATAATTTTTAATTTATTTCCGATTTTTTAAAGTTAGTCATTTGTTATTTAGATATTTAGAAACCTTTGTAACAATAGCATCCTAAATGTGCAGTCGGGGGCTATGTAACTCTTATCACAGATACTACTACAATGTCAAGTAACTCTTAATCTCATAACAATGTGCTAAGAGAGTTTTTCCCCGTGGTCATTCCACTCGCGACATTTTGCAATTATTGATGAAAATGTGTTCATAGCCTGGCCTGTGAAGACACCTTTGATCTTTTATAAAATTATATAATGGTGCGTGAAAACTCCCCTTCCCCCAAATTAATATATGAATAAATAAATAAATAAATAAATAAATAAATAAATAAATAAATAAATAAATAAATAAAACAAATATATAAATAAAAGAAATAAATAAATAAAACAAAGATAATTATGATAAGACTTTTAAGAAAAACATAAGTTTCAAAATGATCCAAAGTCCTTCTGACAGAGCATTATTTAAATTTGGATTTGTGATGTTTACGTATTCCTAAACGAGATATAAGAAACACACTCTAAAAGAAAAGTTAAGTAGACCTATATCCCACTATATTTCTAGTACCTACATGACGGGAATAAACACCGGCTCACAATTAAAGAAACCCACATCCCACATAATTATACTACCTGCATATCAGTGATTCAATTAATGCATTTATTTGCAACCTACTGATATTAGAGGTTTTATAAACAAAAAAAAAGATAAATTCAAATATCTGCTTATCTCTAAACAGTTTAAAAATATCCAAACTTTTTATTTTTTACATGGAAGTCAATTAGATAACGAAGAACAAAGATGGTCATCGGAGAGCGACTTAAATTCTTTCATTGCACATAACCTCAACTAGGAAGTGTAAAACTGTTTAATCTAGTTTGGCCAATCATCAACCGATCATGAAAGGTTTAATGTTGTGAATAAGTAGTTATCTGATACTAGATCAAGTAGTCATTCCGACAATATTTCAAAATGGAGTTACAATGAATTTTTTGTAAATGATAACATTTTATCTTTAAGTGTTATTTTCATTGTTCTTTTTCTCCTTATTTTTACAATTATTCATCATCATCATCATCATCATCTTCTTCTTCTTCTTCTTCTTCTTCTTCTTTTTCGTATTATTATTATTATTATTGGGGCCCTGAGTGGCCGAATGGTCTAAAGCGCTCTCCGTTACGGATCACGGCCATCTCACCTCTGTCTGCGTGGGTTCGAGTCTCGGATTCGGCCAATGTGTGCTTGTGAGAAAGCTTGCCAGTAGCTTCTCGTGGGTCAGTGGTTCTTTCTGGGGTTTTCCCGTGTTCTTCCTCCACCGTTAATACTGGCCGCCATATATATGGAACGGACCTCATTTCGTGATCTAAGATCTAAACGATTTCTGTAATAGACATGCCTTTAACGCTGCGTATTGCCTTTTCAGAATGTCATTCATATTGTGGAGTATTATTCTCGGTATCACCACAGTCATTGGTGCCATCTCTGTACGCGTTTTCCAGGTCTTTGTAATATATAACTAAAACCGGCTGAAAGGCATTTTTCCGTCAAACGGAGAAACGTTTCTGTAATTCATATCAATTTACAAGTTTAATATTCCAAATTCGAAATAACCTCTGTGTAAATGTTTGAATACAAATAAATAAATATTCTTTTTCTTGTTAAACCTCTATTGCAGAGGTGGGCAAACTTTTCAGTGCAAGTGTCGCATACACAAATTTACACCTTGTCGCGGGCCGCATAGTTCATTAAGTAAAATAATTAATATTTGAAATAGCAAAAACAAAAGGTTTTTCTAAATAACATCTAATTAATTTTCAGTTGTTAATATGCTGTTAATATTTGAAAACTTAAACTTCAAAAGAAGCATATTTATTTGATAAACAGAGTAATATAAACAGAGTCAGTGCGAATGATGACTTGTTCCTAGGCCGCATGAAAGCCCTTGGCAGGCTGTAGTTTGCCCACCTCTGCTCTATTGTCTTAAATAAAGTAATACAAAGAAGCAAAACCAACAAATTTTGTTAAACTTAACAAATAATTTAATTCGCTAAATTATAAAATGAAAGTTTAAGAGGGACTGAGAGTATTGTGAATTAAATCCAAAATAATTCTAAAAGTTATATGACAAGCCCCCCAAAAATGGAGTGTTCAGAATGAATTCCAGGTCTTAAATGTGCTAATGTACCAATAGTCTTGAATGTGCTGGCGTGCCAGCTACCTTAATGTATCACAAAGGCATTCTCCATGATTTCTTTGAACGAATTCCCAATAATCGCTTTTTAATAGTTTTTAGTTCAAACATGAGCACACTGTAATTCCACTAAATAATTTAAATAAGTGATTCTTCTCAAATAAAATTAAAACACAAAAAGAAATGCTTGTGTAGACTGAAAATAAAATAAGAACATAAATATGAATAGGCATAATTGTTTATTTCTCTAATTATCGACATCTCCACGACTCTATCCCATCTCTTTGTCGCAATTCATCCCCGCACGACTTTTGTCCAAAAACATCTCCAAGTGACATATATTGAATCATACCAGAAGAAAATTACCTGAAAATGTAAACGGCTTCATCATCAAGGTTGATTCTAGAACCCAAGCCAAGTAAACAATCTAATTATAGCCCATTATCTCAAAAACATGCAACACAGATATACATAACCATATATAAGTAAATTACGTTTAAGCTCCTTTCAATACGGTCACTAACAGCTAATTTTAAGCTGCAGTGGTCAGAAATTTCTCATTATATGTCGATTGCAAGCGGATAGTCAGTCTGTGAGAAGCCACCTAAACTAAACCACTTCTCAAAAGTCCTGCAAAGTCAAAATTTGAAGAAAAAAATATGATAAATATAGAAACATACGTACAGTTCATATTATGATGTTGACGTTGATGCGTTTGTTTAATTGCCTTGAGATCGGTGTTGGATAACAAAAGGCCAGACTTACATGATGTCAACAATACTATACTAATATGGATATATTTATAGACTATTACTCTTAAATTTTCTTCTCATATTTAATCTACAGTATTATAGCAATAAATTATCTAGCCAGTACTGAACTGACTTATTTCTATTGTTTGTCGAACGCGAAATTGGGATAAACAAGCCGCATTTCAAGAATAATTTGAATGGAAGTAAGCAAACCTTACTAATATAACCAGACTTGTTGACCTTAGTCAATAATGTGTACAACTATGGTAGGGGAGGAGAAAAATCTGGGGTGGGTGGGAGATGGGAGCTTTGGGATTTAGTATTGACCCAATGTGTTCACCTGCACGTCGTAAACAGGCGACTAATCAAGGAAGTGGCTAGCGTGCCAGAAGCGTACGGGTTCGAATCCTACAAAGTCATCTAAGATTTAGCGGCTTTGGTCAGGGCACTTTGCTCAAATTGCCTCGGCACTAAATACCCTACGTGTGAAGCTGTGTGTTAAAACAGCGCTGAAGTATATCGAATGCCTCGGACATTATGCCTTTGCCTTTAACGAAGACATATAGCCCTGTGTCAACGTGATGATAAATACACACACACACACACACATCTATATATATATATATATATATATATATATATATATATATATATATATATATATATATATATATATATATATATATATATATATATATAATACAAACAAATCATATGGCGAATAACAATCCTTTCAAGTGCACTGGATCCAGCAAGGGATCACGTGTGTCAGGGATTGATTAAGATAAATATAATAAACTGACAACGAACAATGCGAAACTAGTATCTGATTAACCTGGGCACTTTCGACTCTTTAATGAGTATTTTTCAAAGGCAAATACAAAACATAGACAAGACTAACAAATAAGACAGAAAAACGGTTATATTTGCGAACATTTACATGGCTGTTTCTACAGAACTTCAACCATTGAACTTTAATATGTTTCAACTAGTTTATTTCGGCTTGTTGCTGATACTGGAAAATATTTGTATTGACCTAGAAATTGATGAGCCATAATGACATCTGTTATTTTATGTAAATTTATGTAAGCGCAAATTATATCACGGATATTTCATTGTTATAGTAGCCATAGGCTATTAAGCAGATTTAGAGAATTATTTAAAAGAAATGTGTCGGCTGCAGAAGATAATTTTATTTGTGCATGGCTGTCTTTTTCTAGTCTTATTGGTTTAAACCGCTTGGTTTCAATGTTGTAAGGCGGCATATCTAGTAGGATTCCTTTTCATTCCTAGTGTGGGGACTCCATTTGAGTTGTGAGCAATTGTAACAAGTGTTACAGTACTGAAAGTGTGGCCAGTGGAGGAGAAGTGTTCTGCGACTGGGCTTCTGTACTGCTTCTTTGATTTAATGAGATCTATGAAGATTGATCCTTTTCTGTAGCTTTTCAGTTTCTCGTACATACTGAAGGCTACAGATCTTACATGTGATAAGGTAAATGACATTCTCGGTTTGCACGTTTTGTTTGGACCATGTATGTTTAATTTTTCTCTAGTCACTGTGCTACAAAATGTTTTGGTCTCAATCATATGTTGACAGGTTTTGCACTTTTTATCACCACAGGGGCCAGATTGACTAGGATGGTCTTGATTGGTGATTGGCGTTAGCTTCGCCCTGACTGGGATATCCTTAGTAGTAAATAGGGATACATTAGCAACAATGGGAATTAGCATTACAGACCCCCTGGGAACGATTAGCGACAATGGAAATTTAACATGGAGAAAAATCGTGGGTCAGATTAGCGACAAGGGGAATTAACATGGGGAATAAATCGTGGGTCACTCTAGCGACAAGGGGAATTTAACATGGAACTATAGTGTGGGTCTGTCTAGCGACAAGGGGAAATTAACATGGGGAATAGAGTTTGGGCTTTTGGGATATTTTTTTTTTAAGAAAGTTTTTTTAAAAATTTAAATTTAAATTTAAATTTAAAAAAGGGGTAGGCAATTGAAAGGCTATCTCTTTTCGAGAAATATGGCTGGCCCTGAAAAGGGCCTTTGGGTTTATTCTGCTTCTTCTTCTATTTCCTCCATTTCCTCATCCATCCCCTAATCTTTTCCCAAATTCCTTTGTTCTTCCTTTTTTCTTTTTCAGGTAACCAGACGGGGTGACCCATAGCCCTGAACTTCTCTTGTATCTTGATCCAATTTTGATTGACTTTGTCAAAGGCCTCTTTCTTCTTCATTGTTTCCTTATCCTGTTTTTCTTGACTCCATTTTTCTTTTATCTTTTTCACCTCTTCAGTCATCACTTGTTTCATTATTTCTTCTCCTTTTCTCAACCTGTTCAGTCCCCTCTTCATATATGACAACTCCGTCCAATACACTCTATGTTCTAGGAAGCACCGGACTTGGATGACATAATCCAGTGCTTCCTTCAAACTCCCCACTCTGACATAAGGTGGGTCAATAAATCCTCTTGATTTGTTGACTTCATCTTCTATCATTCCTTCTATTATATGTCTGGCGGTTTTTATACGTTCGACTTGACTGGTTACCAAGTGTTCTTTATCTTCATACTCCCATTCCTTTTGTATCCTTTCTATAGCGTATTCTGCATCTATTATCCAGAAATAGACATGCCTCAATTGATTAAATAAATCAGTCACTTGCGTCATCTTGTCTAGATTATTCTTTGTAGAATGGTTTGAACGACGAATACTGTGGGTTCTTATACTGAAAGCGCGGACGTGAAGGAAAATATCCCCCTAAAAACATAAAATTGATCTTACCTAGATCATGACCAAGCAACGCGCGGACGTGAAGGAAAACATCCCCCACTTTTCTCATTTCATATAATCAAACCCAAACTATACTCTCCACATACGCTAAGAAACAATAAAGAAACCCATAATCTACTATTCACACAAACTTCCTTGAACATTTACAAACAAAAAACACACAAACACATACACTCTCACTATCAATAAAGAGTTAGTGTTTATATTCACACTACTCTACCTACACACATTGGCAAATTAATAGTTATTTCTTTTCTAGAGTATTGGGTAGCCCTTAAAAGGGCTGTTTTTTTTTGAACTCCAGATGCACCTATCTAATGGTTGCACCTTCCTGGCCTGGCGCCACACACGCATCTTCTTCCCCAGTCTCCTTTCACCTTTCTTCTGGGGAGCACAGAGGGAGGATGATTCGCTTCAACACCCCAATCCTCTGTCTCGGGAATATTATACGACATCCTCTCTTCTAGTTTCTTTTCCTCCTCTTCCCTCTCTCTTCTCTCCTCCTCTTCGTTCTTCATTCTTTCCTCTTCTACTATAGCCTCCGCGGCCAGTTCATTTAACAGGCGCATGACATATTCCAGATGTATCTGGAGTTCAAGAAGTTTGCTTATTCTGCTATTCATTCTTGTGTTGATCAATCAACAAGGGTAGCTAGACTGCCCAGCGAGTTTCAATTTATAGTGAAAGCGCGGACGTGATGGAAAACATCCCCTTAAAACATAAAATTGATCTTACCTAGATCATAACCAAAAAACAACAACGCGCGGACCTAAAAGAAACACTCACTCACTTTTTTATGCTACCCATCACTATTTTAAAATTTTTTTATCAATCACTTCAACAGACTATCAACATACGCAAAGCAATCCAATCTAACCCCAAATTTACACCTCAAACACCAAAACAAAAAGACATCATTTTAATATACTATCCATACCAACTTACTTAACCACTTACAAACACAAACACACAAACACATACCCTCACATTTTTTAAAAAAGAGTTAGTGTTTATATTCACACTACTCTACCTACACACATTGGCAAATGGATTGTTATTTCTTTTCTAGAGTATTGGGTAGCCCTGAAAAGGGCTGTTTTTTTGTTTGCTATGGCATTCTTTTTTAGTTTCTAAGAATGCGATGTCCTCTGAGGATAGACTTTCTGGCGATAGGTCTGCTTCTTCGAAAAGAGAAGAAGAACTCTTTGGTGTCGATACGACAATCGACAAAGCCTCTGTCAGCTTCAGGTTGCTGCTGGTGTTGTTGTTCTTGCTGCTGTTGCTGCTGTCTCTGAAGTCTGTACTTCTCTGTCCATTCTTCTTTTTCCCTGTTCATTTCTTCTCTGAAGAGCTCTTCTATCAGGTCTTCAGTGATTTTTAACATTCTCACATTCTCTATTTCTTCTGGCTTCGGTATCAGACTGTGTCTGACCCTATGCAAATTCACGTAGGCTTCGTTGAGCTTAGCTAGTTTGGAGCACATCTTCGTAGGAGGATGAGTCGACAATGGATGGTTAGACTGGAAACAACCCCGGTTCTTAAAGTCAAAGCGCGGACGTGAAGGAAAACATCCCCACACGGTTTTTGAGTCGCAACGTTTAGTGAGTGTCATGAGAGGGATAGTAAGAAATGAAAGAGCATCAATCCAACGTTCTTATAGCTAAAGAAAAGACAAAGGCATTTTTTTCAAGACACAACATTTTTTATTCAAAAATCACTTAACACTAAACAACAACTCTAACATTTTTAACAATAATCCAACAATATAACAGCAAACAATTTTTTCAAAACACAACATTTTTTATTCAAAAATCACTTAACACTAAACAACAACAACTCTAACATTTTTTAACAATAATCCAACACTAAAAGTTTCTCCACTAGGTAAAGAGGGATAACAGTCTTCCATGGTTTCTAGTAATCTAGGATGACTTCTCTCAAACTGTTGATTTCTATGGTATTATCGAATTCTGCATACATGATGACGTTCACCGTTTCATCAGGGTCTCGGTCTTTAAACTGAATTTCCACACGAATCTGGCCGGATTTTATAGCGTGGAAATGTCCCTCGTCGCTGCCTTGGTCTGGAGTGAAATCGAAAGCCCACAAAGCGTAGCCTCCTGCATAATCCTCGTACGTAATGCCGTGACTGGTATTGGTTCCTAACTGTCCGGTGGCTTCGTACAGGGACAAGTACGATCTCAAGTAATTCTTCTTGGTAAAGTCAGGTTCGAAAGGTCGGGTACACAAGGTCTTGCCATCGCGACTGACTTCGATTTTGGACACGCCAAAGTGTTGAAAGTAGAAAGGATTTTTTTCGGCAGCTCCGTTGAAGGCTGTATTCTCGACAATACCAACGATCAAACGTTTGGGTAACTGTCCTTGGAACAGATGATCTTCGATCATGGATCGCTGTCCCTTGGGAATGGTGAAGGTTTTCACTTCCACGCGTCGTATGGGATACTTGGCGGTCGTTCTGCTCAACGTCTGACTGATGTCGTTTCCCACTTTAGGTAACACTTCCACACGGCGTACGTAGAGTCTGGCTTCTAGGATTTTGGTTTTGTAACCGTCACTATCAGCCATCAAATGGAAAGCGGCACTGCTACGATTCAGTCTCAGGCGGACATCCACCCCGTTCAGCAAATACTTTTCTTGCAACCATATGTCCAAATGCAAACGATCCATCAGTTCTAAACTTGTGTCGGCTCCCGTGATTCTCTTTCTTCGTTCTAGAAATCCATCATTGTTGTCTTTCTTTTCATCAGTTTCCAATATTTCAAACTTGGTAGGTTCGTCAGCTTCCCATACCACACAGGCATTGAGATGAGTGTTCTTGGCATCTATTCCGTACGTCAAGAGATTTTCCAGGTAGGCACGATAAGGGTAAGTATCCATGCTGCTACTGACCAGTTTGTTATTCAAGTACAAGTCCACTCCACTGAACAAGGAATGCATGAAATTGTTGACGGGAGCTACTGCTTCATCGTCTATAGCACCTCCAGTCTTATCTAGAATTTTGACTTTCAGGTACAAGTAACTGCTATTCAGATCGATGTAATCTTCGGGCTGTCCTTTGATTTCAAACTCGATGGGAGCGGAATCGGTCAGTGAGGAGACGGGGTGAAATTCCACCCACTGGGATTCTTGCATCGTCATCATCGTGGGGGGCATGGCAAACAGATCCAGTTCCGTCTTGGAACAAGCGCAAGATTCTCGGTGCATCATTTTTTTGTCTCTTTTCTCAATAATCGAAAACGTCTAAGTCTCGAACGGTTCTTCTTTTCTTGGCCTTTCTCGCTTGAAGTCTGGTGAAAGGGTGTTTTCTTCGTCGTCTCTTTCTGCCTTGTCCTTGCTGAATGCCTGACTCGGTAGCGTGCAGGGCATTTATAGGTGTCTCTCGTTGGCCTAAAATGTCTTTGCCCGTTTGCAGCAAGACATTTTTGCCTGCCCTCATGAAGGCTTCTTTAGGGTTTTGTTTGTCGATGATGACATTTTGGAGAAATTCTTTGCCTTGCGTCAGTGCCGCATCTTTCAAGGTATGCAATCCGCGTGTCACCATCGGTTTCAACACCGGGGCCACCGAACGAAAGGCCGATTTTAACATGTCTCCTAAACCGTGTCCTCGCTGTCGAGCAACCCCTCGGTACACTGGATACATGACTTACTTACGAGTCGTGAGAGAACCGTTTTCGAAAATGGAGTTTCACCGTGACTTTTCCTTTGGTGAATGGAATATTTTGTCCCAAATCTTCTTTTATAGTAATGTTGACCGTGTCCAAATACGACTTGCTGACCGGCAAATAGTGAGGATGGACAAATTCGCGGTGGACGTGGTAAGTGTTTCCACCTTCCTCGTCAGCGTCCGTGGCAGAATCCACTTTGAAAGGAATGACACGCAGTAACGGTACGGAGGTGTGTCCCACCACGTTGTACTCCACCACATCGGAATACACAAACATCAAATTCAGTCCTTGGTTCAGTTCTACCGGGGCACGAAATAACTTGCTAAAAGACTCGTTGTCGTAAACGATGGGCAATTCGTTTTTCTTGATCATGGTCTTTCTCATGTCCATGTCTCCGCCCAACATGTCAAACAATTCAGGACAAAATAAAATGGACATGATTTTACTTCGTTCAAATTTCATCAAGAAGCGACGAGCTGCTTTGTGGTACTCCATGGTGACACTTTTGTTGACATGCTCCAAAGCTTTCAGAAACACGACATTAAACCTGGAGGTTATGGTGCTGACCAAATGTTGACCACTAAAATAATAGCCTGTGGGAATGAACAAGTGATAGGTGGTGTACTTTTGTGTACGGGTTTTCTTGTCATATTTGACATTGCTATCCATCCACTGTTGCATTTGCTCGTCATGAACTTCCACATCAAACAAATTTTGATTGGGAAGGACATTGAGGACTTGGGTCGGGTGAATCATTTCTACTAAAGCCACTTCCCAATGGGCTTCGTGATCTAACTGGATGGCTTGAGGTAATTTGGCCGTGTAACAGCACAACGTGTTCTTGGGAAACACCTCCATGGAACTGTCACTGGGTAAATTAAGTAAAATTGGTTTTGGTGACTCATAATTCCAGAGTTCTGTGGCTGTCTGAGGGGTTATTAATGGACGTCAGAGGCGTGTCTCCGCCCAAAATGGGGTTCTGGTTGTGGCTGAAGTGGTGACTGGCACTGGCACTGGACACAAGGTTCCAGGGGTTCCCGTTCGAGGTGAATTTCAGGGAGGGATTAGGAAGCAGGTAACCGATGCAACTGCTCAATAAAATGGTCCACAATTGTTTGTCTCCTTGTTGCAAACTCAAATTGGCGATGGCTGCCCCGATGACACAATACACCACGAAGATCTGACAGAAAAAGACGATTTGCGTTTTAGGCACACGTTCTCCACACCACAGAAGAACTAGGTGAAGGAGGAGTGGTCGACGTAGCTGCGTCTGATGTGTGAAAGGGCATAATGGTCACTTCTTTTTATAGTCGATGACTTGCGAAGCGTCGATCCAAGAATCGAAACTGGGCGGATATCCTTTGCAACGTACTTTGACTTCTTTGACACGTCGTTTGCCCACTTTACGGGTTCTGCGTTCGAGAATGCTTTCGATGTCGTACACGTCGTCTCCTTTTTGGTGACACGTTGTAACTCGGGCAAATAAAACGTTCCTTTGAGCACTTCTCCCTTCATGTCTTCCAATTTATAGACGGCAGGATGACGGCCATGCACTCGTCCAGTGACGCGAAACAATTCGGTCGTCCAGTTAGGTAAGTAACCTTTGTCGAAAGTGCGTTTGGTTTTGCCAATGCGCACCCAATCTCCTACGGCCAAGTCTCCACTTTTCTTCGGGACAGCCCTCGTCGGGGACGTACCAAACAGACGCTCAAACACCAACACTATGTTGTCGGGAGTCACGTCTTGCGGGGCACGTCCGATGCTTCGATGGTAAGATTGGTTGTACGCTTGCACCAGGTGAGGTAAGATGTCGATGTACTTCAGAGTGTGGTGATGCGTAAAATATTTCCACATGCGTTCTTTCAAAGTGCGTTGAAAACGTTCCACGATGCTGGCTTTGGTTTCGAGATTCTCGGTGGTAAAAAAATGAATGTCACGTTTCTTTAATTCTTTTTGGAAAGCTTGGTTCAAAAATTCGGTGCCTTTGTCCGTTTGCCATCGAAGAGGGTGACGACCGCTTTATTTCAGCACCCGTTGCAGGGCTCGCACTAACTCGCTGCTGGATTTGGAAGTCAAGGGCACGACCCAGGCACATTTGGAAAAGACGTCGATGACACAAAACAAATATTTGTAGCCACGATTGTAGCTGGCCAAATGAGAGACATCGGCTAAATCGGCTTGCCATTGATGATCGATGCCTTCCACTCGGGTGCGACTTCTGGCAAGCAAACTTGCATCGAATGGGTTTGTGTAAAGTGTTGGTAGCTTGTTCGTGTAACCATCGTTGCACTTGAGGTAAACGGAGACTTTTTAGTCGAGTTTTAGCAGCACGATACAATTTTTGAACTCCTGCGTAACCTGCAGGATGGGAGGGATCGTAGTAAATGCTGGCTAAGACTTTTTCCATTTTTTGTGTGTTAATAAGTCACCCACTCTTCGGTGATGCTACTTTGGGTGGGACGGAAGGGTGGTTTGGAAACGGATTTACGTGTCCGATGGGCTACGGGAGTAGAAGTCGAAGGTAGTGGTGGAGGTGGAGGTGGCAATGGAATGGCTTTGGTTTTCTTTTCTTTTTTCGCTTCTGGTTTCCCTTCTTTCTTTTTCACTTCTGTCGAAGGAAGAGTGGACATCATCTTTTTAACCCAAGCTTTCATTTCTTCTCGTTGGGGTGTGGGGGACGGGGTCAGCAAGGATGCTGCAATCTTACTTGAAATGGGAGCTGCTGACGGTGTTTGAAACACTTCTCGCATCTCTTCTTCCTCAGGTCTTCGTGAGGTAGCATCTCTGGTGACCCCTGGGGATGGTAGTAGTGGTGGTGGTGGTGGTGGTGGTGGTGGTAATAATGATGGTGCTGGACTTTTCATCAAGGTCTTAAAATCTTTCAAAAGTGGGTAGAGCTGTTTCGTCTAAAGCTTTCTGGTGAAAGAGTTGCAGTCGTTGCAAGAGTTGACCGTACTTTTGCGATTTTTCTGTTTCGGACAAATCTTGGCGATCCATCAAGGACTGTAATTCGTGTTGTAACTGGGACATCTCGCTCAAATTGGGATTGGGAGGTAAATGCGGGGTGCGTTGTTCTTGCCACCGAAGGTATTCCATCCATCGTTTGTAAGGCACTAAAGCTAGTTTTCGTACTTCCATGGGGTTGTCAGGGGTCGATTCTGAGATCTTGGGACTTCAGAGGGCCTTTTTATCTTGCTCCCACCAGTCCTCCCAACATGGTTCCCAAGACTCCTTTCAGTATGGGGCCTAACAAGAGAGGCAAAATGCCTCCACGTTGCACTAACATCTTCTTTTTATGACGAATGGGAATTTTCTTTCGAACCATTTGGCGAAGAACGTGACGATGTTTGCCTAAGCATTGTTTCTGCTGTTTGGACAAAGGGATCGTGCCTTTCAAAACATTCAAACAACATTCGCACACGGTATCGATGACCTCTTTGGAGGCCGATTGAATGAATTTTTTTCGTAGGGGTGGAGAAGCTTTGGACAGGACAGATAACATGTCCCCATGTTTGGCTAAACGTGGTGGCAGTCCTTTCCTTTTCTTTCCTTGGGGTTTTCTGGAGGGTGACATCTTTGAGTCTTCAGGAGCACCAAAAAAAACACTGATACCATACTTGGTCACAGGCCTTTTTTATACTGGAACGCGTCGCCACTGATTGTCTTTACGGCGTATCAGTTTGAGGACAGGCATGACACGTCGTGCAGGGGTACGCAACGGACTAAATCGAGCCAGTTCTTGCTTGGACAAATCCAGTAAACTTTGTAACATGCCCGATCTTTCATGGACTTTGATTTTGGGAGAAGGTACTTTGTGAGCAGCAGCCACTGCCACTAAATTGGAGGGTCCTCCCACTGGGGAAGTTCTTTTTGGGGTCATCAACGGAGAAGTTCTTGGTGTGATCAACGTCTCCAAGTACTCTTCAGTTCCTGGTGTCATCAACGGAGAAGTGGATAAACGTGAGGCTGCCGGAGACACAGTCACCGACGTGGCAGATCGTGGTTTGCGAGTGTAAGGTTGCTTCCTGGCCGAAGTGCCTCTCTTGCGACTAGTTTTCTTCTGTGGACTTTTCTTTTTCTGGGGACTTTTTCTCTGTTTCTTTTTCTGGGGGCTTCTTTTCTTTTTCCGGGGTGGTGTCTGGTCAGAGGAGGGTCCTGCCACTGGAGAAGTTCTCCTTGGGGACCTGGTCTTTTTCTTCTTGGGGCTTCGTTGGACTTTTGTCTTGGGGATAACTTTGGGGGCATTAGGATCCCATCTTAAGAGTGAGCGAATGATGACCCCTCCTAGAGTACCGCTCCCTCCAGGTTTCAAAATGATTTGTTTTTTTGGTTTGAGTGTCGATGCGGGGATCGGCCAGTTGGACCAAAGCGACTTTGTTTCGATCAAAAAAGCGTTTGGTTTGATGAGGAATCTGAATGATTCCTTGGAGTAATTGACGTACCGTCACCGTGAACCATCGTAAGACTTCTTTGAGACTAGCTTCTAAGACACGAGCTCGTGTTTGTGGATCTTTTTCTCGACTGATGCCATACAAGGCACGAATCAATTTGACGGGAAGATGCGACTGAAGGGACGTCATGTTCGCACTGAGAGTGAGACAGACGAAAAAGGGTCTGAAGATTTTATAGATTTTTTTATGGGGAGTGAAATGAAGTCGAGGACGGAGACGTGTACAGGACAGGCCCTCCGTCTTGGCACCAGTGGTGAAACAAGTGGGTACGAAATCGCAAATCCTTGGGAGTCGTAGGTTTCAAATCGACGAGTAAATAGGCGTGTGGAGTTTGAGTGGCATCGTCGTACGCCTGAGTCAGCCAAGGCGTTCCTAACTGTTTGGCTAAGACTTGCACTTGCGATTTATCTCGAGGGCTTTTAAACAAGACCACGTAATGCGCATTGAGACTGACGGTGCGATGGGCTTTACTTTGTTGAAACAAATTTTGGGTGATGTAAACGACACTGGCATTACGGTGATGCCCTTTGCGCGTGAACCACAGTTTAATTTCTTCTTCGTCTTCTCCTAACATGTCGTCGAAAATGACCAAATGGGTTTGACGGGAGTCAGAGACGATGCCGTCGTCTTCTTTAGGAATGCCTTCCACAAACACGATGGAATCGCCTTGACTTTCTCGCAAGAGGTTGTACGCCGATTGCCACTCTTTGTAACACCACACGATCCGTTGAGGTGGCCGATCGATCAAATGATGTTTATGTTCGATCAAACGTTTGACAAATTCGGTTTTGCCTGAACCACTAGGTCCAGCAATGAGCATGTTAAAGGGATGGCGAAGATACAAAGCCTCCCAACTGGCACGATCTAAGTGTTCGTCGATGACTTTGACAGTAGAGGAAGATGGAGCAGAGACAGCAGAGGTAGCCATGGTGTGAGAAATGTCACTTGTGACACGAAAAACAAACAAGACAAGAGTTTATATACTTTTTCAGAACATGAATACGAAAGACAAAAATACATAAAAGCCAAAGGCTTAAGTACAAGAATAAAAGGCACATGATAACCATGAACGTGGAATAAAAACAAGTGTCTGTACAACAACCACATGTTTTGGGTAAAGTTCTAACCAGTTCTATAGTAGGGGGTAAGTTCACACAAGTGTCCTCCCGAAAGGGTCTTTCAGGCCTGTCCACGACAGTCCTGTCCTGGGTGACGGGTACTTCTGGCACCGTCACTAACACATGTTGAAAAGTAACTTTTTTCCTTGAATAACTCTCGTGCATACTGGGTCACCTCTTGGGTCCAAGCCAAACCAATCTGGTTTCTTCTTCGTCAACGACATGGTAAGTTACTTCAATGAACAATGAACTATCGATCTTGCCTAGGGTTCCTTTTTATATACAGACCAATACCGACGTGACCGTACGGCAACGTAAAGTGATTGGGAAGTCGCACTCGCTTCTGGTATACAATTTGATAGACTTTTTCCAAGGGTCGACTAACGATGTGGTGAGTGGGTAAACGTACAATCTTGTTCGGTTGATAGGTGGTCACTTTAAAGTTTCCATCCTCTCCCGATTGCAAGGCTTCTTTCAATACCCCAAAGTTGACCACTCGACTGGTACGATGATTCAGAGTCAGTCCTTTCACTTTGCACGTCGTGTGCACTTGTCCTTGTTTGTCCCGGTATTCGTAGCCGTAATTTTTGGGGCCGCCACTGACGAAACTTAGAATCTTGTCGTCGGGATGCTCGTCTGTCCAGGCTCCTAAACGGTCTCCTTCGATGTCAGGGTGCTGTTGACTCGGGTGATGGATGTAAATGCAACTGTCCGTGTCAAAGTACAGGACGCGTTCTTCTAACAGTTCTAAAGCTTCGTACAATTTTAAGCGAGCATGAGCTGTCACGTAAGCCGCAATGATGACATTTCCAAAAGGGTCGTCTTGTACAAAGTCCAGATCTTCTTCGTAATTGACCAAGATCAAATCCTCTCGAACGACGTCCACGTGTTTCGTGTATTTGGTTTTGTCGTGAATCATATGGAAGTAGCGGGAAGGTTCTGTCAAATATTCCGTCTTGGGTAAACACGGTCGTTGTGCCATTTTACCCCACAAGCAATTTAACATCACTTTGGCAAACGATCGCCTGCCTTCGTTTTTTTCGATGTGGTCTAAAGAGATGCCTTTTTGTTCGTAGTATTTCTCTTTGAATTGTATTTGGTCTTCGGGAGTGTGACACCAGGAAGGATAGCCGCTGGCTTCTTGCTTCAGTTTCAAAAAGGCATCCACGTAGTCGGCGAAAATGCCTTTCTGAGTAGGGTCACCCTTGTGGTACTGTTGTGTCTTGGGAAAGTGGCAAATTTCGTACACTTCTAACAGTTGGTATCCCATGTCCAGAGCTTTGAACAATTCCACGCTGACCCAGGTTCCCGTCAAGGCACGTTCTTCCTGGCTGTGATGGCAAGGTTGGTCCTGGTTGCACGTTTCGGCACAAGTACGGCACAAGGGAAACATCAGTTTGCCTTGACAATGGTGAGGTAAGACGGGATGGTATAGGTTCGTGGGAGGCAAAACTTTACACTTGATCAAGCCTTCGTATTGTCGAATGTTTTTCAGGTCGATGTGTTCCGTCAGCAATTGCGGGTGCCCTACGGGAAAGCGACAATATTTGCATACGTAGGGATACAGCGAACACACGTCCAAGTATTTGATTTCTTCTCCTTTCTCTTCGTCGGCTTGGTACAGCAAACAGGTGGCATTGGTCCTTCCTCCGTACAAACTATCCCTCGGGTTCAACGGGTCCATGAACTGGTAACTTTCCACGAGGCGTTCAAACTCGGGATCGGTTTTCAAACGGTGGTCGTACTCGTGTTCCCACATTTCCACCACTTGGTATCCTTGCTGTTCTAACTTTAGGCGTCGCTGACAAGTGTCCTGGTACAAGTCTTCCATGGTTCGTTGCAAAAACTGATTTTTAGTGTCACGGTCAGGGTAACAGACGGGACATCCGTGAAATAAGCAACCGTTAAACTCGTACACGATCTTGGGGTTTTCTAAGTCCCAGCCATCGACCGAATACGTTCCGATGGTCTTTTCGCCTCCTCCATTGCGGGCATGCTGAATCCATTTGTCTTCCTTGTCGCACAAGTAATGTAACCAACGTAGGGCTTTGACCGAGTATTGACGTTTGACATAGTGGGTCGTTTGAGGACTGATGACAGCTACGGTGTTTTCAGGCATGAATCGTTCCCGGTACACTAAGGAACACGCTTTGGCAATGGTGCAAGCTTCTTTCAAAGGATCGACCCCTCCGTGTTCCATGAACAGTTCTCGAAATTTTCCACAGCAACGTCGTAAAATGTCCACGTCGGAACGACAATACTTTAGCATTTCTTCCTGAAAGTCGAAAGGGTCCGAGGCGTGAGCTTGGTACCAAGCGTAGAAAGCTTCTCGTTGTTCGGTACGCATGTTGTCGGGGTCGTAATAGTGAGCCTCAGGCAAATGGGGTAGAACGGCATGTTGATTGGCTTCCGTATTGAAAAAGTGTGGAAAGTACCCTTTAGCCATTTGTGTCATTCCAAACGTTTTAGGCATTCGGCTCAAAGGCATGGCCAAGTAACTCATCGAATCTTTAAACTGCACTTGTCCCACTTGCATGAAAATGATTTTGGCTCCGTTCAAAGTGACTTTAGGACGTTCGGTGCCTTGTTCCGTATAGTATCTGAGAAGAAACTGTCCATCGTATCCGGAGAAATTGTGAGCCATCACTGTGGCATGACGATGACAATCTCCGTAACGTTCGATGTCCTCTTGGCTCCACGTCTTGTCGATGGGGTCTAAGACCCATCGGGCAAAATCGGCTAGCGTGTTCGGTCCCCGAAAGATTTTTTCACGTCCTCCAGGAATCTTGATGCAGTGAGGGCAATGACTGAAGATAGGTTCTTGAATGCACTTCTCGCACGCTCGATGAGCCACGCAAAAATTAGGAATGTGAATGCCGGTCTCTTGCATGCATTCGAAATCGAAAAAGATGAAATTGCCTTTCTTCTTGTGACCGTCCTCTTTCTCTGGTGGGGGTTGGTATTTTTGCACGTAGCATTGGTGTTCCAAGTCCACGATGTGGTGACAAATGTGACATTTTTTCTTTCCTCGACATACGTGTGCCTTGGTACTATTGGTACATATGCCTTGTCCACACGTAGGGCACAATCTCAGCAGTTGACAAGCGCATTTCTGCTGTGAACCTTGCGTCTTCAAATGTTGTTGGTAACAGGTAGGGCTGACAAACGTGCGCAGACAAGTTGAACAAGGCACTGGTCCTTCGCTCAGACAGGGTTGAGAGGCCAAACATCCTGGGCATTTCATTCCACAATGCTTGTGTTGCTCTCGATTGTTATAACCATAGTCACATTTCTCACAATAATAACCGTATCCCAGGAATCCAGTAATACTGGTAATGGTATCGAAATGTTCATCGTGATAATAGACATGAATGTATTTTCCGTCCTTAAATTCTTGGCCTCGAAACAACAGAGTTCCACGCATTTCTTGAGGGTGCACTTTTAAGGTGTAGCGTGGAGCTAGGGCATCTTGCAATTCTTGCATCTCAGGAATGCCACAGGGTGTGTCTTTGGACAGTCCGGCTTGTTGTAACAGGAGTTCTGCTTCGTTTCGTTGTTTGGCTCGATCGCATCGTTGAATAGTTTTCCAGGTTCTTTTCCATTCTACCGTGTCGTTCTTGTTGGCATAGGTTCGTCCCACCACGATGGCACGGGCTAAACACATCTGGTCTTGAGGGTTGTTAATTCGGACGAGACTCTTTTTGGTGTTGCGAAGGTCGTCCACCAATAACATCTTTTTGCGTCCTGTCCCTTGAGGAGGAGAGACGTGAGCCATTTTCAGTGTGGCTTTACCATCGGTGATGTCAAACTGGTCATTAGATTGTTGTACGTGTTGAATCTTGTCCATGACTTTGGAAGGGGTTAGTTCTGCGGGTCTGCTAAACTCGATCCAAACAGGGGATTTCAAACCGTCGTGATCTATGGACAGTGTCAAGCGATCGTCTTCTTTGGCTTGACATTGTCGCTTGAGTGCGGTGAGCAAAGAATCCCACATCTCGGTGATGAACCCTTCTGCTTTCTCCAAGGGTACGTCGGACTTGAAATCTTTAAACTTCACCGTGTAGGTGTAAGCCGTGGTTCTAAATTTTCTAGAGGAGCGCTTTTCCGTCTCTCGAATGGAATAGTATTTTTCAGGATTGACTAAGGGTGGTGAACTTGGTTTAGAGGTTTCAAATTCTGATTCACTCATGTCCTCTTCAAAATCACTGGCATGAATTTGTGCCAAGATTTCAGCCCTGGTACGAGGCGATAGATCACGTTTCTGCCTCTTACTTTCTTCTTCTTTCTTCTCAAATGAATAGGATCGTTTCATCTTGAGTGCAAAACGTCAAATGACTCAAGTTTAAACACCATAGACTAATTTATAGTCATGGCAAACCAGCGCATATAAAAAGGGTGTGTGTCTTGTCCTTTCACTATTCATTTCACTCTCAAGCCGAGCACAACGATGGAAGAGACTACCCAGATGGAACGTTTCGTCAGAGCTTTGCGAGGGGTCATTAGAAAATTCTCTTCAGACCAGCCGACGGACTACTCTCCTTCCTTTCGAGATAAGAGTCAAGATATTTGCTATATCTGTCAGAAGAAAGGGCGTTGGTCTTCAGAGTGTCCAGACCGTCAAAAAAGAAAAAAAAAACAGGGGCAAAAAAAGACAAAAGTCAAGATACCTGTTATTATTGTAAAGAAAAAGGACATTGGTCTCCAGATTGCCCAAAAAAGAAACAAGAGGAGTCAGAAGAAAAGAAGGATTCTTCAGAAGAAGAGAGGGATTCTTCGGAAGAAGAGAGGGATTCTTCGAAAGAAGAGAGGGATTCTTCAGAGGAAGAAGAGGAAGAAAGAAGACAATTCTATTTAAAAGAAGCAAAGAAACAGGAGAAGAAAAGAAGAAGGGAAGAAAATGAGGAGAAAACGGTGAAGAAATTCAAAAAACAGAGAGATTAAACAAGGAGACAGAAGAAGTCAATGAACTTTTTATTAAAGTGTTCTGTGGTGAATGGTGAATTGGATTGTAACAATGGATAAAAGAATATATGAATGATATAAGGTAAGTGTCTTTGAGTTTTGATTTTAAAATAAGAAGCTACACTCACGCACTCATACACAGACACGTACTATAAGGGTAAAATGGGTGGAGTTTTTTTGTTGATTTTTGAGTTATTGGCAAATTGAAATTGTATTTCTTTTCGAGAAATGTGGGTGGCCCTGAAAAGGGCCTTTTTTCTTTATGGTGTAGGAGTGAGTTTAAGCAATGAACTTTAACTGCCTTAAGCCTTTGCCACGGCCAAGGCCTACTTCTGATGATTGGGTTGAAATGACTAAGGGTGGTACGATAGGCTTAGTCACAGGGTTGGCGTGTTTAGCTCGGGAAGGTCGTATTCTCTTCGGTCGTGATAAAGAAGTCTGATACATTTGTTTCAGACTTCTTAACTCCGCTAAAATGTCCAACAGTACCGTAGCCATTTGATTTTCACCCTCTTGTTTCTTTGCTGCTACTTCTTCTTGCTGTTGTTGCTGTTGTTTTTTTCTTACCTCTTCTTGTTGCTGTTGCTGTTGCTGTAGGAGGAAAGCTTGTTCCGCTTCCTTTTGTCGTTGCATAAATTCCTCCAATTCTTCTTTCTGTCTCTGTCTAAAATTCTCCACTTGCGGTAATGAAGAAGGTAACGAAGGTTCCGGAACAAATTCTTTCGAGGTAAGAAAATCCACAAAATCCCAATGTACCTCTTCTGAAAGTAAGTCCGGGTTCCCTTGGGCAGTCTCCCCTGCTGGTGCACCCCAATGGATCGTTTTCTGAGTTTCCGTCATGTTGAATCACTGTCGCATAGAATGACTGCACACAAGCGCTAACGAATCTATATAGACCACGTGACGTCACAGACTGCTCTCTTCGGATTGGATGCGAGCTGACTGAATTTTGTAACGCGTGTTCGGATTGGTGAATGAATTCAATCCGTTTCAATCCTTGCTGTACCTATAAATAAGCGCAGTTCACTGCATTGATTCACCTATTCTCGTCGCTTCAAGATGTGGACCACAGTTGAGTCATCCACCCTTGTGTCTTCCATGATGTTTAGGACGGACATGCTCATGTATGTCAGGTCCAAGTGGACTGTTGTTGATAGGACAGATACTAGTCTATGGATGAGGAGAGTTTACATAGAAAGACAAGGATGTCTCAAGAGGGTACTTGTGTATGGACCGGCAGTTAGAAGGAGTTTAAGAAGAAGAAGATGTGACAGATGCCATCTATGTTAATATTAATATTAACATAAACCCAAAGGCCCTTTTCAGGGCCAGCCATATTTCTCGAAAAGAGATAGCCTTTCAATTGCCTACCCCTTTTTTAAATTTAAATTTAAATTTAAATTTTTAAAAAAACTTTTTAAAAAAAAAAAAATCCCGAAAGCCCAAACTCTATTCCCCATGTTAATTTCCCCTTGTCGCTAGACAGACCCACACTATAGTTCCATGTTAAATTCCCCTTGTCGCTAGAGTGACCCACGATTTATTCCCCATGTTAATTCCCCTTGTCGCTAATCTGACCCACGATTTTTCTCCATGTTAAATTTCCATTGTCGCTAATCGTTCCCAGGGGGGTCTGTAATGCTAATTCCCATTGTCGCTAATGTATCCCTATTTACTACTATCCTTGATATATACTAATCACGTTTACGTTTTAGAGATATGAAACTAAATGTCATTTGAAGTACATCGTGAAATAAATTCTTAGCATGATAAAGGAGATAAGTTTGCTTTTTCATGTAGTTGGCAATTACTTTTATTCCCGGGTGATGTCTTGCCTTTACTGTTTATGTTCAACTCTGCACGTAAACATGATTTAACCTGTATAATCAGATCAAAGAGCATTCTGGATTTTCACTATCCACATTCCTCCATAAGGCAGAGTGTTATGTATGGTTGACGGAGCATAACTTCACGTAATTTAAATATATGCTGCTTTCCTAATTTAAAATGAGGCACATAATCAACCTGTAACAAATTTTGAATAATAACTTTAAGTCAGTCATAAAATATTTCTTTGAAATCTTGAGACATTCCTATAATTCGATAGATGAACGATACTCCTCAAAGTAAAGTCTGACTTAACTATTTTTAAAACATCTGCTTCTGTCAACATACTTGGGTATAGTTGACTCCTTTTTTAATCGAATAAGAATGCAAACAATTACGGAACACGCAATGGAAAGATTGTTTGGTATTTGTTGAAATTCTTAAATAAGAAAGTATTGACGTTTTATGTGAATAATTTTAGGCTTGAACGCCACGCAAATGATCGAATGTACTGGAATATCACAGGTTCTACCACCCTGTACAATAAATTATCACTGAACAAACTGCTCAGATTTCAAACTAGATATTGTATGACGTGAATGTAGCTGACCTGTCTTTTCCATTTAGACTTTGAAGAGGTCGTGAGGCTTCCACTCACAAAGTTACTAAGTTATAGAAACCATGTTGTGTTATATCTAATGGTGACTTTTGTTATAACGCTAGGTTAATTGCTCGTCCTAAGACGGTAATAAAAAAAATGGATATATGAGTTTAAAAGGAAAATACCAAACAATTTTTCTTTAAATTTTGGCGTGTCCCCTTATTTAGCTTCCGGACACACAGACAAATTTGAGTGTTTATATATGAGATGCTATTTGAAGATTGGTATCAAGCAAATTGGTATACCAATGGTAAGGGTATATCTGTGTTTTGCCCATGGCGTATGAATTTTCATATGGTTATGCTTTCAATAGTAGGTATATCTATAAACCATATGAATAGTGTCCAGTTATTAGTCTCGAATGCAATAGAAATAACAAGCAAAAAAATGTGTATATTTATCGTTAAAATTTCCAACATAAATAAATTGCTCTCTCTCTCTCTCTCTCTCTCTCTCTCCATTAACCATAAGGTAAAATCACTACGGATATCAACGTACATAATACCTAAATTATTGACATTAACTTCAGCTTAGTTCACCTGTACAAATAATGTTCAAATCGCGTAGTCATTATATATGTATATATCTATTAATTGGACTGACTTTGGCTTGATCTTATTGAATGGTGTAATTATCTACCAGCCATCTCCGGACTTTATAAGAATATTATAGTCACCTTTCCTAATTCATTTTGCATAATAGAAATTATGCATGCTTGTAATTTCCCTATGTCTCTTTGTTATGTCTTGCATTTTGCAGACGAACTCCCATGAAACGTACAGTCAAAAAAGACATGAACACATTTTCGCTGTCCTAGTGATTTACCATATCTTTTTTTGTCTTTTATTACATTTTTTCCCCCAAAAGTCGAAGACTCTCATAACACTCGGGGTAAAATCTTTACTAACATGGCTCACTACGAATTGAATACACAAGCTTTTAAAACCTGGCCAGAGCAAATAAGATTATACAATTTCTTTTTCGACTTTTTATGCACCTAACCTTATGACTGCATCGACTTGCCTGCTGATGACATTGAAACTAATTCGAGTCCACGCATGCACTTAAAGGGCCTCTCACTTTTTACGTTAATGGACTCTAATTTGTAAAGAGGCAGCTCACATTGTCAAGTTAATGGACTCCGATTCGAAAATAGGCCTCTCACTTTGTCACGTTAATGGACTCTAATTCGCAAGAGGCCCCTCACCTTTTTACGTTAATGGACTCTAATTCGCAAATATGCCTCTCACTTTGTCAAATTAATGGACTCCAATTCGAAAAAAGGACTCTCAATTTGTCACGTTAATGGACTTTAATTCGCAAACAGGCCTCTCAATTTGTCACATTTATAGTCAATGTATTGACCATAATACTGACCACTTACGCATCGAGTAAAACACGTGTTCGATATTATTGCAACCAGAATTTTCAAGTACCAGACCCTCTGGATTTAAACAGAAATGGCAATAGTGTTGCTATGTATTTCAAAGCAGGAATTAATGAAAAGAACAATTTAGTACAACGAAATCTTTAAGTCATTGGGCAAAACAAATCGTTGATTGGACTGTGTTCGAACTTTTAACTGAAGAATCAAACCATTATTGTCAAATAATCATCATCTTAGTGTTAGGGAACATTAATGAATACGTGAAGAAATATGAATATTACCACACATGATACATACATTTACTTTACATCAAATGATCGATAACCCCATAAGAATTACTAATCACAGCTTCACATTGCTCGAGTAAATATTTATGAGGTAAGCACCAAATTATTATGCAAAAATGAGTCTTAGATTTCTTATGTATCAATCATAACCATGATTTGTGTTCGGCAAACTTTATTACTGTTCGGCAACATAAGCTTAGTATTTGACAAAAGGGATTCACATTAGAATATGCAATATTAAAGAAAATGAACGTTAGCAAAAATGTAATACAATAGGCTGCAGTTATATTTCACTATATTTTTAATGACAATTTACTTTTCTGTAAGGAATACTCGAATTTAGAGTATTCTTTTATGAGTATGGAGGAAGTTGTATGGCATTATATATGGTGTATAATCGTAGGATTGAGTGTTTCCATGGAAGACGAACATGTCAAGATCAAGGTCTTCAGCATTCAAGGGCAAATCATAGTCTTCAATTTTCATGGGCAAACTAGGGTCTTCCAGTGTCAGAAGCAGATAAAGGATTTAAACATTTAAGGCCATATCACGGTCTTCAATTTTCAGTCACATAGTAAGATCCACATTGGTCAGAAATAAATCGAATTTTTCAATGCTCTAGGGAAAATCAAGATCTTCAGAGTTCATGGGCCGATCAAAACTTTTTGTGTTCATGGGTCGATCAAGGCTTTCTGTGTTCAGGTGCCGATCATGGCTTTCTTTGTACAGGGACAGAGTCTTCACTATCATGGGGCAGATCAAGGCCGTCAATATTCCTGGGATGATCATGATCTTTCGATCTACGGATGTTGATCAGGACCTTCCGTGTTCAGCTCCCGATGAGTACTTTCAGTATTGTATATCAGGTCCGGGTCTTTTATGTTCATGGGAAGATCAGGGTTTTCAATGTTGTTTCCATTTATGATATCGGATGCGGTAGGTCGTGGGTTCGATCTCCGGTCAAGTCATACCAGAGACTTACAAAATTGGAAATAACAGCTGCCTTGCTTGGCGTTCAGCATTAAAGGTTAGTATTAGGACTGGTCGGCCTGGTGTCAGGATAATGTGACTGGGTGGGACATCATGATACATGTCTGCGGCATGATGCCCCAGTGCTAGACATCGCTATAAACTGCCACACTGCAGACATCGTAGGGATATGACTGAAAAATTGTTAAAGCTACGTTAAAAATCAAAATCACATCACATCACACATCCATTTATGATATCATTCGAAAACTGTAAACCCTTGTCTGATTGCTCTTGGTGTAGGTCTGAATGAAGCACAATTGGATGCTTGTGTTAATGTATATCAGAAGTTACACGGTACATGTTCATGAGCACGCAATCGTTTCGAGATCCGGTTATGATATGTACACAAGCTCTAACGAGTTTGTACTTACCACTTCTAATTCCGTGACACGTTTCACGACATTATATAAAGGTCGATACAATAAGCTGCGTAGTTGGGTGAATTACATACGATAGAATATATAGTAAGTGTCCATTAATGTGACACTGCTTTCCAATCCTATCAGGGGATCTTCCATTAACGTTAATGCGAGTTTCGTCAGTCGTTTAGGAAGGAGACGATGTTCCATGCACGTCCTATGATCCTATGATGTATATACTGAAAATACTCTAGACACAAAGAAAAAGGTGTGTTAAGAACTGGTAATCCTTTTACTTCTCTCACAAATAGTTTATATATATATATATATATATATATATATATATATATATATATATATATATATATATATATATATATATATATATATATATATATATTTGAATGGATGTGTTACAACACAGCTTCGAGCTGCTAAACAAACCATCAATGGTCATATTACAGATACAAGACAGGAAGACCCTGGCAAATATTTTGGACTATTCCATATGTGAATGATAGGCGGAAACTATAATCGAACGTTAAATAATGTAAAGAAAAGTAAATTAATATATTGTATGCCGTTACTATCAGAATAACAAAGTTCAAATGTTATGACTCTATGGTATTAATCTAAAAAACACAAAAAGCAAAAACTAAAAGGTTTAGTTAAATTCAACACACGATTTATTTCGCTAGAATACAAAGGTAAAAATTTAAATGGAATTTAGAGTATTGTGAATTAAATCCAAAATAATCATAAAAGTTCTTGCATATGTCCAAAAGTAAAGAGTGTTCTGAATGAATTAAAGATCTTACATGTACTGATGTAACAGAGCCTTGAATGTACCGATATATCAACAGTCTTGATGTATCAAAATCATATAATCCAGAATGTCTTTGAATGAATTAAAAGTAATTCCATATTAATATTCTTGTCTCAAATCACTATAATTCCATATTAATGTTCCAGTTCTTTATAATTCCATATTAAATTCCAGTTCATCATAATTACATATTAATTATTATAATTCAATATTAATCAGTATAATTCCATATTAATCATTATAAAACCATTTTAATTATAATTTCATATTAATCATTATGATTCCATATTAATCATTATAATTCAATATTAATCATTATAATTCCATATTAATAATTATAATTCCATTTTAATTATTATAATTTCATAATAATCATTATAATTCATTATTAATCATTATGATTTGATATTAATCATTATAATTCAATATCAATCAGTATGATTCCATATTAATCATTATAATTCAATATTAATCATTATAATTTTATACTAATCATTATAATTCCATATTGATCATTATAATTCAATATTAATCAGTATGAATCCATATTAATCATTATAATTCCATATTAATCATTATAATTCGATATTAATCATTACAATTCCATATTATTCATTATAATTCCATCTTACCAATTATAATTCAATATCAATCATTATAATTCCATGTTAATCATTAAAATTCAATATTAATGAGTATGATTCCATACTAATCATTATACTTCCATATTAATCATTATAATTCAATATTAATCATTATAATTCAATATTAATCATTATAATTCCATAATAATCATTATAATTCAATATCAATCAGTACGATTCCATATTAATCATTATAACTCAGTATCAATCAGTATGATTCCATATTAATCATTATAATTCCATATTAACCATTATAATTTTATATTAATCATTATGATTACATATTAATCATTATAAATCCATTGTAATTATAATTTCATATTAATCATTATGATCCCATGTTGATCATTATAATTCAATATTAATCATTATAATTCCATATTAATCATTATAATTCCATTTTAATTATTATAATTTCATATCAATCATTATAATTCAATATTAATCATTATAATTCCATATTAATCATTATAATTCAAGATCAATCAGCATGATTCCATATTAATAATTATAATTCCATATTAATCATTATAATTTTATATTAATCATTATAATTCCATATTAATCATCATGATACAATATTAATCAGTATGAATCCATATGAATCATAATAATTCCATATTAATCATTATAATTCGATATCAATCAGTACGATTCCATATTAATCATTATAACTCAGTATCAATCAGTATGATTCCATATTAATCATTATAATTCCATATTAACCATTATAATTTTATATTAATCATTATGATTCCATATTAATCATTATAAATCCATTGTAATTATAATTTCGTATTAATAATTATGATTCCATATTAATCATTATAATTCAATATTAATCATTATAATTCCATATTAATCATTATAATTCCATTTTAATTATTACAATTTCATATCAGTCATTATCTATAGACATATATAAAAAAAAAAAAAAAAAAAAAAAAAAAAAAAATAAAAAAAATAAAAAAAAAAAAAAAAAAAAAAAAATAAAAAAAAAAAAAAAAATAATTTTATATTAATCATTATAATTCCATATCAATCATCATGATACAATATTAATCAGTATGAATCCATATGAATCATTATAATTCCATATTAATCATTATAATTCGATATTAATCATTACAATTCAATATTAATCATTATAATTCCATATTAATCGTTATAATTCCATATTAACAATAATAATTTAATATCAATCATTATAATTCCATATTAATCATTATAATTCAATATTAATGAGTATGATTCCATACTAATCATTATAATTCTGTATTAATTATTATAATTCAATATTAATCATTATAATTCCATGTTAATCATTATAATTTTATATTAATGATTATAATTCCATGTTAATCATTATAATTCAATATTAATCAGTATGAATCCATATTAATGATTGTTATTCCATATTTATCATTATAATTCGATAGTAATCGTTACAATTTTTTATTAATCACTATAATTCCATATTAATCATCATAATTCCATATTAACAATTATAATTCAATATCAATCATTATAATTCCATATTAATCATTATAATTCAATATTAATGACTATGATTCCATGATAATCATTTTAATTCCATATCAATCATTATAGTTCAATATTAAGCATTATTATTCAATATTAATCATTATAATTCCATATTAATCATTATATTTCAATATCAATCAGTACGATTATATATTAATCATTATAATTCAATGCCAATCAGTATGATTCCATATTAATCATTATAATTCCATATTAATCATTATAATTTTATATTAATCATTATAATTCCATATTAATCATTATAATACAATATTAATCAGTATGAATCCATATTAATCATTGTAATTCCATGTTAATCATTATAATTCCATATTAATCATTACAATTCCATATTAATCATTATAATTCCATATTAATTGTTATAATTCGATATTAACAATTATAATTCAATATCAATCATGGTAATTCCATATTAATCATTGTAATTCAATATTAATGAGTATGATTCCATATTAATCATTGTTATTCCATATTTATCATTATAATTCGATAGTAATCATTACAATTCTTTATTAATCATTATAATTCCATATTAATCATTATAATTCCATATTAATCATTATAATTCCATATTAATCATCATAATTCCATATTAACAGTTATAATTCAATATCAATAATTATAATTCCATATTAGTCATTATAATTTAATATTAATGAGTATGATTCTATGCTAATCATTATAATTCCATATTAATCATTATAGTTCAATATTAAGCATTATAATTCAATATTAATAATTATAATTCCATATTAATCATTATATTTCAATATCAATCAGTACGATTCCATATTAATCATTATAATTCAATATCAATCAGTATGATTCCATATTAATCATTATAATTCCATATTAATCATTATAATTTTATATTAATCATTATAATTCTATATTAATCATTATAATTCAATATTAATCAGTATGAATCCATATTAATCATTATTATTCCATATTAATCATTATAATTCGATGCTAATCATTACAATTCCATATTAATCATTATAATTCCATATTAATCGTTATAATTCCATATTAATCATTATAATTCCATATTAATCATTATAATTCAATATTAATCATTATGATTCCATATTAATCATTATAATTCCATATTAATGTTCGAATTCACGATGAGCACTTTGTATTTCCAATGAATAATAATTTGGATAAATCAATAAATCAATAAATAATTCCGCTGATTTCGTATCATAGCTTATAATAAATTTGTAAATTAAAATTGATCAGTGTAATTGTTTGTTTTGAATCACGAACGGAATGTAAATTCTAAAAGTAATTGTGTAAACCATAAGGAAATATACACTTCTCTCAGACGTGAATTTTGAAAGGTGAAATATTTTGAATATTAATGCGGCAAAACGCTTTTCTTTTACACGTGAATTTTGAAAGAAGCAAAATTTAGAATTTTCATGTGGCAAAACGTTGTTCTGTTACGCGAATTTTGATGGCGCTAAACACTCGTCTCATACACGTGAATTTTGAAAGGAGCAAAATTTAGAATTTTCATGTGGCAGAACGTTGTTCTGTTACGCGAATTTTGATGGCGCTAAACACTCGTCTCATACACGTGAATTTTGAAAGGAGCAAAATTTTGAATTTTCATGTGGCAAAACGTTGTTCTGTCACGCGAATTTTGATGGCGCTAAACACTCGTCTCATACACGTGAATTTTGAAAGGAGCAAAATTTAGAATTTTCATGTGGCAGAACGTTGTTCTGTTACGCGAATTCTGATGGCGCTAAACACTCGTCTCATACACGTGAATTTTGAAAGGAGCAAAATTTAGAATTTTCATGTGGCAAAACGTTGTTCTGTCACGCGAATTTTGATGGCGCTAAACACTCGTCTCATACACGTGAATTTTGAAAGGAGCGTAATTTAGAATTTTGATGCAACAATACACTTTAATCTAACGTGAAGTTTCAGATGAGCTTATTCATAATCCATCATTCCAATATGTCGTAGAAATAAAAGGAGGATATGACTGTAAAAATACATTAAATATAAAATTATTTCAGTTGCACTTAGCACGTTATTATTACCAACAATGCTATAAATACAATTAGCAATTTATTATTACCAACAATGCTATAAATACAATTAGCACTTTATTATTACCAACAATGCTATAAATACAACTAGCACGTTATTATTACCAACAATGCTATAAATATAATTAGCACTTTATTATTACCAACAATGCTATAAATACAATTAGCACTTTATTATTGCCAACAATGCTATAAATACACTATATATATATATACATTCATACGCTATATGTATCGTTGATATACCAATAACTATATTTGTATCGAAAGAATGCTTGACAATAGGTGGTTTGTTTTAATGAAACGTTTATCGTTATATTTATCCTTATATTTATCGTTATATTTATAGTATTGTCGAGAAAGGGATTTATGATGAAGCGCAGTGTATTCAACGCTTTCAGCTTTCGTACAGACTGAGAAACAACTTTAAAGACTGAGTTACTCTTCATCTTCAGAAGACGCAAACAGGACTCTTAATCAGCACTCTTAATTAGGACTCTTCATCAGCACTCTTAATCACTACTCTTAATCAGCACTCTTAATCAGCACTCTTAATCAGCGCCCTTAAACAGGACTCTTAATCAGCACTTTCAAACAAGACCTTTAACCAGCACTCTTAAACAAAGACTTTTAACCAGTACTCTTAAACAAGACCCTTAACCAGCACTCTTAAACAAAGACTTTTAACCAGCACTCTTAAACAAGATCTTTAACCAGCACTCTTAAACAAGACCTTTAACCAGCACTCTTAAACAAGACTTTTAACCAGCACTCATAAACAAAGACTTTTAATCAGCACTCTTAATCAGATCCCTTAAACAGGACTCTTAATCAGCGCCCTTAAGCAAGACCTTTAACCAGCACTCTTAAATAAAGACTTTTAACCAGCATTCTTAAACAAGACTTTTAACCAGCACTCTTAAAATGGACTCTGAAACAGCACTCTTAATCAGTAATACACTATCCTATTCTTTAAGTCTTCCAATCTATACCCTACAGTGTATCCCGAACCATTTACCTGATTACACTCCCCCCTTCAGTGAATTTATAAAGATACCCTTTAGTAAAAAAAGACCTTTTATTTCAAGATCATTTTTTTTTCTATTTAGGAGGTCAGTATGAAATTATACAATGCTTTATTTTCCAGAAATTCCAAATTGTTTTAGTTGTATAATTCTTTTCTTTCATTTAACCTTGTTTAGTTATTAGGTTTTGCTCACAAACAAATTCTCTTTAAGCATTTTGTACTTTTTCACCCTATTTTCGTTCTTACTCTAGACCTATTTTGACGTCTGTCACTGTCAAAATGTATCTTATTCAATCCGATGGCATGACACCTAAACAAAACTGGAAAAAAAAATGTATTTCACTAACACCATTCTTTCTATAGGACCTGATGTTATGTGGATCTGTATTTTGTGTAACATTTGATAAATGGCTGAATCTATATTATGTGTAATTTTTGATTATCTATACACAACATATTATATACCTGATAATTCATCCATGGGTATAGGTTCTATGTTGAAGATTTTGAGCTATAAATAGATGTGTATAAGTTTAATTCGACCTGTATATTAAACCTGCTGACAAGTTTGGAATTATATCTGTTTGGTTAGTGAAACCAGGTGGGTTGTTAGAAGAATTAAGTTAGTACACATCGGATGGGTCGGTCACATGAGTTATTTTACTACGTGCAGTATTGTGAAATATCACGTGGTGAGTAGGAGAAAATTGCATCGGAACGCTGTAAGCGTGTATATAAAGAGAAAAATGGGGACAAAGTTTTATTTCTAATTCCGATTCTCATTTTCTGTGTTTTTCTTTCAAGATCAACCTGCAGATTTGTTTAATGTTGTGTTTAGATATATATTAAATGGAAACATTTGGATTATTTATCGGAAGTACAAAGTGCTCATTGGACCAACATGTTACTGGGACTATTGTGAATTTATTCACAGCAGTCCTGGACAATGGTATTGTGATGCATCAGGACTGTTGGCAGACATGTATATTTAAAAATATGGACTTCACTGAGAAAATTCGATTCTTTAGGACTTGTGTTAGAACTGTTGGAAATAATTTAAATTTAATTAAAAATACTGTACTGTCCTCTTAAACTTTCATTTTTTAACATGGAGAAGTAAATTATACAAAACTTGATGATTAACGTCTCTGGCATAGAACCTGACCTACTGGCTGTTTAGGATTCCTGATTTATAACTATTTATAGTACAAATGTTCTAACATTAGTCCTCTTTGTTGGTTAATGGTCGCTACTAACGCCCTATCATTACGTTCTACATTTATTGTGTCAATATATTGTTTCATTAGCTGTTACTTGCACTGTTATTATTAATTACTTTTGCATAAGTCGGGCAGTTCGGTACAAATACCGATTAACAATTATGAACCGATGACATGGGTATCAGGCTAACAGGGTCACGTGCTGACTTTAGGTTTTGTGTTATGTCTCTGTTATAACCCTGGCGTTCTTATTTATCAGGTAGGCATTGTCACATATTGAACGTACTATATACCTATGTACCAAAATATGCCTGTTAAGAGTCCCGTTTTTATAACAATTCTTGAATTACGCTCTGATTCATGAGAGTTTCCTATTAATTCTTACAAGTTCTGTAAACTAAAGTCCATTATTTAATGATATACGCAAGGTGGTGTACAAGAAATGCTAATTTCCAAAATATATGTAATATATGATTTTCTGAACATGTTCACATAAACAAACGATCGTCATAGCGCCTTTCAGCACATTCCATTTATAATGGGGAAAACCCCACACACAAAATCTCGCTTATTTGTTAACTTTTAGTTGTTTTAATAGGCTATATGTACTACATATGTAATAAAGAAAAGTGAAACCATCCAGTTAAGTCAAGTTATTTCCGTAAGATACAACATTGAAAACTCAAAAGATATTTCTAATATTGTGCATTACATTCTAAATAATCTTAAAGGTCTAACCACAACTCCAAAGATATAGAATGCTCCGAAATAATTCAAATACCTTCAATGTTTCGTTATAACACAATGATATTATCCCGAATGACTTTGAATTAGTTAGCTAACACCAAGCAATGTATTAATACAAAAGTCAAACGGGCGCTTTAGTAATTCCAATGAATATTCCAAATAAATTCCTCTCGATTTGTGTTATCAACAGTACAACTGTACAAATGGGTTACTACAGATTGACTTAACACATGAATTACTTACCAGCTTACCAAATTTCTAATTATACACATTTTCACTTGACCTACGTCTTAATATCAATCCGCCAGAAACACCAAGTCTAATCGTACGAAAGACTGGCTTTAAAATGATACGTTCTGTTTATAACTTACTATAATGGATACAAGTGACCTATGTAAAAGGTCTGTTTACAACTCAAAATCATGAACAGAAGTTATAAACACAATATAAACTAAATATGCATACAAATAACAATATATACGTTTCTCGCAGCTGCAGTCATCCCGCTGTTATTGATTGAAAATGGATGGTTGTAATTTTGTAATGGTTGTAAAGAGATTAGATCAGACTGCACGGTTATCAACAGCATTGAATCATCTTTTAAAAAAAAGTCTTTTAAGATCAATATTATTTTATACCTCTTGAGATCGTTGTTTCTATTTACTGTTATATTATTATATAAAAACAGCCCTTAATGACCTTATATTTCGCGTTTATGCTTTCCTTACAAAGCTCGGTCTCTTAAAAAATGTTTTCAATTGGTTCTCGGAATATTTAGGACATTTCAACAATTGTTACCTCACAAATAGTTCTTACGGCTATTAGAATCTATTTATCTACGCAAGGCTGTATGATGCCTCTCTAACACGTATTGTATGAATGCAAGAATGAATGAATGAATGAATGAACGAACGAATGAACGAACGTATATATATATATATATATATTCTTGTAGGAAATCATGAGCATCATCTACACAGAGCAAAGCTATTCGCAAGTGAATATCATGTATTATACATTCTTCCACAGTGGTCAAGAAAATGTCTGTACAATTTTGGTGATTGATTTGTTGAATATAACCTTGCACTGGGCTGATATCTGGATCGATTGGTTGGATATAAGCTTGCACTGGGCTGATCTATGGATCGATTGGATGGATATAAGCTTGCACTGGGCTGATCTATGGATCGATTGGATAGATATAAGCTTGCAATGGGCTGATCTATGGATCGATTGGATGGATATAAGCTTGCACTGGGCTGATCTATGGATTGATTGGTTGGATATAAACTTGCACTAGGCCGATCTATGGATGGACAGGGTTTTGAAAACTTGACTTCTGGAAACACTCCTTTTATTGGCTACATTTTCAACTTTATGTACACAGTGGTATGGATAAAATGAAAATTGTAAACTTGGGGCACATAGACAACATCCTTAAATTCAACTTTCAAACGTTAATACATTCGTATTATCATCTCCGTTTAAGTAGCAATAATAATAATAATAATAATAATAATAAGCAACGTAGTCTAGTGGTTCTAATTTGAGATGTTTAAAATAATCCCAAATCGTGCTGGCATAGCATTTTTAAATATTCATATTTGTTGTTCTCATATCCCTAAGCTAAATGTTGTTGTTGTTGTTTTAGGGTTTAACGCCATTTTTCAGCACAGGATAGGCTATACATGGCGGCCAGTATAACTGGTGGAGGAAGGGCCCTCGAAAACCCAGAGAAGAACCACCGACCCACGAGAAGCTACTGGCAGGTTTTCCCAAGTACCCACGCTAGCCGAGCCTTGGACTCGAACACACGCAGACAGAGGTGAGATGGTTGTTGTTGTTGTTGTGGGGTTTAACGCCATTTTTCAGCACGATAGGCTATACATGGCGGCCAGTATTAATGGTGGAGGAAGAACCCGGAAAACCCCGGAAAGAACCACCGACCCACGAGAAGCTACTGGCAGGCTTTCTCACATGCCCACATTGGCTGAATCTTAGACTCGAACCGCCGCAGACAGAGGTGAGATGGCAGTGATCCGTAACGAAGAGCGCTTTAGACCACTCGGCCACTCGGGGCCCCAGGTGAGATGGTAGTGATCCGGAACGGTGAGCGCTTTAGACCACTCGGCCACTCGGGGCCCCTAAGCGAAATGTAAAAGACACACACCAAAAAAAGTTAACCAGACCCATATCTCACAATATTTATCCTACTTACCTGACGGGAATAAACACACCACTACACAACTAATGAGTCCCACATCCCACGTACTTATACTACTTGCATTTATTTGCAACCTACTGATATCAGAGTTAAATAAGCTTTAAAAAAACTTTGCATATTTCAAAACTTTTTTTTTTAAAATCCCTATTTTTTCTTTTCTGAAGTTGGCATCTAGTGAACAAATGGAGTACAACCTGGTCGTCACGGATGGACTTAAATTATTTAATTGCGCAAGACCTCAACTAGGAAGTGTAGAACAGTGTAAAATGCAGATTGATCAAGCATGAAAGCTTCAAATGTGCAAACAGGCAGCTATCTGATATTAGAGCTAACAGTCATTCCGACAATATTTCAAAATGAGGTTCGACGCAAGTAGCATTCTCTTCTGTTTATTTTTGATTACTTTCAAGATGGAAAGCACGACTGCTGAATCTGGTATGTACTCCTATGAATTCTTTGATTTGTATTCTCTTTCTTATAGCTGTTTGACTTGAGTTGGCTATTTTACAGATCATACCAGTTAATTCTTGAATGCAGAATTGCATTCGGTCGAATTACATCGATTTGGGCGTAAAAGATAAAATGATGTCGTTAAGTGATATTTTCGTTGTGTTCTTCTTCTTCTTCTTGCAATTATTATTATTATTATTATTATTATTTGCAGTTGGAGTAGTAGTAGTAGTAGTAGTTCTAATTATGTGCCTGTGTAACAAGATAACCGGGTTGGATTTAGGATTTGCAACAGAACACTTTTGATGCTGATACAAATACAATGTTTAATGATGAATGACTTGAATGAGAAAAGAATTATGATTAATACGTGCGTATAATATCCAAATATGAAACAAATTAACACAATCCGCACTAACCTAATAATGTATTATAAATGTGAATACAAGTAAATGACCTTACACAGTACAAAGACAAAGGTTAATGATTCACAGTCATTTCACACGACGAAAAGATGGCTGTGTTTTACTCAAATATTATAAATGGTTCATGGTAATTTCACACGACGAAAAGAATGATGTGTTTTATTCAAATAGTAAAAATGATGTTCTTTACTCATATAGTAAAATGTATTCACTCAAATAGTGAAAAATGAGGTACTTTACTCAAATAGTAAAATGATGAAACGATGTGTCAGATATCATGCAAAATATTTGTACAGTTACAAATCACTAGGTATAACAAACCCCAAAATTAGCCCACAGCTAAAAGATAATATGTAAGGAGTTACACAAAACACTCCGTCACCATACTATTTGGCAATCAGTCACACTGGTTAATCAAGCAGTCAGCATTACAGGTAGTCACCGACCACCATTAATGTCCTTGGTTAATCAAGCAATCAGCGCCCAGCAATAGTCAGCAACGTCCGATCGCCTGCTACTCAACCAGCAACACACTGTTCAATCATCTCTATGGCTGCTATTGTCAGTTTTACAATTGCTATGATCAGTTCTATGGTCAGATCTACAGGTGGTACCCCGTTGACTCTGATCAGCTAACACCATGTACTAAGAATGACATGGGCATATACGATAACACGCAGTGACGTTATATACGGTAAGCTATACCAATTACATTATCGGCTCAACCTTACAAAGCAATAAACAGGTCCAAAGGTGAACCTACCCGTCTCCAATATGAATCCTATGGTACTAAAAGTTTCTTAATAAAATGCAACTTTTTTGCTAATATAGATCTCCTGTTAAGTAACATTCAAGAATAGAAAATAGTTGCTTTATACTACGCAAGCCGGAGCTACATAGAAAATATACCAATATGAACAATAGTTATAACCTATAAGATACATAAGAAATTAATAAATAACTTACATACCTCTACACAGGGTTGTATTAAGGCCTTTGGGAGCCATGGGCACAGCCAACATAGGGGCCCAGAGCTATTCTGCCTTGTCCATAAATATGGTTACAGTACTATTAACAACACTGCCTTGAAATCAGACGATACTATACGGGGTCCATTGAGCATCGAGGGCCCTGCCCGTGAAATCAGACGATAATTTACGGGGCCCCTTGAGCATCGAGGGCTCTGCCCGTGAAATCAGACGCCAATGTACGGAGCCCCTTGAGCCTCGTAGGCCCTGCCTGTGAAATCAGACGATAATGTAAGGGGCCCCTTGAGCCTCGGAGGCTTTGGGCATGTTGCCGACTTTGCCCTATGGATAATCAGGCCATACCTCTACAGTTGAAGATGTGCAAGTCCTTAAGTAGACTGCTTACTGACAAGATGTTCCGTAATGTAAAGATTTCGTCCTACGGTGAGGCATTTATATACAGACAATGTAGCCCTACATCGTCTGTGCGCTTGATAAATATCGGTTTTTTCCATCGAAAGCACTTCGCACGTACGGCATAGGACGAACCGAACTCACTGATTTGAAATATTGGGCAATATACGTAATAATAATAATAATAATGACTTTGTATAGCGCCTAATCTTTAGAAGCTCTAAGCGCTTTACAACATTTGACAACATCTATAAGATAGAAAAAATATAAAATTATGATTACAAAAACAAATACCATGAAATTACAAAACATTTTTTAAAAAACATGTTGAGAATATTTAAGGCAGGAAACATTATTATGTCTTTACGTTTGTTCTTGCAGTCGAAATAAGTGAGTTTTGAGAGCCCTCTTGAATGTGATCACTGTGTCTTTGTGTCTAAGTCCAGTGGGCAATTCATTCCACGTTGCTGGGCCCTGGTATGCAAAAGAACGCTGTCCATATGACTTTGTTTTCATAGTGGGAATAATGAGTATACGAGCAGCAGTTATTAAGGGTCAGGGTCATACGTCAACCAAGGGATGTCACTAAAAATGGACACGATTTTGCTTTTGAAAGATCAAAATGCGTAGAAAATAACAACGACGTTGCTATAACAACACGTGTCACACGCAAGCGTAATTTTAAAAAAGAAACAGAAGGAATATTCCTAGTTTAACCGCAACAACCATTTTTTATGTATTAAAATAATGACCATAACAGTATATCAATGGCATGACCCGCTATAACATTTTACCCCATATCACTGTATAAAGAAGAATCGATCGATGAATCTTGGCTAGCGAAGATAGGGCTATGTATTCTCTCGCAGTTAAGAGGCTAATGAAAGAAAACTACGATGTACATAAAAGTGAATGTTTCGTTGGTAAAATCCGCTGATCTGATGTTAGAAAGGATGTACATTGGAATTATCAGGATTAAATGATCATGGTTGGGTATTTATCGATGTGTAAATTTTACCTAATCACTCACCAAGTAAGTAAAGTCCGAAAAGTCTAAACAAAAGAACTATCCAATTATTGCTAGTATTATTTTGTATGAGTGACATGAAATGGCACGTAAATTATTTGGATTATGTGCATCTCGGGACGGTGCCACACATTTAAGATAACCGAACGGAGGTCACTTTTACTGTCTTTAGATAAGCTTTTAGGTTTATCTCATGATACAGTTTCAAGCAGTCGAGAGACTAGGATGCAGTTGTTGGCACCAGGACAGCAAATCCGCGAGATAAAACTTCTAGAGGCTCAGACCGGGCCCTAGGGCAAGGCGAATGAGGCAACCGCCTTGGGCCCCGAGCTTCTCCGAAATGCATTGTTTTGCTTCGGGCACCGCAATCATCGCCTGCTGCCTTGGGTCCCGCACATTCTATGCCTGCTGCCTTGGGCCCCGCATGTCCTAGGGCCGGGTCTGCAGAGGCTTTGATAGACATTTTCCTCAGGAACTTGTGAAAGAAAAAAGCAATTTGCTTACCTGAGGTAATTAGATTGTCTAGTTACGTGGGTTCAGTATTGATTCTTGGTCTCTTACATGTTTCAAAGCCACTTTGTTAATATAAGGTGTCAATGGGCAATCCAATATTATTAAATACAAGTTGAACTCATAATATACCATTTATACGGTGTTCGTGCTACCTTGTAGAAGAATGTACTTGTGATTGTTCTAATGTACCATTTGCTCAGGATTTTTGTGCTGTATAACAGTGTGAAGTTCAAAATAATAAATAAGGTCCAACTTTTTGATTTTAGGAAATGGATTCATCCCATATATACATGGATCATTCTTTGACAGCTTAGATACAGATGACATAGACTACAATATACATGGATCACTCTTTGGCAACTTAGGTACAGATGACATAGCCTACAAAATACACGGGTCACTCTTTGACAACTTTAGAACAGATGACATATAATACACTATACATTGATCACTCTTTGACATCGTAGTTACATATGACATAAACTACAAAACGTATTAATTACACTTTGACAAATTAGGTACAGATGACGGACTACAATATACATGGATCACTCTTTGACAACTTAGGTAGAGATGGCATAGACTACAATATACATGGATCACTCTCTTACAACTTAGGTACAAATAACATAGGCCACAAAACACATGGATCACTCTTTGACAACATAGGTACAGAAGCCATAGCCAAAAATACATGGATCACTCTTTGGTAACTTAGGTAAACATGGCATAGACTACAATATACATGGATCACTCTTTGACAACTTGTGTACAGATGACATAGACTACAATATACATGGATCACTCTTTGACAACTTAGGTGCAGATGACATAGACTACAATATAGACGGATCACTCGTTGACCACGTAAGTACAGATGACATATACGACAATATACATGGGTCACTCTTTGACAACTTATGTACAGATGACAGACTACTATATACATGGATCACTCTTTGACAACTTAGGTACAGATTTAATATACTACACTATACACGAATCACTCTTTGACAACTTAGGTACAGATGACATAGATTACAATATACATGGAGCACTTTTGACAACTTAGGTACAGATGACCTAGACTACAATATACATGGAGCACTCTTTGACAACTTAGGTACAGATGTTATAGACTACTATATATATGGATCACTCTTTGACAACTTAGGTACAGATGTAATATACTACACTATACACGAAACACTCTTTGACAACTTAGGTGCAGATGACATAGACTGCAATATACAAGGATATCTCTTTGATAACGTAGGTATAGATGACATATACTACAATATACTTCGATCACTCTTTGACAACGAAGGTACAGAGGACATAAACTACAATACACATTGATTACTCTTTCACAATTTAGGTACACATGACATAGACTACAATATACATTAATGACTCTTTGGCAACTTAGGTATAGATGACATAGACTACGGTATACAAGAATAACTCTTTGACAAGGTGGGTACAGTTGACTTAAACTACCATACACATAGACCACTCTTTTACAACTTAGGTACAGATGACATAGACTACAATATACATGGATCAATCTTTGACGACGTAGGTACATATCACAGACTACACTATATATGGATCACTCTTTGACAAGTTAGGTAGAGATGACATAGACTACAATATACATGGATCACTCTTTGACAACTTGGGTGCAAATGACACAGACTACAATATACATGGATCACTCTTTGACAACTTAGGTACAGATAACATAGCCTGGATAATACATGGATCACTCTTTGACAATTTAGGTACAGATGACAGAAACTACAATATGCATGGAACACTCTTTGACAGCTTAGGTACAGATTACATATACTACACTATACAGGGATCACTCTTTGATAACGTAGGTACAAATGACATAAACTTCAATACACATGGATCACTCTTTGACAACTTAGGTACAGATGACATAGACTATAATATACATGGATCATTTTTTGACAACTTAGGTACAGATGACACAGACTATAATATACATGAATCACTCATTGAAAACTTAGGTACAGATGACATAGACTACAATATACATGGATCACTCTTTGACAACTTAGGTACAGATGAAATAGACAATAATATACATGGACCACTCTTTGACATCTTAGGTGCTGATAACGTAGACTATAATATACATGGATCACTCTTTGACAACTTAGGTACAGATGACATAGGATAAAATATACATGGATCACTCTTTGACAACCTAGGTACAGATGACATAGACTACAATATACATGGATCACTCATTGACAAATTAGGTACAGATGACAGAGACTACAATCTACATGGATCACTCTTTGACAACCTAGGTACAGATGACATAGACTACAAAATAGCATTCAAAATACTTGTGATTTATGTAGATCTATTAATCAAACGACTGTGTTGTTAAAATCTTGCTGCTCTTTATGGGTTTGGACAAAAAGTTGAAGACTGGGTAAAACAAATAATACTTCCTATGGGATGCACATCCGACTTTAATTAAAACTTGTGCACGTCTTCTGTAGTCCACTGTTACAAATTCAATAATGCAGAGATCGGGTCAAAAATACATGTCATTAATCTAGAATTTTATGCATCCAGTAATCATCTCTTCTCATCAATATCACATCAATGGAATGTTTAGTACTGAAACTGAGTGTTAACATGGGTTGTCTACCCTAACAGATATCAAACCATGTGACAAACACACATTAGGACATTTTGTGTTGCAAAATGATTTGGTGTGTAAAATGTTCTATTTATTCTGAAAAACACTTACTCTTTAATTTGTAATTTTTAAGAAACAATCTACTTTTAAATGTTAATGGTTGCAGAAATACGTTTGGGACACTTTTTGCGCACAACATATGACACTGACGCAGTATAAGACTAAACGAACGAAATTATTACTTCTTTTTCTTTAAAAAATTCAATTTAAATAAAACTATGTGATAATCATAATCGCAAATGGTTATTGATTTAATATTAAATGTATAAATCGCCTTGAATAATGTCCAGCTTTTGCTCACTTAAACTAGCACTCGTTGGGCATACTTCAAAAGTGAGTGTAGGTCTTATTATCCAACATTATCTTACCATGTAAGAAATATGGTAAAGTTTTGTATTGTATAATAAATAATGGAAAGAGAAAGTGTGTGTGTGTCTGTGTGTGCATGACAGCAAATATAAAGTCAGAGTAGACGCACCTTTGGTCAAGAAAAAGCTTGTGTATGTTTATTTAAATAATTGACAAGTGCATAACGGTCATAACTAAAAAGTTTTTGCTAAATATGACATATCTTTACGCAGAAGAGTTCAATTAGGCGTTTAAACCCAATTGGTACGGGTATAAACATATGGAAATAGTATTTAGTTTCCCAGCTATTATTTACTTTTAAAAATAACAACTTGTCTGTCCATTTCAAAAATGGGATAGTTCTTCAAAATAGATAGGGCTAAGCTTGTCATTAGTAATCGAGTTAAATACTCCACTTCTCGTAATCAGGAAGCTAACTAATCAAATTTAAAAGCCAGACTTCTTTCCAAAAATGCTCATAGTAGGCTTCTGCATTCGTAGCGTTTGCTTTGTTTCAATATGTTTTAAATGTCGCATTAACATATGAAAATGAATACTCGAACATTTGTGTTACAGACCGTAATCAAACAACTGTGTCGTTAAATTAATGTTATTGTATATAACATGGCATTCTCAACACACCCAGTCACATTATCCTGACACCAGACCGACCAGACCTAACATAACTTCTTAATGATGAACGCTAAGCGATGAAGCTCATAGTACCATTTTATTACGTCTTTGGTATGACTCGGACGTGATTCTATCCCGCGACCTCCCGCTTCCGCTGTAACCACTTAGACCACGCAAGCGATCCATACGTGTTAGTTGTATATGACAGCATATTTGCCTATAAAGTTATGCCAACATGTAGTCAGGGAAAACGCACCATGGGTAACGAAAAGATAGGGTATATTCATTCCGATAATGAAATACTGGGACCACTGTCAAAATTGAATTCACTTTGCTGAATTGGACCTATTTTCATTTAGGAGAGATCAATGAAGCAATTGAAACCTATTGACATGGGTGCAAACAAGTTTAAATAGTATTTGGTTACCGGTGAGCATTCCTTTTTAAAAATAAAATGAATGATTATTTCGAATTTTATCAGTAAGTTGTGCAACGTTAATCGCTAAGTATCGTTAATATTGTAACTGTTCACCATCGCATATTTCTAACCAGGAAGCTAAGAAATAAAATTAAGACGCAAATTGGTCAATGAACAGAGAATATCACGTGGAAGAGTGTTACATACTGCAATCTAATACTACTTGAGGAAGATGACTTTGAGCACGGAACTGTTTCCTTGTTCTTTTAGATAATATTATTTTTGTAATTATATTATTATTATTATTAGTAGTAGTAGTAGTAGCAGTAGTAGCAGTAGCAGTAGCAGTAGTAGTAGTAGTAGTAGTATATTGTCGTTGTTACGGCCGGTCGTTCATGTGATCATAGATCAAAAATATTTCCCTGAGTATTCTTCCTGGTCCAATGTGTGTCACTTTGTAAAGTAGGAGTGGTTTCGATGATATTCTTTAAGTTTAAAAAGTTCACCTAACTTGTTGACTATTATGTCCAGTGTTACAACAACAGCTGGTAAAGTATCTGTTTAGTCTTTACGGGTTGTCCAGACTGTGATCTTGATTGGTCCCTCTACGTTGTTATTATCTTGTTCCTCGCATGCAAAATGAGAGGCATCCCCATCCCGGTACTTTTAGGATTGAAACAACGACAATATAACTACTACTACTACTTATTATTATTATTATTATTATTATTGGTGTTTGTAATAACTGCACCATATTCGATAACGACTTTTTTGACGTTTTGATATGAGGCAACAAGAATCTTTCTTACTAAATAAAAGTTATTTAAAAAGTAGGCTTCATAACTCGGTAGATTCAAATCTCAGGCTCATCTATTTTGGTATCCCAATTTGTCAGACCTTGCCATAATGGAGAACAATTAAGCTACACGACAGGTTTATAATGTTCCGTTTTCACAATACTCTGGTTAGCTCTTGCAATAATGTGTGCATCATGGGTCTGATAAGCCAATAATCTTCACGGAATAAAACTGTTGACCCCTAGAAAATGACCAACTAGAAAATGACCAACCCATAATCCGATAGAAAGGACGAGATCGAATCGAAACATAGTGTTATATCCTTGCTCGATGCTATATTAAATATTGTACTAAATGTTAACTGTCACCTACCCCCAAATGACAAAATCTTATACAAATGTTACTAACAGCTGCCTCGCTTGGAGCTCAGCATTAAGAGGTTAGTGTTGGACTGCTCGGTCTAGTGTCACGATAATGTGACAGGGTGGGACATGATACCCCATTGCTCATTGTTAGAATCGACTGCTGTGCCTCATTTAGTGAGCGTCATGAGAAGGTTAAAAGGATTCCTTTTCTGGAAAGACCTCATACATGTCCCTTGCAGACTCTTGGAAAGACTAAAGCTGACCTTATTGCCCTACCAAGGATGGATGGAATTCCATCTTTGGCACGAACAACGGACACCTCATTTACCCCCCACTCCTAATCTCAGCAAAATGTCACTATCACAATAAGAATTACAAGCGTTAATGGTCGCATTGGTTTCTCACACCATCTAAAGTATCGCCTCATCCATACATCATTTTTTGGTCGAGTTTTTTTTACCAATCTCTCTGAAGCTTATTATATATTATCGGCAGATTCGGAGTTTCATACAATGTCTGACAGAATATTGTCAAAGCAACTAGTATCACAACTTTCAATGTATCTTTATTAAAATTATATCTATTGGTATCATCGGAAAAATTACAATCTTATATAACACAGTGCCTATCGCAATATATTAAGAGTTATTAATGGATTATATAACATAATCTCAGTGAACGCAATATGTCTTGTAGTTTTATGAATCGCAGTGAAACGTTATGGATATTGTGGTCATCGCCACAAAATGCGCAAACTAATACATGTTTGCGTTATATGACTTTTGTAAGAGTTATCGCTCCTGATTACTTACACACAGATGCAATATATGGCCAAATTTCTTTAAGGCAACTATTCTTTCACGTTACAATGGATTGCTAGGGAATTTAGTAGATGATTATCATTTGAAGATGTGCATGCTAACCAATCATTGTATTCATATTATACTCATGAAATGTTATGAAATTCTTTATACTAATAAGTCACGTGCATCTTGCGAATAGGGGCGGTAACCCAGAGAGGCAGTGTTATGTGTACATCAGTAAATTGCTCCTGTTTCCTTGATAAATAAGAACTACAACAATAGATACAACATAAGACCCTATGATACTAATACAGGTGGTAGCAAATATGCTTCAACCGATGCAGGTTTATTGCTTTGTTTTTCTAATTGCGCTATAATCTGTTTCCCAGAATAATTTCTTATGCAAAATTTACAAAACGTTAGGTTCACTGAGAGCCAATATCACAATTAAAATTTAAAACAGTGTGTAAGTTATAAACTAAAAAAATTAAAATTTAAAACAGTGTATAATTTATAAGCTAAAATAATTAAAATTTAAAACAGTGTATAATTTATAAGCTAAAATAATTAAAATTTAAAACAGTGTGTAATTTATAAGCTAAAAAAATTAAATTTTAAAACAGTGTATAATTTATAAGCTAAAATAATTAAAATTTAAAACAGTGTATAATTTGTAAGCTAAAATAGTTAAAATTTAAAACAGTGTATAATTTATAAGCTAAAAAATTAAAATTTAAAACAGTGTATAATTTATAAGCTAAAATAATTAAAATTTAAAACAGTGTATAATTTATAAGCTAAAATAATTAAAATTTTAACAGAGATTAAATGCCTCTTAAAGCTGCATCCAAAAAATTATACAAAGCATAATTTTGATTACATTTGTAAGAAAAGAAACCAAATGCATATATGACATACTCCGAATTTCTAGCACAATTAGCATAATGTAATTCATTTAAGCTGCTTTTAAGATGCTAGATCAATGCCAGATGAAACTAAATCTCACACGGGTATAATCAGTACTTACAAAACTCTCTCTCTCTCTCTCTCTCTCTCTCTCTCTATATATATATATATATATATATATATATATATATATATATATATATATCGTTGGATATATTTTGCAATTAATAATACTAGAAGAGATTTATTTGGATTTAATGAAATCTGTACTCAGTGAGTTGATATAACAAAAACAAAATTTACTAAATGAACATATATTTTCTGCACATACCTAAAAATTTCCTGCTGTACACACATTCACTTCGGAGTCCTCTGCTCTGACAGAAATCAAGACATACAAATTTACTTTTTAAAAAAAACAAATATGTCCAAAACAAAATGTAAAATGCTATCTTCAGATCCTAAAGGAAGATTCGCAATATTATGAGATAAAATTACTTGGGGAAAAGAATGCTATTAGACAGTGCTTATTTTTTCACACATATAAATATCATTATACCAATTATATTAATGATATTTGAATGTCAATTTTGACGTATATTTGATGAAGAATTCGTCTTCTTACCCAAATCAAGAGGTCAAACAGGTATTTATCCTGCATGATCAAGAGCATTGTATTTGGGGTTTCACGTAATCAATAGCAATCCCATCATCGCGTGATCATTCCCATCTAGTAACTAATCAGATGATCACGTGCTGTTGTCATACGTGAATAATAGCATAGAGTATAATCAACACGAAACCTGTTTCGCTAGATAAATACCCCTTTTCAATGTTTTAACTTTCAAGTCGTCATTTGTTCCGTGTTTACAACATATATAATATATACCTTCCTGGTACACAATCCGTCTTTATGGGCACTCCTTTAGATTAGATGATAGGAAGTATTGAAACTATATACATATCTTTGGGCTAAATAGAGTCCCATTAACAGCATTGCCTTCTAAGAGGATGTGCTTGCTTGTGTAATTTCGCACAGATCCAAATAAAAAGAATGTACATGCTCCTGTTTCAATTTAGTGGATGAAACAACAAATGAAAATGTGTTAGGATTAACATATAGATAAAAGTCATTGAATGTTATTTGTAGACTATACTGGCACGCTTAAGGATCAAACACCTTGGCTATTGCTTGAAAGAAATCGTAGACCTTTATGTTTGTTGGGTTCACTAATGATTTTTTAAATATGTGAAATTAAAACCTTTCCCTGGGACAATACAAATTCCACAACAACGTCAATTTAAATGTCAAAGTCAAATTTTAATACCTGCATTTCTTTTTATACAAAAAAATCAGATAACGAACGAGCACCAAATTTCCGTTGCACCTTTAGATCTTAAATTTAGTAAAAAAAGAAACCGAAACAGATAATGTAAGTAAAATCAACAAATATTTTAATTCCCTAAGTTCCAAGTGAAAATTGAAGAAACGCTTAAAGTATTCTGATTTGAATCCTAAATAGTCATACATGTTATATGGCAAGTTCTAAAGTATAAAATGAATTCTAACAGTCTAGAATAGTATGAGGTACGGCAATGATGCAGTCCAGAATGTCTCTGAATGTAGTCTCAATAATTTTATAATAATGTGTTACTCCAAAGTCAGTGAGCACTAAGTAATTCCAATGAATAATTTAAAGAAATAATTCCTCTCAAGTTTTGTAAAAAACATAATTATAAACCTAGATAACAAATGGATCCCTCAAACTGATCTTAAAATCAGGAATGAATTATTTGTTTACCATGTTCCTATTTATACATTCCCACTTGACCTTGCAATGAGACATTCTAATAGAAAATTCCATCACACAGTAAACAAGTTTATTTCTATAATATTCTTAACTCAAAAGGCTAAGCAAACATCTTCTTTACAACTTGCAATTATGGACAAATGTTAGATATGTCCGTCCTGTCCAAAGCTTCTCTACCCATGCGAAACAAACCCATTCAAACAGCCTCCAAAGGCGTCATCAATACGGTGATCGAATGTTGTCTGAATGTCTTGAAAGGCACGATACCTTCGTCTCCACATCAGAAAAAATGCTTAGCAAAATATCGACACGTTCTTCGCCAAATAGTCCTAAAGAAAATATCCATAGGTCAAAAAAAAAAGATGTTGGTGCAACGCGGATGATTTATTTTAGGAATTCTTGTTAAAGGAATATAAATAGAGGGAGCCATGCTGGGAGGACACCTGGGAGGTGTTTTACCCATGGGTCCAAAATAACAAGGGTTCAGAAGATGAAAGGGACCACTGGAGTCAAAAGATCTCAGACGTGACCTTTTTTTAATCAAATCGAAGGACGAAAACTGGATTTAGTGCCTTACAAACGATGGATGGAGTATCATCGTTGGCAAGAAAAACGAACCCCCGCATTTGCCTCCCAATCCTCATTTGACCGAGATGTCCCATTTACAACACGAATTGCAATTGTTGATAAATCGCAACGACTTGTCCGAAACAGACAAATCGCAAAGGCACGGTTAACTGTTGCAACGACTGCAACTCATTAACCAAAAAGCTATAGACGAAAAAGCTACGCCAACTGTGAAAGAGTTTAAGGTTCTGATGAAAAGTCCATCACCATCACCACCACCACTGCCACCACTCCTACCGGTCAAGACAGACAAGGCCCCACGAATGTCTGAGGAAAAGAGGTCTAAAAAGTTTTTCAAACACCGTCAGCAACCCCCATTTCTAGCAAGATTGCAGCATCCTTATTGACCCCTTCCACCGCTTCCCAATGAGAAAAATTCAAAGCTTGGGTTAAAAAGATGATATCCACTCCTATTTCGACAGACGTCAAAAAGAAAGAAGGGAAACGAGAAGTGAAAAAAAGAAAAGAAGATGAAAATCATCTCATTACCACAAACACTGCCATCACTACCCTCGACTTCTACTCCCGTGGCACATCGGACACGTAAAGCCGTTTCCGAACCACCATTTCGCCCCATCCAAAGTAGCAACAGCGAAGATTGGGTGACTTATTAAAAAAATGGAGAAAGTGTTAGTCAGAATTTACTACGATACAGCCCATCCTGCAGGTTAAGGAGAAGTTAAGAAATTGTATCGTGCTGCCATAACCCGGCTCAAAAGTATCCGATTCGTCGAAAACTTTCCAGAAGTCGCATACGTGTGAAAGGCATCGACCATCATTGGCAAGTAGATTTAGCCGATGTCTCTCATTTGGCCACCTACAATCGTGGCTACAAATATTTGTTTTGTGTCATCGAAGTCTTTCCAAATTTGCCTGGGTCGTGCCATTGACTTCCAATTTGAGCACTGAGTTAGTTCGAGCCCTCAAACTGGTGTTGAAACAAAGTGGTCGTCACCCTCTTCGATCGCAAACCGACAAAGCACTGAATGTCTGAATGTCTGAATCAAGCTTTCCAAAATGAATTGAAGAAACGTGATATTCATTTTTTCACCACCGCGAATCCCGAAACCAACGCTTGCATCATGGAACGTTTTGAACACACCTTGAAAGAACGCATGTGGAAATAGTTTATGCATCAAGACACTGTCAAGTACATCGACGTCTTACCGCACCTGGTCCAAGCTTACAACCAATCTTACCATCAGAGCATCGGATGTGCACCCCAAGAAGTGACATCCGAGAACGAAGTGACTGTTTTAAAGCACTTGTTTGGTACGTCCCCGACGGTGGCTGTGAAAGGTGGAGTGTTGGCAGCAGGTGATTGGGTGCGCATTGGCACGACATCAAAAGCATTCTCGAAGGGAGAACCCATAAAGTGGGAAAAAAGTGTCAAAGAAGTCAAACTACGTTGGAAAGCATATCCTCCCAGATTTGACTATTTGATCGACGCTCCACAAGTCATTGACTATAAAAAGAAGTGACCATCATGTCCTTCAACACAACCTCAGCTGCCATTACAATTCATCTCTGCAAGATCGCAAAAGCATCCCTTGTGGGTGTGGAGTGATGAAAGTGTGCCTAAAACGCAAATTGTCATTTTCGGCCAAATCTTTGTGGTGTATTGTGTCATCGGTGCTGCCATTGCCAACTTGAGTTTGCAACATGGAGACAAACAATTGTGGACCATTTTACTGAGCAGTTGCCTCGGTTACCTTCTTCCCAAATACTCTTCTAACGGGAACTACGGGAGCCTTGCAGCCAACGTCAGTCACCCTCCCAACAGTCACCAACCCAACAACCACCACAACAGCAATCCTTTTTTAGACATTTGGTGGACACAATTGCTGACAGATTCGAGGAAGTGTTCGGCAAAGCCCTGTTCAGAGCCAAAAAAAGTGTTAAGATTGAGTACCATAAAGTTTCTCGTCGCCTAAAGATAAAATTTCAGGATACCGAAACGATGGCTATTACTTTTAATGGTAGTTTGTTTGAAATTTTGGGTGGACATCTACATATGGTAACATAGAATTTAAGCCCCCGAAGATCATCAGCAAGATGGATTTTTACAGGACTATTGGATCCCCGGTAGAACTGAACGAAGGACTCAGTTTGATCTTTGTCTAATCCGATATGGTGGAGTACAACGTGGTGGGACACACCTCCGTACCGTTACTGATAGTCATTCCTTTCAAAGTGGATTCTACCACGGCCAGTGACGAGAAAGGTGGAAACATCTATCACGTTCACTTTGTATTTGTACATTCTCATTATTTACCCGTCAGTAAGTCGTATTTTGACACTGTCAACATTTCTATAAAAAGAGACAAAATATTCCATTCACCAATGGGAAAGTCACGGTGAAACTTCATTTTTCGAAAACGATTCTCTAACGACTCGTAAGTCATGTACCCAGTGTACCGAGGGGTCGCTCGACAACGAGGACATGGTTTAGGAGATATGCTGGAATCGGCGTTTCGTTCGGTAGCTCCCGTTTTGAAACCGATGGTGACAAGAGGATTGCACGCCTTGAAAGATGCCTCGTTGACGCAAGGCAAAGAATTTCTCCAAAATGTAATCATCGACAAACTAAACCCAAAGAAGCTTTCTTGAGAGCAGGAAAATTGTCTTGCTGAAAACGAGTAAAGACATTTTGGGCCGATGAGAAACTCCTATAAATGCACTTGACGCTGCCAATTCAGGTATTAATGCTTCCCTGACACCACAGCATAGATAAGGCAGAAAAAGACGACGAAAACACCCTTTCAATTGCCTTCACACCTATAGAGATAGAAACACTAAGAAAGGTAAACCCGTTCCAGACGTAGACATTTTTGATTATTAAAAAGAAACATAGAAAGAAAGAAAATGATGCACCGAGAGTCCTGCGCCTATTCCAGGTCGGAACTGGATCTGTTTGCCATGCCTCCCACCATTATGACAATGCAAGAATCCCAATGGGTAGAATTTCATTCCGTTTCCTGCCAAGGACTCAGGATCAGCCCCCATCGAATTTGAAATCAAAGGACAGCCCGAAGATTACATCGATCTGAATAGCAGTTACTTGCACATGAAAGTCAAAGTAGCCGAAGGGGACGGTACTGACGAACTAAAAGACGAGGACAAAGCAGCTCCAGTCAACAATTTAATGGACTCCTTGTTCACCTCAGTGGATTTGAATAACAAACTGATCAGCAGTAGCATGGATGCTTACCCTTCCTGAGCGTACCTGGAAAATCTCTTAACGTATGGAACAGAAGCCAAGAACACCCATCTGGATGCTTGCGTGGTATGGAAACCTGACACGCCGGGCAAGATGAAAATCATAGGTGACAACAATTTGGGGTTTTAAGACCGTAAAGAAAAATTGCTTGAAGCCGTAGTTTAGAACTGATGGATCGTTTGCATTTGGACATGTGGTTGCAAGAGAAGCATTTGCTGAACGGAGTGGATGTCCACTTGAGACTGAATAGAAGCAGTGCTACTTTCTATTTGATGTCTGAAGCTGTTGCTACTAATTACAAAAGCATCATCCAAGAAGCCCGACTTTACGTGAGCCGTGTAATAGTGTTATCTAAAGTGGGATAAGACATTAGTCACATTTTGAGCAGAACGACCGCCAAGTATCCGATACGACGCATGGAAGTGAAAACCTACACCATTTCCGCTAACCAGCGATGCATAATCGAAGATCATCTGTTCCAAGGACAGTTACCCAAACATTTAATCATTGGTATCGTCAAGAATTCAGCCTTTAACGGAGCCTACGAAGAAAATCCTTTCGAGTTTAATCACTTAACGTTGAAGAGGATTGAAATCAATTGCGATCGCAAGACACTGTGTACCAGGCCCTTTTAACTTAACTTTGACAAAAACAATTACTTGAGGTTGTATTTGTCCCTGTACGAAGCCATAAACAGTTAGGGACCAACACCAGTCACGGCATTTCGTACACGGCTTATGCTGGGGGCTATGCATTGAGAGCTTTTGATTTCACTCCAGACCAAGGCAGCGACGAGGGACATTTCTACCCTATAAAACCAGGTCAAATTCGTGTAGAACTTCAGTTTAAAGGACCGCTGAAGGAGACAGTGAAAGTCATCCTGTATTCCGAATGCGATAGTACAACAGAAATCAACAGTTTGAGAGAAGTCATTCTAGACTATTATAAATTATGGAAGACTCTTATCCCTCTTTGCAGAGACTATTTGGAAATGGAAATGGAATGGAGGGATATTGTGGAAGTCGTGAAAGACGAAGAGGACATAGTGATGAGGTCGAGATTTCCAGAACAAAAGCAACACTTAGTCTTCTGTTTTGCCAAACACCTGGCAGAATTATTTACGGAATTGAGCTAGAAAGATTTCTATCGATGTCAAAACGATCATCCCAGTAAAATTCAACACGATAAATGTATGATGATGCGTCAAGTAGAAACATTGAACGAGTATCTGGAGGACGTTTGGGGTCTCATATCGGAAGAAGCAGCGTTGCATCAGTGGTATAATGATTTGTATGATAATTCCTCTCCTCCACTGAATAATGTAGAGATCCATTACATCGAAGCTCTCTTGGCTTAGAGCACGGAGACGAAGCGAAGAAACGGTTACTTGTCAGAGATTTTTAAGCAAAAGGTCAGGATTGTATTAATGACTTATCATTCCCTGTGAAAAACTGTATACCTGGGGACTTTATTACCTTTTGAACAACAGTTCGTACACTACTTCTTCGAATCCTGTCGTGTATGCTAAAGATGATCTGCCTCATCGCAAACATCAAGACCATCAAGCTCATACCATCAACACAGACGACAGTCATCTTCCAGGAACCCACTGGATAGCCGTCTACTTCCCTAAAGAGAGTTGTGTGGAGTATTTTGATTCGTATGGATTACCACCTTTGGAAGACGACATCATCGACTTTATGAGAAGAAATGCCCAGACGACACGATTCAATAATGTAAAATTACAAGGCAAAGGTTACATGGTGTATGGACAATATTGTGTGTATTTTCTTTATCAACGCAGTCTTGGATATTCCTTAGAACATTTAGTGACTTATTTTGATCGTCACTCTTCTAGAAACGATGAAAACGTAGATCGATGGTTTTGTGACAATTAAGTCTATATTTTGTCTTTAGCTCTGGAAACGTAGTGTACATCAATGGCCCAATGACTTACCTCCATGAAAATCTAACTTGGCTTCACAACATTGTCAAACTTGTCAAAACTATTGTGTTTGTTTTATTTTTAACTGTTGGTTGTTTGCTGTTTGAATAAAAATGGTGTCTTTTGAAAAAATGTGTATGGCGTTTGTTTTCAAAACACACTGTGACTATACATGCTCTTAGACCTCTTTCTATCCTCACCCTATGATAAGCTCTGTTGCGTTCCGACCTAACACAAATCCTGAGGATGTTTTCTATCGCGTCTGCGCCTGAGCCATATAAAGCGAGGCTGTCGCCAGTCTGACCATCCATTGTTGATTGTTCAACCTATGAAGATGCCTTCTAATTTAGCTAAACTAAACGAAGGCTATGTGCATTTGCATCGTGTCAGGCAAAGGCTGATACCCAGGCCTGAAGAGATAGGGAATGTCAGGATGCTGAGAGTGGCCGAAGACCTGATAGAAGAGGTCTTCAGATAGGAAATCCAGCAAGAGAAAGAATGGACTGACAACTACAGACTTCGGGAGAAGAGAGAGCAGAGAGTGCAGCAGCAGCAACAACTGCAACAACCAGACAGCGGTTTTCTCGACTGCGTGTAGACACGAAAGAGTACTCTTTCTCTTTCCGAAGAAGCAGACCTATGCTGTGGGAAAGCCTTTCGCAAGACCAGGACGCAATCTCAGACGATAAAAGATTGCCATAAAAAGTGATGTGATGTGATGTAATTTGGATTTTTAACGTAGCAATAACACTTTTTCAGTCATATCGTTACGATGTCTGCAATGTGGCAGTTTATAGTGATTTCTAGAACTGGGGCATCATGCCGCAGACATGTAGCATGATGTCCCACCCAGTCACATTATCCTGACACCAGGCCGACTAGTCCTAGCACTAACCTCTTGATGCTGATCGCCAAGCGAGGCAGCTGTTAGTACCATTTTTGTCAGTCTTTTGTTGCCAATTTGTGTGAAGGTGGAGTAATGTGACTGAGAACACTGACTGCTTTACTGATATGTGAGTGTATGTGTGTGTGTGTTTGCGTACGTTTGCATAGATAGTAGATATTGTGTTAGTATGCGTTCGCGTATGTTTGTGTTGATAGTAGATGTTGTCTTTTTTTATTCACCTTCCCTTCTGTGAGGATATTAGATGTATGTTTGTATGCGTTCGCGTACGTTTGTGTGGATAGCAGATATTGTGTTTGTACGCGTTTGCTTACGTTTGTGTGGTTAGTAGATATTGTTTTATCCCTACCCTTCTGTGTGGATAGTAGAGTGTGTATTTGTGTGCGTTCGCGTATGTTTTTGTGGATAGTAGATATTGTGTTTGTATACATTCGCGTACGTTTGTGTAGATAGTAGATAATATGTGAAGTTAGTGTAAAGGAGTGTTGTCATTCACGTCCGCCTTGAGACATATAAAGTCGAGCGTTCGTGATTCGCGCCATTCAACATTGAATAGTCAGCGATGGCGACAAAAAATATTGACAAGATTAAGAGGTTGTAGGATGTTATAGACAATTTGGGAATGATAGAGGAGATGCTAGGGAAACTAGATGATGATCATTATTACAGTCTCTATCGAGTAAAGATGGAGATCAACATTCTGAGAAATTCAAAAGAAATGTTGAGGTAAATAATAAAAGAAGAAATGGAGGAAACGGAGGATGAAAAGGATTAAATAAAAATGAGAGAATGGAATCAAAAGATAGAAAAGGAAGAAGAAAATGAAAAGAGGAAGAAAGAGGAGGAATAGGAGAAACAGGAGGATGAAAAGCATGAGAAGAAGAAGACAAAAAGTGTAGGATAGAAAATAAGACGCTGGTGGAGAAAAAGGAGAAATTAGAAGACAAAGAAGAAGAATAACAAAACCAAGACCCTTTTCAGGGCCACTCCACTGTCTCGAAAAGGTTTGCTCTTTCACATAAATTTGTTTTAGTCGATTTTATATTTTAGGTGTGATAGTTTTATGTTCATAAATCTCTGTATGTGCCCTATGTCTATATCTTATGTCTATCCATTGAAATGTCCCACCAGTCCCACCCCTCCAAGAGTTCTATCCAGTTCTATGTCCCGGCCCAGACCACTCCGGTGGCCTAGCGGTTAGAGCGTCCGTCTCAGATGCGGGAGGTCGTGGGTTCGATCGTCGGCCGAGTCATACAAAAAACTTATGAAAATGGTACTAACAGCTGCCTCGCTTGGCGCTCAACATTTAGAGGTTAGTGTTAGGACTGGTCGGCCTGGTGGCAGGATAATGTGACTGGGTGGGACATCATGCTACATGTCTACTGCATGATGTCCCAGTGCTAGACATCACTATAACCTACGTTAAATATCCAAATCATACACACACACACACACGCACACACACACACATACACACACACACACACTTATGTCCCGCACCACCAAGCATTGATTTATTTGTATAGTTTATGAACAAGCTGAACTTCTTGACTTGGCGGGGCGGGACATACCGTTATTTTTTTTCCCGCTGTCACTGTTTGCTGTTTGCAGTTTGGTCCAATTGAGGTCAGCCCCTTGCAACAATGTTGTCAATGTCTAGAAACATGACGTCACCTCACCTGTCCCATTTCTATCAAATCTATACAACAACAAAACTTGACATTGTCCGTATACAGGCCCAACCTTTTGTCCGCAAAAATCTTGTCCGTAAACAGACCCAATATTCTCATATTCAGTTCCCCATTCACTCCATGTTAAATTTCTCCCCGTGTTAAATTCCCATTGTCCGTAATCTTGCCCACGACTTTTTTTGCCTGGGGTTTCCATTGTCCGTAAAGTGCCCTCTTTCACTACTAACAGGGCAATTACAACACAGTTTTTCCAAAGTTTCGAGTTAATCAAGCCACCAACGGTCATATAACAAATATTAACATTAAGTCCTAGAACTCTAACTCCTGGACTATTCCATATTTGAATGAATGTGGAAACTACAAAGTCAAATAATTGAAGTTTGAAAGAAGAAATAATTAAACTCCGATATTTAAAGGAGTAAATGTAATGAATATTTTGTGTTACTGTTAGATTAACATAGTTCAAAGATGGGTGATAGTGTTTATCGTGCAGAGAACCAAATTGTTTTGATGTACTTGTTTGTGGAGGAAGCAATGAAAGAAATTGTAACGTGAATACTATCCCAAGAAAATGATCAAGAAAAATACTACTACTGCTACTACTGCTACAACTAATAATAATAAATAATATTAATAAATAATTTGTGTAAAGAATTATGGAATATTTAATTGGGTAAATATTATCACAAGACTTGTGCACGAGTGATTCAAGAGACGCCTGACTGGAATTATATGTATTGTGAAGGTTAGATGTGTTCATACAAATTTTTATATTCATTGCTGTAACATTGTGAGCAGCTGCAAGTATTCCATCTGTAAATAAAATGCCAATGTAAGTAATGTAATTCAGATGCTTTGAATACTGACTTACACTAAAGAAATTGCTTTGTACGTGATTATGTGATAGCTAAAACATGTTTTGCATCAAGAACAGAATGAGATCATAATTGTATAAAAGTTTTATATATATTTATTTATTATAAAAGGCAATTGTGCAAAAGTTTCAGACGTTATCAGTTATCAAGGAAGTTATATTGAATATGATTTTTGTCTGTAAACAGTTTGCATAGCATATTTACAAGCCTTGCTGTAGACTTCTTGTGAAAATCTTTCCTTTTTTTTTTTAAATGGGGCGCATGTTCTCGTCACGGGGTGTAATGATTAAAATTAGCTATCTGTGTGCGACAGTTGATAAATGACGACTCTTTTAAAACTACTATGTTTTGATTCAGAAGAATTTTTTATTTCATATACAAAATCAGAATTTTCATAAGGCGAAATGCTTTCTTCTTTTGAAAGTAACTATTCATTATTCTTAATTCCAATATGGCATAAAAAAATAAAGAAGTAAACGTTTTAATGCAATCTAAATGTTGATTCGGGTGAATATCAGACATTGCAATGAGAATTCTTTAGGCTTCTTGGATAGTTCAAGGTGACGAACAAGACCTTTGTTTTGCATGATAGATGCATTTTCTTTAGGTTGAATGTCATAAGAAAGAAATGAACGGATCCCTCATCATTCCCATCCAGAATAGAACCATCTGCTCGAGTACTGTAGCACTGGAACAACATCCCGTAATTAATGTAAACAAACCAAGTGATATGTTTTAACATATAAATACATTTATCTTCTTCCAGTCTTATAATCATCATATTTTTTTATATTTTCATGAAGTAGTAAAATAGTTTGTTTCTAGATTTTGATATTTATGCGCTATGGTTATAAATGACACTTTTTAAGATCAGATGAGGTTATCTCTTATAAATATAAACGTCTTTGTTTACAAAACGTAGTCCTGTATACCGTGTTTTATGGTATGATATGGAACATTTGTGTGCTTGATTTTCAGTTCTACCATTATTTGCTGGCATAAAACTTCACATGACCAGGTTCAAACGGATAGTTCAGGCTTAGTGCTGTTTTCAAAGTAACGCAGTTCAGTTTTATACACGTGTCTATTGTTAATGCAACCTCAATCACCCTGAGTATACATACAACATATCATGTTATGTGGATCAGTTGTTCGTGCGCCGTTAATATCAGTATACGTTCTCACGTACCGTAATCGAGCAGACAGCAATATAAATGCTCACATTTTTAAATTGTGGATGAAATATGAGACGTAGTTGTGATAAGATTAAGAGTAGATAAAAGTCGTTATACGTAATGAGGAGTATGTTTTGTAACGCTCAGGGATCAAGTTCCAAGATATTTCGCTAAAGTAATCATTGATCTCATCGTTTAAATGAATTCATTATCCTAAATCACTTGTTTGACATGCTCCATTCGAAGACTGTAGGAATTTTAATGTACTACATACACGTGTTGCTATTCCCCTTCCCCTTCCCTAGCAGACAGTTTGCACGAGTCGTTATTCGCGTACTTCATAAAGAAATTTAATGATGATTCTATATATAAAGTAATAGGCACTCTTTGAGATGCAACAACGATTTTTAAAGTTGCCGGTGGCAGTTTTTTTATTTAGAGTTGTGCATGTATGGATGTCCATGTGTACAGCCATTGTGTTTGCATTTTGAGATGCAACAACGATTTTTTAAAGTTGCCGGTGGCAGTTTTTTATTTAGAGTTGTGCATGTATGGATGTCCATGTGTACAGCCATTTTGTTTGCATGACTATAACAAGCTACCATGAAATTATATCGTAGTTGTTCTGTTTTATTGCTTAAAATTAGCAAATAATGCGTCGCATATCGGTGGCCTTTACTTACTCACCTTGTATAACATATGCTTTAATCTAAAGAGCTCTCAACATAGAGTATTCATGGAATCCATCTGGCTTTTTAAAGAAATCAACTAACTACCCACTCGGAAGTAAGTGAAATTTCATATTTTAGGAACACGTATGACACGTATATCCAGTTTGACAAGTTCAGAGCAGATTTTTCTCATCACCGCATGTGCGAATTGCATTGTACTTTTACTTGCAAATGTACCAATTGTACATTTGCCGATTCTTTATAACCAAAACATTTCATAATGTACTCTGTTTTGAAATTGTATTTCTCAGTTTCGTGTTGAAAAAAATATCGCTGCAGGCCAGTATAAATCTTTCTCAAGTAACTTGAATTACGAAAGGGATTGAAAAAAGATATCGACATTGGCCACTCATTATATGAATAATATTATAGTGGTTTCTCTTAACGTAAAATAATCGCAATAATTGATAGATTTCGTATATAGAAAGTTTCTTTCTATATCAATAATACTAGACTATCATTTCCAGAAGATATTTTATCACTCTACAGATTTCTAGGAAGAAGCTCACAAATTTAGACAAAGCTCTGTGTGTGTGTGTGTGTGTGTGTGTGTGTGTGTGTGTGTGTGATTTGGATTTTTAATGTAGCTTTTAAAAAAAATTGAGTTATATCGCTACAATATCTGCAGTGTGACAGTTTATAGTGAAGTCGGACACTGGTGCATCATGCCGCAGACAGGTAGCATCATGATCCATCCAGTCACATTATCCTGACATCAGGTCGACCAGTCTTAGCACCAATCTTTTAATGCTGAGCGCCAAGCGAGACAGCTGTTAGTACCACTTTTATGTATTTGGTATGAATCGGCTGGGTTTGAACCAGCGATCTCAAAAACAAAGTTCAAGCAATAAGAACATGATGATGATGATAATAATAGTCATGATCGATGTGCTAAATAATAACAATAATAATAATAGGAATAGTAAGAATATGATAGATGGCAATAATACATAGAACACAAGGTTGAAGTTCGTAAATTAGAGAAGTAACGTTACGTGCTCTATTATTTTTCGACTAGAGTTTTTTATATTAACGTGATGTTACACACAGTACTCCTCTCACTATGATGCGTCAAACACACACACACACACACACACACACACACACACACACCATTCGTTCTTCTATTTGATGCATATTGCGGACTATGGTATAGAACTCCGTACAGGATACATTAGTTTTTTTTCTATTCTGGAGTGAAAAGAGAATCCGTTCCTTTCAGTACATGACATCTGCCTTTGTAGATGAGGCAAAATAGAAGCAGAATAATTTAGTGAGAAATGTTAAAGTCTCTAATACAGATTATCTTCAAACAGATTGGCAGAGTATGGAACTGGTGTCTGGACCTCATATTCCCTAATGTAAGAAATTAAAAAAAGATATTAAAAACAAATATACAAATTCACCACCAATATCTTTTTTAATTCAAGAGTTCTATTATGCTACTTTTTAAGATGTCTGTGCTGTCAAAACGTTCAGATCGTCGAATCATCATTTAAAATATGCTAACACGCAGACCTCTTACCAAATGAACCACTAATTACAGATGAGATGATGTAATTCAGTCATAAGAGATCATAACGAAATATCGGTACGAATTATTAAAAAAAGAACGAAGAATAAGAGAGAGAAAAGAAAAGATATAACGTAAAGACATGATTATTGCAATGGTAGAAAGCACATTATTGTCAAGAACAGAGCTGAAAATGCCAAATAGTTTTACTTTATACAAAACGATCTAAAAACGAACTATCTTTTTATAGGGTTGCAAAAAACTAACACTCAGAATTCTGTCAGTCTCTTTTACTACAGATATCTTAATAATTCCCAGCCTGTAAACCTTTTATAACGTAATAAAAAAGAGAGAATCACCAAAGCACTTCCAGTTGTAGGATTTATTTGTAACGATGTACATTTCACCTTTGGGACATTGATCAGTATGACTTTGGATCAGCTTTTGCAGTCATAAAATGGTAGCAGTCTGTGATCATAACTATTCACCGAAAAGGCTGATTTAATTATGTACGTACTGACGGCCATTAAAAAAAAAAACGATATTAAGTAACACAAGAATATTAAGCAAATTGAATAATTGAATGCAGTGACATCAGACCTGTATTGTACTGTGCAATGAAATTTCAAACCTGTCTAAATTCGTTTTTCTTTCGAATTACATGGTTTAAGTTGAATACATTTTGTGGCTATTGGAAAGTGATACTAATGAGGCATGAAACTTAAGGTTGGCAGATGAAATATATATTAGACAATACTGTCCATGAAAACATAAATACTGATGAGACGGGTATCATAATTCAAATAATACATACATGATGTTCCAAAACTGAACAACAGTCAAAAGCGTTTCACAGGAGTTATTTCCTTTAAAATAAACAGTACCCACATTTAAAATTTATCTTAATTTTATACTATTGTCGAGAAAAAGTTCTGAGATGAAGTGACGATTGTATTCAACACTTTCAGCTTACGTACAGACTGAGCTCCAATGTCTAAGACACCCGCCAGAGGAAGCCAATTTGCCTATTAAATCCCTTTTTCTGACTATGGGGTCAGGCGAATACTGGCTAGAATCAACCAATTCTTTAATGCCATTATTCGATGCCCCTTTCCTCTGTTCTTCAATATCGCATTTTGCTTCGTGAACGGTATCTTTTTACATAATGTATCTCCTAAACATTATATTTTTTTACGTGGAACCATAATGAATTCAGACAAGGACATCTTGGAATATATTATTTTGACTGTTGGCATATCGTCACGTCACAGGCTACTGTACACATATCAACATATACTGTGCTGGATCTTACTTCGAACGTCACTGTACTTTAATTAGAACTTTACTCAATACTACCGTGGATAGATTTTGTAGACTTTTTGGTAATTAATTATTCCATTTACGCTTTGTATTCAAGATTTTGTTACTTTAGTTTAAGACAATATAGTTCTTAATCACTGTGTCGCTTTGCTCTAATATACCAAATCACAAACATATCATTTTTGCTTAGGAATATATTAATATCCATACTTCAAAATATGAGTAGGGGATACAATGGTGCCAGTCATCTCTATGTCTCTGTATATTCCAAAATAATTTTATTGGAAAGATATTAGTGTTTGTATTATAGTAAACTCTCTGTATAACGCCCAAACCACTTTCCAATTATTTGATCGTAGTAGCTAGTTTGTCTTTGTAAAGATCGTTTCTTAAATTCAGAAAGTGTCTTTTGTCCAATTGACTCGGCACTCAGTAGTCTAATTATGTTGATTTATTGTAAAATGCCACATCACAGCCAATAATTTTTTACTTTGAAATATATTTATCAAGATTTTAAAAAATGAGTAGAGGATTCAATGACGAACTCCGTTTCCCTGTTTGTGACGCACATGAATTCCATATAGGTCACCTTGAAAACAGCTTCATCATTTATAAAATTGGTTAATATTTCATCCTTCTGGATTAACATGGGTTCTGGTGTATGGTTTGCAGGCAACATATAATATGTGTATATCTGTATTCTCTGTCGTAATAGCGACGAAATAACACTTTTAAAAAAACAATGTTGTATACTGGATTTAAAACAATATCTCTGTAAGTATTCTTTGAATTATTAAACACGTTTTAAACCTTGAAACGAACACTATATTGATGGTTAGTATTGTGAAAAAAGCACAAAACATTCATGTATTCAAGATTAATACTTTCGGCATGCTTTCTTTGTTATGACAATTAACTGCACAGTGTATTCTTGACTGAAACGATTGAACTGAAAATGGTGGTTCTGAGTAATGTATTCAAGATGAATAAGAGAAGGTCAAAGCTTTGGAGGTTAGTTAAATTATCGGCATATTGAAACAATTTATCTGATCAGCGATTTCAGACTACTTGCATGCTACAGTGTATGAAGATAAAACCTTGATCAAAACAGTTACTGATAGCATATTCAAAACAAACACATATGTAGCTGCTTCCTTTGCATGTTTCAGTTTGGTTTCAAAGTAAAGAATGTCGTTAATAAAGAAATTTCAAACAATGTATTTGGACTGTGTTATTGCACAACAAAATCTGTCTATCTGTGCAATGAAACTTGACAGATGACTAATATAGGGGGTTAAAATTTGTACATAATTTATTATAAATTAATATAAAATGACGTAACCTGTCTGCCGAGGGGAGGAAATACGCAGGCTTAGGAGTGTAGAAGAAACAGAGTGGGATATCCAAGCTATGACAAAGGGACTATTTCTGTCCCCATCTCAGAGCATAATCCAAGTGGTCAGAGTAATTATCCCCTCATCTTTAAATTTATTTGCATCTTCAACGGTCAAAGTGCGTCATGTGGACACAGAGAGCATAGGATCATGCATGGTCAGTAGCAATCGTATCAGGTCAGTGCAAATTACACCATTTTCTAACAAATTCGCACTACCGTTGTTGGTCTTGCACAACTATGAAAATATATGAAACACAGGCACGAATTTTGTATGGAAAGATATGGGAAGATATTATTAAGGTCACCATGACTTATATGGTGTTTTCCAGCCCCAATATAGAATAATAGCAGTCAATTAGAAAAATAACAGAATCAGCGCAATCACATTAACTGGTAAGTATCCTATTTGCCTGTTATCCTTACATAGCAACGTAACTAATAAATAATGAGACAAATAAAAGCCACAATGACATGTGTTGACACGTGGGTCAGTGATTATACACATTGCAACTATTTATAGCATGCAGATTGTTCTAGGGTTGTGTAAATATTAACCAGTAATTATCTCAAACAGAGCCAAGTGAAGGGAAGGAATTGACATTAGAAAAATTGATCTCACAATAAAAACCAATGAGACAATCACTGATAACGTTTCAATTTCTAGCATTAATAATGAAGCAGGAATTTGGTTACAAGGAAAACAAAATAAAACTTAAATTGTCACATGTGGTTCAATCAACATGTTTTACTGTATAAACCTTGCTTTTCGTGAAGAAGATGCAGACGAGGAAAAGGAAACAAAATAAGTTAAACCTATCCAATTTCAATATAAGAATATACCCTATAATAATGTACCCGTTCAGTTTTTCATTGACCAGATGTGGTCAAACTTTAATTTGCAATTTGCAATATTCTTCTGATGCTCTTAGGTATAAAATGCAACCCATGATATGATTCGATTCCGAACTATTGACATCTCTAGACTTTTTATGATAATCGTTATTACAAAGTCGTCGGGACTGTTTATGGTAATGGTTATTGCAAAGTTTTTGGAACACTTTATGGTACTGACTATTGCAAAGCCTTCAGAATGAAAACTATTATCTGAATAAAGAGATGGTGTTTCCATTACTCTGAGCAAGTGAACGTAATAAAAACGTAAGTTTATAAATAAGTGGAACAAGAAAATGTATAGTAGGTCAAAGGACTAAATAATTAGTAGCTTCGCGTCAATATTCAGGATAGCAAAGTGAAACAAAGCTGTGTGAAAAGTTGTACTGTTTATGAAAAGTATATTATGATTGCATCTGCTAAATCACTATTATTTCATAATCTACGATAACTGAACTAATGTAGAGTTTGTGAAACATCCTAAGCAATAAAAACACAGCCTCTAAAATGCGAAGATTAGAGAACACATAAACCCCTACCACATTATCCAGAAAGAACACTACAAAATGGTATGGTGGAAACGTTTTCTCTCTTTTCATGGTTTGAAAATATTTTTAGTTAGTCACATTTAAAAGATTGGTCACAAAATCTCAGCTGCTTTTTTATCCTTGGTGTGATTACATCCTCGGATTCATTTAACGTATGTGGGAAACGACTGATTACAGTTTATAAAGTAAATGTTTATTGCAACTACGGAGGGAACAATTGGGAACCGGAAAAGAAATCCAGTTTCAAGAACATATAAGTGTATTGAGACCTGATAAAATCTAGGCTCCATAAATTGCGACAATTATGCAAATGATTTAAAAATTAGAAAACATCATTTATATAATTTGCTTTCATTCTCTTTTGTTTTATTACTTTCAGGACTGGTGGTGACCTACATACCAAATCCATATTCCTACTGCCAATTTCCTATACTTACAAGCGGGATGCCAATGACAGATCCCAAATGCACGAATTTTATCTCGAGCATATATTTCCTGGACGCATGTGCTTTCTACGATTCTGATGTTATGTTGTTTTATGAATACATCACAGGGAAAATCTACAAAGAGACAAACCATTCCCATGTTGACCAAAAGACGTGGACACGACTCCATGCAGGTCCAACCAGTCTTATTACGACGATAACATTTGATTGGTTGAGCAAAAGTTTGTATTGGACTGACCCTTTGTATGGTTGGATAGGTGTAATTAGCATAATGGATGATGATATGGGCATGTACAGAATACTTGTACACGAAAACATCCAGAGACCACATGGCATAACGCTTGATCCCTTTCAAGGGTAAGTGATGCCCCAGGTTACGAGATTTTCTCTGTCATAAGTTTAGCTCACTCATTTGCAAACACTATTACTTTAGTTCGTCGTGTTTATGATAAATCACGGCTGAATAATATTTGATAAATAGTTATTCCATCTAAAATCAGTTGTTCGGCTCATGTTATGCTTGTTGGTAAATACTGATTGCCAAGTAAGCTATAACAGGTGGGAGATGCTAAATTATGCATAATAAGAAACTCTCATAAAATCTGTTCTATACGTAGCTAATAGAAAAAGGTGATCTACATTAAGTAAACTTTTGATTCAGTGTAATTTAGGACGCCAAGCTTCTCGTGTATAGCAGACAGTGAACTTTGCACACATATTTTCAGATCAGCACAGGCTGAAAATTGAAGCTGGTTATTGACCACAAAGATTTTATTCTGAAATAAATAAGAAATATAAAGAAATAAGCGTTAACCATTACATTTTTTATAAAAAGGTACCAAACAGAACTAGTGATTTCAATCACTTCAAACATAGAACAAGGGTTTCTTAGCAGATATAATAATGTACAACGCTTTTTTTTTTACTAAGAATTTGCATATCGCCGCTTACTAAAACCACGCGCATTAAAATCTGCTGGTAAAATATATGCGTGTTTCAATATGACACGTACATTTAATGCTCTATGATGTTTTCCAGAACCTGAGCTTTTATTTATTTATTTATTTATTTATTTATTTATTTATTTATTGCATTTATACTGCATTCTGTTTTATTTCATGATTATATATTTTGGAACAGACTAGGTGATAATATGCTTGCCACGATAACGAATTTACATCACCAGAATATTTTTAATCTTTGCATTGCAGGATTTTGTTCTGGACGGATATTAGTCAGACGGTAAAAATTGAGAGATCAAATATGTCAGGAGACAACCGGATGGTCCTAACTTCTTCCGGACTCATAACACCGTACAGCATAGTAGCTGATGTTCTTTCAGAGCGAATCTTCTGGATCGATGATGGAAGGGACACTATTGAATCTATGCAGTACGATGGGACAGGAAGGAACGTTATCAGACGAATTTCACATGCTAAACTATTTGACATTGAAGTATTCAAGGTGGGAAAAATTTAGCCCTTTGGCATAAGTTTCGTATCTAATTATTGTAATTGATTTCACAGAGTTGTCAGTTTGATAGCAGAATACAAAAATGAGTCAGCTTTTTGTAGTCTTTCTTTGTGTTACTTAATATCGTCTCAAAACTTTTCATATATAATTGTTTCCTTTTCTCCAGATTCGTTAAATTTTGTCTTTTCGTAAATATTGCGTCGGTATTTCCGATCCGATAAACGTTCTAGCACGATTGCGCCCAGACAACTAGTCTTGCACGTGTTATGCTCATTATACGACGATATGTTACGTCATTACACTACCCTTGCAAGTTTTATTTACACATTTTGAATACAACGTATTAGCACGATTACGCTAAAGCACTTCATGTCGCCTGATTAAATTTATCATCGATGTTAGTATACATATGTTGACGACATGGGTAGATCTCCATGTAATTCTAACAATATTTCCATTGTTTCCTTTTGTTCTGCATTAATTTCAACTTCACCGTTTTGGTCGCATGTCTGCAGTGGTGGTATGTGTTTTACAAGCATTTGTCTTATTCTCATCTATTTTAGGTTGTTTTTGCAAAGAGACGAATGTGGTTGCTTACACGGCCACCTTACGTATAATATTTAAATAACGAAGAACGTCGATTCCAAAATGAATGTTTAAAATTCATTTTGTTCTGCTCCTAAAATGACAAATCATTACTACTCATCCATACTCGTTATTATTCATGCTTTGATTAGAGTGAAATAGGAAAGAAGATACACGACTTTAATAACACTGGAATGCACTTACTAGCTGATGGTATAAAGACTGATCTAAGTCAAAATTGACACTAAGCTACAACGTTGAATATGGAATTTGCATGGCAACAATTTCTGGAGAAACTTGATAATAATCTATAAATTGTAGGCCACTGACGGGAAACAAAAGTCTCTTTACCAATATATATATATATATATATATATATATATATATATATATATATATATATATATATATATATATATATATATATATATTCAAACGAATATGTACATTTAGTATAACATAAAAAGACAGTCTGTATGAATTTACCATGAAAAAGACATTAAGGATGATACCATATATTTTAAAAAATATTTAGCCAAAACCGTCCTATCTGATGAGATGTTCTGGAATACTTTCCAATGGTTGACTATAAGATGTAATATGGAGGAATACTATATAAATCGATAATAGATGTCACCACTGATATGACCACTAATGTTTGTTTATACATTTAAAGAGGTAACTGAATCAGTGGTTGTCCATTTAACTACATCAATTTTAATACTCTGCATGCATACGAATATATTTTGCCACGAAAGGAATAATACATAAGCAATTTCTTTAATATTCTAATCTTTATTTCAAATATTGATATGTTTATATGTTAAAGGGAACACGCAGCAGTGTCTTTACTAAAAGAAGTTACGGTTTGAAGACATTTATGAAAAAAGAAAAATGAATATGGCGTCAGCTAAGACAGGTTTGTTTGTACGAAGTAAAAACGTTTTGCATGTGTTTAAGGATTTATAATGCTGACACCTACCGCAAACAAGGTTTCTAATACGTATGAATTACGTTATGGATGTGCCCGAAGGATGGAGGAAACCAAACCAAATAGCAACAACACTGAAAGGATGAACATATACGGATTTGTGCTTTGCTGCGAATACATTACAACCATGCCAAACCGTTTTATCCTTTACAGAAGGCGTACATTATTATCAGTTTTCTACACTGAAATCCAACTTCAAACTCGCTAATATTTCATATTTGCTAAGTTTCTGTATATGCATATTGCAGAAATTTAACATTTTGTTGAAAACTATATGCAATGTTGAATTCTGCCTTATATTAGCAACGTTTACTTCACTTGTCGATCAATTATAACTTACAAGACGGTTCTCCAAATAAAGTTATTTTTTTGTTGCTAATATGTCATCGATCAGTTTTGAAAGAAGAACTAACTTATTATAGATACACAATGATACATTGCGACTTTTTTATTTTTCTTCAGGATCTTGTTTACGTTTCTGAAGCACAAAGCAAATTAGTTTACATAATGGACAAAAACAATGGAGTGATTCTCGGGGGATTGCCCTACGCTAATCATACGCCCCTCGGAATCGCGATGTATCACCCAGACGCACAACCGACGACTGGTGCTGGTAAACACACTGATACGCACTCATGCACACACATGTAGGGATCACTTTTAAGATACACAAGAGATGACATACACGGATGTGGTAAATGGCGGAATATTATAATTAGTGGAAACATGTATAGTCTCATGTCCAGTACGGGAAAATGCAGTATTGAACATCAATATGTAAGATATACATCAGTTATCCTTTAACACAGGAGTTGTATTTTACGAGTTACAGAGTCACATACATATTTCATTGGGAAAAGAGTCAAGCTTATCAAACAGTGTAATAATTTTAAATGTGTCTTACGATTGAGTTTGAAAGCAATTGCATACTGTGTTTGCTGTGTTAATAAGGTGTAGTGTGTTAGCTGTGTTAATAGCTACTTAAGAAAATTATAAAGTTACTCATAACAAGCAGAAACAAGTCTCATACATAGCTTCGAACTTCCACAGGTACACTAAAAAGTTTACAAAATGTAAAATTTATGTTAATCCTGTATGAGATGCCATGCGATAGTTTCATTTTTTTATTCAGATCATTGCAGATCACTTCAATGTAGTCACATCTGTGTAAGTCGGAAGGACGGTGCACTATGCATGTGCAAAGAAGGATTCATATTGAACCCCGATGGAAAATCTTGCTCAGGTAATTTTAATGGAAGAAGAAATCAAATATGGTACTGAAAGGCCGTACATGGATTATCTTTATTAAGGACATGAGAAAATTCTATTTGAAAATAATAGGACTATTTTTTGTGTTAGAATTTAAATCATAGATGCATATGTAGATTATAATCTGATTTGTGATACAAATGTATTAGATTACACATGTTCTAGTAACTTGAAACACGTGAGGAAGACTATATTTAAAGAATTCAATGACGAGTAAGTCATAAAGTCACACAGCATGGTATACTTATATCATCATTGGAAGGTGTGACATAGTGTCGTTAATGTTGGGGTTATAAGTTCCATAAATGTTTCTTTTCGCTCTATAATTTTAGAGATGTTTTATACAAATAGATGAAATTAGTTTACAAATACCGCAATATTAAAAAGTGTGTCACATATCACTTTAGATGTCACAAATATAAGGTCGTGTTCATATTTCAATATATTAAGTTTCAAGTCTAAAACCCAAAACAAATTTTAGGAACAAGGATAGCTTGTACGTCTTAAATATAGTTCTTCTTGCACATGCATGCATACTTATTTTCATCAATGTGACCACATATTACACGTTGTTGTTGTAGGATTTAACGCCATTTTTCAGCACAGAATAGGCTATACACGAAGAGCCAGTATTACTGGTGGAGGAAGAACCCTGGAAAACCCCGGGAAGAACCACCGACCCACCAGAAGCTACTGGCAAGCTTCCTCACAGACCCACTTTAGCCGAGTCTGAGATTCGAACCCAAGCAGACAGAGGTGAGAAGGTAGTGATACTTAAAGGTGTGCGCTGTAGACCACTCGGCACTCGGGGCCTCCACATGTTACATAACTAAGTCAAGGTCATGTATTCAAGGTCCAGGTCACTGCTTCTTCTTTCCCATATTTCCGCAGAAGAAACTGTAATGCCCTTTTCAAACGAACCCTTTCAACTTCGTGACTTTTCATCATTTCGACTTCATGGTCTTAAAACAAGTAATAGAAAAGGGTGAGAAGCAACAAGCTTTATAAAATTCAACAAATAATTTATTTCTCTGGAATACAAAGTGAAATATAAAAAAGAACTGATTATATTGCAAAGTAAATCCCAAATAATCATAGAATTCAAGACACAAATCTCAATGATATAACTTCTGAATAGACTTTAGTAGAAAGCCAAAACAAACCCAACGATCAAATTGTTGGTGGTGGCCCGTGTGGTGGTGATGTGTCAACAGTCTTTTGTTGGATCACAATAAGGCAATCCAAGAATTAAACCCTTATCTTAAATTTCACCTCAAATTTAAGTCTCTATTTCCAATAATGTTGATTTTGAAGAGCTATTTGTATTTCTAGAGAAGAATCTCTTGAATTAAATAATTTAAATAATTAAAGTTCCAGCCCAAATGAATTTCTAGGCACAACAATAATACAACTGATTATGATAAGATCTTACAGCACGAATAATCAATTTATCCAGTAACAAGATTATATAGTCTTCTGCTTGACATCAGGTCACAATTAGCATTTTCTTAAAAAAATGACCTAATGGAAAATAACCTTCTGGAAGGTACATAATGCTTACAAAATAAAATCTTAGCTATAATTAGTAGTCTATTTCTACAATTACAATATAAATTTGTAGTAATCGGAAGGTGGACCGGCAATTCGTAGGGAATTTCCAAAGTTCTGAACTCAGATTGAGATAAACATGTTGTTTACAAAACCAAAATCAATGATACAGGTCAGGTAGAAAATGAACTTGATTTGGAAAATATCAAGTTCAACATAAAATGTTACATTATCAATAGCATATAATGAAATATAAAAAAGCTATAAAATAATAACAAACAAACAATGCAAATTAAATATACATAACACTATACTTGCCCAGTAACACTTCAGGTGCTTGCAGAAGACCACCCAACCCCCACACCCCAATAAAATAAACATTGCTTCTTTTTACTGTACAATATTAGTGTCCTTTCCACATTAATCGTGTCACAGAATATCTTTAAATTTGGTTATTTCACATTATTCCACCTCTAGTCCAAATAATGCTATTTAATTTATATTTCGCATCAAAATGTGGTTCTTTATTTGTGTTATACACGCTCCATGGTCAGTATCGTTGCAATATTATTTTTCTAAGACCCAATACAAAATCTTTAATGATTTATTTGTTGTCTGTCGAAACGTCTTGAATCATGTTAGCCGAAGTTTTATAAGTAGAAACATTGCAAAACTTCCTCTCCAGAGTAAAGGCACATACATTAATATCAAAGCCTTCATTTTAATTCGCATGTGACTTTTCTTTCTTGCCTTTTTGACGTTTGCTAGTCGTTCAAACAAAATAGCTTACTGTCTGAATTTAGATAACGGGAGATAGTTTGAGAAGACTAATCAATGAATCGGGTCATGTTATCGTTGACTTTTCGTCTTTGAACTGAATACTAGAGGTTTTTACATGTTTCTTTTCCATCGACTGTCGTTCTTATAGAGCAAGGAATTACACTGAGAACATGTTGGTTAAAGAATTGTTGATTTATCTTTACTGCACTTGTTTTCCTTAATTATGTATCCATGACCCCAACAGCAATGTACCTCTTGTTTGGAATAAATACATCATCAATTTTCTCTCAGTTCTCCTGCTACTAGATTCTGGCTTGGAGTGCGACAATTGTAGCAAGTATTCAATCTGGTACATAGTTTTGTAAAATCTTTCATGAAAAAAATTATTTTCATGACTTATATTTCCGTCACCCACTACTCGGTTCATGTCATCGCATACTCCACGTTCCTCAGTACCACTCAGGTTTTCAGCTGAGGTACTAGCTCAGGTATGGGGAGGGAATGAGATGTTTGGTTACAGTATATGTTTCACGTTATTATGTGCACTGATATGTGAGATAGCTTGCACATAGCTTCCCGTGGATCGGTGATTCTTATCTGGGGGGTTTTCTGGGGTTTTCATCCGCCTGATATACTGACAGTAATGTTTAGCGTGGCATGTGAAGTATAATGGCGTTAATACCACAAGCCAAACAATTCTGAATTCATAGTTCCACAAGCAACTTACTCCATGTTGAGCATACAAAAACAAACAGAGATCGTAAGGATTTTACTAATCCTACCCTTGGCTGATCATGAGGCAATATATAATAACACATTTATGTTACAGTTTTCATTTCATCTCAGTATGTTTTAGTAAACTTTTTATCCAACTTACTATATATCTGCAATATTATACGACCCCACTAATCCTCCTCTTTCACATGCAAAGAATTTGTCCCTGGGTTGTGTCCTCTATTGCATATTTGTAATATAATTTGATTAATGACCTATCACTATGTACAACTCGACAGTTACTCTCAGGGGCAGATCGAATTGTTCTTAAAACATAGATCATGTTGTTACCTGCATTGTGTCTTTAATCTAGTACCTCCTGCATGTCATCATATAGTTTTCTCTAGATTTACAGGTCTTATTATTACTAGTACACTTGTACACTTGTATCCTACCATTAGTGATAGTGCATGTCAAACTGTGATGCCTGTGTTACTAAGATGACTATAAATATCGTGGCATAAGTGAGTGTGCGTCACTTTCCTTTTTATTTATATAATGCAAATTAGACCAGCCGTAATTTTCTTTCCATCACTAATTTTCGATAAAAGATTTTTTTTTAAGTTTAGATCTTACTTGACCTAAAAATGATTATTGTATTACCTTTTTCAGAGGATGAAAAAAGTTTCCAAAGAGGACTAATTGTAAGCAATGCAACGTCCTTCTGTATCGCTGATATCCATGCGATTTCTGTTAGTGAGTATAATTATACTTGCTATCTCAGCGTAACAGGAATCACCCATTTTGAGCTGGACACCGCTAAGAGAGAAATAATCTTTGCTAATAGTTCCGGATTATACTATACATCTGTCGACCGTTTCTCAGTCAATCATCTCCTTACAGTCACAGGAAGAATAAGTGGTATGTCATTCTGTATTGTAATTGTCATTTCCTTATAAGGGGATGGAGGCCTGGGCGGAGGGTGTTGCCGATTGCGTCAATTCTGAGTCTAGTATTGTGAAAATGAAGAGTCTCTCTCTCTATCTCTCTCTCTCTCTCTCTCTCTCTCTCTCTCTCTCTATATATATATATATATATATATATATATATATATACATTGATTTGTTTCGTGAACATATTAATATTATTTTAAAATTAATTTTGCAAACTGTATACTTGCAAAATATTTTCAAAATATGCCAAACTGAATATAGACGGCTATGGCAGTGACTTCTGAATTTCGTCGGCGTTCCACAATTTGCGAAGTTATATGTCTAACATTTCATTGTATCCATAAGTTAATCAATGTCGAAATATTAATCTCTCTCTCTCTCTCTCTCTCTCTCTCTCTCTCTCTCTCTCCTAGTCTCTAACAGCGATTGAGAATTAACGTGTAACTGTTAACAGCTACAGGCGTCCTTGAACAATATAGCACTTTGTTACACACACGATGCCATACAAGCTATACCTGCAACAGGACCGTGTAATGGTTTACAAGAATATGGAGAGAGAGAGAGAGAGAGAGAGAGAGAGACGGAGGTGCCTGGGGAAATATGTTAATTGATGTCAGTATTGCTGAAGTGTACATAATGGTTTGGGTTAGACAACAAACTGATAGTGTAACCCTTTACTGAACAGAAAATAGAATGATAACACCAAATATTGTCATGCTCTGCAGTCTGTCGTGGTTGATGCTATTCAATATTATAGCATCTTGGTATACGCTGGGTTGCAAAATAGACCAATAAAGTGGTATGAACTGTCCGGTGTCATACCACACGGCTTACATAACAGATTATTGGAGCAGAGAATCATATTAAACTCGGAAATAAACTTATAATTTCGTCAATATCTCATATATATCAATACCCCATTTTTATGACTGAGCCTAAAAGTTTAACATTCATTTTTGCAAGAATTTTTTGTGCCTATATTATGAGTTATAATCACTGTAGAATGATGATTTCGGTTAGTTTCAGATATCAGCACTTTCATAGGTAGCAATGGCTTTTGTAAATAATTTTGAGTCGTATACCATATTCACAGGCCTAGGTTTTGACTGGTTAGACCAAAGTATATTTTGGAGCGAGTTAGACACTGGAACTATTTCTTCTGCATCCAGGCTTGGAACTAATAGATGGACAATTTTATCTGGTCTAGACTCACCAAGAAATCTGTTGGTTTTGCCACTAGAAAGGTAAGGGATTGTATAATATATGCGATGACTGGATCTCTAACTAATTACAGTCATGATAAAAAATTGGAACATTCTTCACAATCTGCTAAGCATATGTACCAGCTGCTGTCATTTGTGTTCAGAAATACAAATGAAATGGAATTGACTAATGTTTATAGATAAGGAAAAAATTTAACATTTATCAATCAAACTGATCTGGTTAGTTCAATACGAACGTCTGCAGAAGAAACATGTGACTTTTTTCGCAGAAGGCAGTAATTTCTACTGAAGGTACCTCTCACTTTGAAAACAGTGTTATACTTCACTTTGTCCATGTTTTAGGACCAAGGCAAGCACTTCAAAATGTCCAACCAAAAGCTACAACTTTATATTTGTCTTGTGTCATGGAAAGGGTGCAAATATAATATATTTTGCGTAAGAAATGCATCGAAATAATTCATTGTTCAATTTCCAATTACAGTCGAATTTTATGGGTATCTGAAACGATCTCTATGCTCAAGATAGAGTCCTCGAAGTTTGACGGGAGCGACAGGAGAGATGTTACTCAGATTAGTTTCAGTTCAAATCCGGCATCAATCACTTTTGACCCGAGCACTAAGAGGTACTGTCAATCGTAATATGCAGGTAACAATGGAGTCATTTATTTTCTTTAAAAATAGAGATTGCTTACTCCTGCCAAATCTTCCTTTTTATTCAGCTATCACCGTTATTTGGTATAATCTTTTTAGTGACAAATCGTTAAAGGTTAATGTATATTCCTGGTCGTGTACCAAATCAAATATTTAACGATCGTGGTTGTTCGAATTGTTTTGCCCTAACTCGCCTTGTATTGCATAATAAAAGAACAGCATGGGAAATTATCCAGATTTACAGTCGTTGAAAAAGAATTAATTTCATGCTATAAATATTAGAATTCATCCTGTTAATGTAATTTTACTAGTAATATTAGTAATAAGGTGTTATGTATACTTAATTTAAATTGAGTAATTGACCTTTGCCTGCCTGACAATTGTCATGCTTTTAAGGAATTTACTAAAATTTGAGTTCAACGCCAAACCGTGTTTACGAGCTTAGAATGTTCTGAACGCTAACTTGTCAGTTTCTTGACTTATCAATTAGTTTTTCAGAAAATCTCATGCGTCACATGTCAAGTGAGGTACTTAATAACTTAATAATTCCTGTTTTAAGTTGAGTCTGTGTAATCATTTAATGTTGTTTACAGATATAATTTGAGAGGAATTATTTATTCAAATTATTCATTGGATTACAACGTTATCGTTGGTATTTTGGACTAAAACACTACTTTGGGAATACTGAGAATTCATTCAAAGAATTTCTGGGTTATATCATTGTGGTAAATCAAGACAGTCAAGACTCTTGGTACATCAGGGGATTCAAAACTATTGGAAATAATTCGGAACATTCTAATCTTTTTTGACTTGTGATAGAACATTTAGGATTATTTGAGTTTTAATTGTGATCATGTAAAGTCCTCCTAAATTATCAACTTGAAGCTTAGGGAAATTAATTATTTGTCAATATTACCTTAATTATTGGTTTTACTGCTTTCTGTTATATATTTTAAGCCATAGATCTGTATTTGTATTGTTTTCTGGTCTCTATTGGCAACCATTTTACAATTGAGACGATCTGAAATATTATGTAATGTGACGCAAATTGACTGTGCAGTTTTTTAATAGGCTTCCTTATCTCTAGTGCATCTATGCGGAATTAATTATCTTTCCGTTTGCAGGCTATATTTCGTGAATAATACATACATCACCAGTTGTTATTTGAATGGCTCAGTCGTAGTGAAGCTTTCCATTGTTCCCAGCAACACTGACTCCGTCTATGTTTACAAAGTATGTACCTATTTATTGTTGTTCTCTTTTATTTCAAATATACACGAAACATTCATTTCTCAAAGTATCGGTATAATATTCATAGATTATGTAGGAAATACTGTTAATAATAAGGTCATTTTATTTCACTTTAGAATTTACTTCACTACCTTGCGTATCTGGTTGAGAAAAAATAGCGTTGTTTGCATTTGGCTTGTTTTTAACGGCACCAAATTTGTATTTTATCTCATAATAAAAAACGGTGTTTCGTCTTTAATAAATAACACGAGATTTTTTATTATAGGGATATTTGCTTCTGCACTACCGGACATTATCCAATTCTATGTCAGAAATAAAATCATTTGAAATTGGAGAAACTGCTTTGATTGAAAAGTATCCTACGCAGATTCGGTCCATCGGTAGAATAACAGACCTAAAGGTTTATGATGACAGGATTCATCCAAGCAAGAAAGGTATCTTATAATTTAAAGCATACAAACTATCAATGTCAAAAAGAGGCAATATACGCGCCTCATCATAAACAGCTGAACCCTTTCTCTTAAATATAGTTTACATATTACGTCTTACCGTACATTTAATACATCATGGCATAGAAACTGAATTTAATGTATAAGACTGTAATTTTTAGAGAAACGATACAGTAGCATTACAAAGCAGGCTAGATTGGTCAAGAAGCAGTACATATATGTAGCACATAACTTGTAAAATCTTTTGAGTACAGGTTCTGTTTCAGTCACATCTAGAGACTTGTAGTCTTTTCTTTATCAAAAAAGTATCTGAATTGGATAGGTCCTTGTGAAGAGCTGAATGGCGGATGTGAACAGATATGCATTGCCACTGGGCTGGTTAACAGGGTGTGTCGGTGTCGATTTGGATTTCATCCGGATACTATCAATGGAAATACCTGTTCTTCTTGTGAGTATGAGTTTTAATTCCTCGACACTGCGATTTGAAAGATTGTTTATGTCCTACTGGTACACCTCTAATTAAATATTTGTCTCCGTATACCTACCTTCCCACCATACAGTCTTCAAACCTTTCCTCTTATTAACCCAACTACGAAATTGACTGTTTATTTACTTGCATAAAACCCATATATCCGCTCGTAACTATATTCCCACGAGCATAGAGGTTTAATGACATGTTAACTACTGTAACTGTTTTGACTTTACTGATGCATCCTGGTCAGGATGGAAGCTAAATACTAATATGTCTACTACAGTTCAGAGAGCCGGTCAATTGAATAGACTGTATAATTACAATTCAACTTCCTTCCTACTTTTCTGTCAATCTCTCTACCAGCCTAAATATCCGCTTGCCTATCTTTCCATCTGCATATCACTCATATACTAGTACAGAAACACTAATTGGTGAATATAAATTATGTAATTCTGCTAATAATTAGACATTTCTCATCACTTATACAGCTCCTGTGAACAATAACTTTCTTCTTGTCTCCGATTGGACACACAATATGATATATCAACTATCGCTGGACACCAATGATGTTCAGGCTATCGACATTAGGAGGATCACAGATCCAACTGGTGTTGCCTATGACCATACAAGAAAAACCGTAGTGTGGGGTTCGTCAGCAGACCAGGAGATCTTCAGTGTGAGCATCAATGGAACGGATGAGATGTTTTTATTCCCAACCGGAGGTTGGTTTTTAGTCCAAAGAGAAATACAAAATAGGCTTAAAATAGTAAATTATAAAAGCCTGCAATAGAAAGTAGCAGTTAATTAATTAAATAAATGTAAGTAGAAAACGAAAGAGAAAAAAATGGCAGCATATCGTGCATTCGTACCATACTTTTGAGGTCGTCGGACCCTGCTTGACGAATATTGAATACATTCCTGTTTTTCGTAAGTGTTTACATTTGGTTAAACCAAAAATATGTGTAATATAGCATATACATGATTCGTAAAAACAGCGTTCAATACAAATAGAAAGATTTAAAACTTGGATTATACATGTTGCATAGACCTGGATACAGTTCCTCGAAATCAGATCACAATAGGTTAACGTAACAAAGACGAATTTAGGTGTAATACATTTCATAATACCGTCTAATCTAGACGAAGACATAAGACGTTATACCACGTATTATCGCTGTGTCCGAAAATGGTAAAAAAGGAATTTTCATTGTAGATAAACTGGCACACAGGTACCATCGTTTATATAGTACTGGGCTTGTGGGGTGGAGGGGAGGGGAAGAAATGGATCAAAATATAAAAGAAACTATCGAAATTTAATATACGGATGAAAGTATATATTAAGTGGTGTTGTCTATAGGGTCAACATTTTGAAATGAACGACTTGATTCCTTTTGTTACAGACATGTACAATGCATATCCGGATAGGTTTGCTATCGACTTTTCGACCGGGAACATCTACTACACAGCTGTAGGTGTAAATGAGTTGGTGAACCCCCAAGGAGGATACATAGCTGTCCTTTCTGTTAACAGTCTTCACAAACTACTCATTACCGGTCTTAGGGGGCCAAGAGATATCGTGCTGTATCCGTCAAAAGGGTATGTTGTATTATTTAGTAGACAATTAGTCTTTATAAGTTAAAAGCCCCCAAATGCATTAAGTTCAAAATCATTTGTATTAGAAATAAAAATTAAAAGAAATATCGAAGCACATACTTAATACATGTTCAAATAGTTTTGTTTCCATATCACATGTAACTTTAATCCATTATGCCAAAAACTATAAATGGTTATAGGGTATGAATAGCTTATCAGTTATTTTTAATATAATGAATATATCAATGTGAGATAAAATAAATCCTAGAATGCAAAGCTGCAAGAACCGTAATAAATATTCAGGTTAAGGATTACTTTGAACATAGAAACGTTTGAAATTATGGTGTCGAAGAATTCTGACCAAAATTAATTTCATTCTTATGATCAACAAAGACATTGCAACCATGTTTTGAGTATAAAATATTAGCAATGAATAGTATCTGGTTATATTATCTTACATTGCCAGCCTAATGTTCTGGACTGACCATGGGTCAAACCCCCATGTCGGACGGGCACAAATGGATGGCAAAGAGAGCATCCAAGTTATTAACACTAGTGTCACTCTCCCGAATGGTCTGGCGTTAGACTTTTCAGGTACCTTCATTTCTTTATAAATTATAATATTATAATATTCATTCCCGTTGTTCTTGTTTTTGTTCGTTATGTTTATATATATATATATATATATATATATATATATATATATATATATATATATATATATATATATATAGATAGATAGATAGATCGGCAAATGAGGTTCGACAGTAAGGGATGAATTAGAATAATTGTCTTTAATATTTGTACCTGTCACCATGGCGTAGTGCTACCGAGGACTATATGTAAAATTATGAATGTCACAGTGATATACATTTCACCTGATTATTCGTTTATGCCATACCACATCAATGAGATGCATACTATGATAATATAAATTGTACCAGGATATGCTTTACGCCATATGTAAGAGTAAGATAGTATGTTAGAATTATATATTGTACCGGGTTACGATTTATACCATGTCTAAAGAATGACATTTATATACATTTATCAGGTCATGCTTTATGCCACGTCTAATAGACATGCTATATAATTATACATTGCACCAGGTCATGCTTTATGCCACGTCTAAAGAATGACATGTATATACATTTATCAGGTCATGCTTTATGCCACGTCTAAGAGACATGCTATAGAATTATACATTGCACCAGCTCGTGCTTTATGCCACGTCCAAGTGACATGCTATATAATTATACATTGCACCAGGTCAAGCTTTATGCTATGTCTAAATATTATAGAATCATACAGTTTACCAGGTCGCGCTTTATGCCAAATCCAAGGATGTAAGCTACAAAAATAAAATTGTATCGGGTTATTCGTTCATGAAATGTCTAAACAATGCGTGTTATAGTAGCATTCATTTGACCAGGTTATTCGTTCATGAAATGTCTAAACAATGCGTGTTATAGTAGCATTCATTTGACCAGGTTATTCGTTCATGAAATGTCTAAACAATGCGTGTTATAGTAGCATTCATTTGACCAGGTTATTCATTCATGGCATGTCTAAACAATGCGTGTTATAGTAGCATTCATTTGACCAGGTTATTCATTCATGGCATGTCTAAACAATGCGTGTTATAGTAGCATACATTTGACCAGGTTATTCATTCATGCAATGTCTAAACAATGCGTGTTATAGCAGCATACATTTGACCAGGTTATTCGTTCATGCCATGTCTAAACAATGCGTGTTATAGTAGCATACATTTGACCAGGTTATTCATTCATGCAATGTCTAAACAATGCGTGTTATAGCAGCATACATTTGACCAGGTTATTCGTTCATGCCATGTCTAAACAATGCGTGTTATAGTAGCATACATTTGACCAGGTTATTTGTTCATACCATGTCTAAACAATGCGTGTTATACTTGCATACATTTGACCAGGTTATTCATTCATACAAAGTCTAAACAATCCGTCTTATAGTAGCATACATTTGACCAGGTTATTTGTTTATGCCATGTGTTAACATTGCGTGTTATAGCAGCATACATTTGACCAGGTTATTCGTTCATGCCATGTCTAAACAATGCGTGTTATAGTAGCATACATTTGACCAGGTTATTCATTCATGCAATGTCTAAACAATGCGTGTTATAGCAGCATACATTTGACCAGGTTATTCGTTCATGCAATGTCTAAACAATGCGTGTCATAGTACCGTTCATCTGACCAGGTTATTCGTTCATGCCATGTCTAAACAATGCGTGTCATAGTAATATACATCTGACCAGGTTATTCGTTCATGCCATGTGTAGACATTGCGTGTTATACTTGCATACATTTGACCAGGTTATTCATTCATACAAAGTCTAAACAATCCGTCTTACAGTAGCATACATTTGACCAGGTTATTTGTTTATGCCATGTGTAAACATTGCGTGTTATAGTAGCATACATTTTTCCAGGTTATTCGATCATGCAATGTCTAAACATTGCGTGTTATAGTAGCATACATTTGACCAGGTTATTCGTTCATGCAATGTCTAAACATTGCGTGTTATAGTAGCATACATTTGACCAGGTTATTCGTTCATGCAATGTCTAAACAATGCGTGTTTTAATAGCATACATTTGACCAGGTTATTCGTTCATGCCATGTGTAAACATTGCGTGTTATAGTTGCATACATTTGACCAGGTTATTCGTTCATGCTATGTGTAAACATTGCGTGTTATAGTTGCATACATTTGACCAGGTTATTTGTTCATGCCATGTGTAAACAATCCGTGTTTTAATAGCATACCTTTAACTAGGTTACTACTTCATGCTATTTATAAAAGGTGTTTGTCATAGTAATTTACATTTGATCAAGATTTTGCACATGCCATATGTAACAAATACATATTATAATAATCTACATTTGTTTAAATTATTAGTTTATGTCCTGACTAATAGTTGTATGTTATTTAATAATCCATTTGACCAGACTGTTTCCTTCAAGCCATATCAAACATATGTATGTGTTTCTTTCTAATTAAAAGTAACGTCTTTGAATATGACGTAGTAATGTGTACATTTTTTCACAGTATCTTGCAATACTGCTTCAAGATGCAAATGGTACAAATATTAAAATACATTAAATAATCAGGAGAGGTGAAACGTGGTTTGTTGGCGTTGAAACAATTATAGAACTCTTTGGAGGGTAGATGTGATACGAATGTGACCACGAGTTCCAAGAAACGTCAATTGACATGTCCAACTAATACTTATGGATACATATCTAATAATAAAATACACGTTTTCCCCGTTTCTTACGAAATATGCCCAAATTGCCATACTAAGAAACCAAAGGATATCCTTAGTACTTTTTGAATACTAGACACAAAATAACTCTGAATTTTCAATTTTCAGACTCAGTAAATAACTTCTGAAACACTAAAACTGGTACAAAAATACTCTTGCAAGCTTCGTGATTTTCATTTAATTTGGGTAATGTGTTATTATGTTTTATAATACAGCTATGAAGCAAACACCAAACATGAATATAAAATGTTCTTGACAGATTTGTAACGTGGCTTGCAAAGCATGGTTACATGTATCATCCATATAAATTTGTGATTGAAACATTGACTATCGTTTACGAGTATAGTAACCTATATTATCTAAAAAAATACACCATTCACTGTCGCTTACACAGTATGGTAACGTAAATTATCTCAGCAAATTAATCATTTATAAAAGCAAGTTTACGTAGATTATCTAAACACATGCATAATTTAAAATGCTATTTTCTTCAATGCATGATAAAGTATATTATCCAATACAAACCAATACATCCTTTGTTATTGCTTACAAAGTATAGCAAGGTTAACTATCTATACAGCTACAGGCTCTCAATGTCCGAGTGGTATAAGGCACTCGTCTTTACAGATCACTGAAATTTAACCTCTGTGTGCTGGAGTCTTGGGCTTAGCTTACGTGTATATGTGAAAAAACTTGCCAGTTAATTCCCGAGGGTCGCTGATTCTTCCCGATGTCTTCCCGGGTTCCTCCTCAACCAAACGTACCGACCGCCATGTATTAGCCAGTCATGTGCTAAAATTAAATTAAACCCACAAAACCCAAACTAAATTATATACTACAGTATCGTAAGATAGTTTATATAAGCAAGTAATTCATTTATAAGGTATGTTAACGTAATTTATATAAACAAATACACCATTTAATACTATTTCCAATGTATGTTATCCAAGTGAATATATTATTTACTATGTTTGCATTGTATGGCATCAAATGGCAACGTAATATCCAAACAAATACATCAACTACTATTGTTTAGAAGAAAATAACGAAGAATAGTAAATCAAATTTCCCATCATGTTGATTAGAGAAATGTAAGTGCGATATACTGTAATATAGACGATGGTTAGATGTTTTGGTGGGATTTTTCCCTGACACAATTCTGCCATTCATTTGTAGGAATCACTAATGCAGTTTTCTCGTGCTTTCTTTGGTTTGATTAACTTTGCAGTATTTCCGCATCCCTTTGTCGCAGTGGTCAGTAATTTCCGTTTTGACCCTGTAAATCCTGCTAATTTATTTTAGTCCATATTTTCGGGGGATGTGCCAGCATTGTAACCTTATCTAAAATGTCTGGCTATTCTCTTTGGCCAAAGGCCACCCAACAGATCTTTGTACTTTTCTTGGACATATGCTGTCCGACCTCAATTCTTCTGTTATATATTTACTTGTTGTCAACATGTTGGCTTGGGACATTTCTTGGACAGTTCGTCAATTTCGTCGTTGCATTTACCTTCAGAGTTGAATTTGTCGATGCTAAGTTTCATACCCAAGCGCGCTCATTTCATATTGGTGATTTTCTTGTAATTACTGTTTGAATTGTTATTCATTCTTAGTTTTTATTGTGCGCTTCATTTTATCGCCCTGCCTTTGCCAATGTATGTCTTATTCTTTGAATACAAATTGCCTTGAGATTTAATAATCAAACTGACAATCAAGTCTGCGACTTATGATATTGTGTATCAGTATAGTATAATTTAATAAAGTGCGGCCACCCAACCTTGGCTGGTAAATGATTCATATGTTAGTGCTGGCCTGTTAGCTTCGTCCTTTTCCTGTGTTTTTCATTCCATTTTTGTACATCTTTTAGCCATATTTTGACACCTCTCTGTGATCTCTCTGATACTTTAACGTGCCGATGTTCATTTTCTCTCTTCTTCAAATATCATTTTATTTCATCGTCGTCTATCACCTGTTAATATTGCCCGTATATTTCAGTTAATTAGTTTCATGTTATGAAACCTTGAGACAAAATACAAATATTACATTCTTTTTGCAAAACCTTGTTTCTTTTTCTGCGATACAAAACGGAGTAAACTTTGTAACCTGGATAACATAGCTTATAAAAAGTAACTTATGCCAAAAGTAATTCCAAACTAACGATTATCTGAACGGTTTATTAAAATACAATTAAATTATTGCTACATGTGACTTTCTAAGAGATAACATAAATTAAAACATATATATGATACACTGTGTTGCAGGTAGTTTGAACTATGATTTGCAAATGCGGATAATTGATATTTTACCAATAATTGTGATGTGTATGACCTAATGACTGCATTAATTATACTCTAAATGAACGATACAGGTTTTCAATTTTAAAGAATATGTGTTACGTATATTTGATGTAATTTATATTTGATGTAATTTAATTGTTTGTAAGTTTCAAAATATTTTATTTTAATTTCATTACATGTCAAAATAATGTTATCTTGTTTACTTGATTTAGCCTTTTTTTCTTCAAAACAAGTTTGACCTGACTCTTTTCATAAACACCTAATAATAGAAACACTGTTTCTAATTTTGACTAGGTCCCGACTTTGATTCAGAAATCACTGACACAAATGAACATCTTTCTATTTTTATTTTATTCTCGGAGTAAAATGATTGCTTTTGTAGCGGTCATACTTGGAGTATATGACTTTAGATGTAAACAGCCTCTATTTCGTAGTTCTGGGTTTTTTAAATTGCGCAGTAGTTAGATATAATACTGATGTTCAGATAGATATTTCTCAGTTTGGCTTTTACTATGGACACAAGAAAATGTTTCGTTGTGACCAATTTTGAGTTATATTTTAATTTTTACTCAAATCATTTGAATTCTAAAAGATTAATTCTTTAACCTGGAAATATTTGAGCGCTCATACAGAATTCTTGGACAAATACATTTCTTTAAATTTTATTCGGAAATTCAAACACTAGAATATTGTTTGTGAATCAGCAAAGTACTCTAGACACATGTTTTATAAAGTCTATAGCATACGTCATCGCCTTCCATTTTGGATTTTTCGTCGGGACTAGAACTTTAATTCATTAGAACATATCATTACTAGAACTTCTAAAACTTAATTCGTTGATTATTCTTGGATTACGTTTGGATTTGATTCTTAAAACCGTAAGTTCTTATTGTTTCATTTTTACGTATTTTACAAAATTTAGTTTGTTGTTTTTACTCTTTCTTTTGTTACTGTTTATTAGAGCCTAAACACGTATCATAAGATATTTAAATATATATATTCCGTTTGGAATGAGGCGATTTGATATCGTTTGACAATATTATTTTTCAATGACTTCATCTTTAAGAATAATGGATATGCATGGCTGTCTTTGTCATAATCTTTTCATGCCTATTTTGACATGAAAACTTAGTGTTTTACTTAAAATATTGAGATATATCAAACTGTTGTCAACAAATGAAACCGAAACAGGGGATATGTTCACAGCCATGACATGTGTGTGAGCAAAGAAAGATACCAGGATGAATAGAAGTTACGCTGGCTGTCTTTTCACGGTCTAATTTGCTACGTATTTGAATAATTAAAAATAATGACTAAAAATCCTTTGTAGTGACATAATTATTACCAATTAGTTTGCATCCTTTAAATTTAAGAATTTATAGAGCACTTCTTGGCACTAAAATAGGGTGTTGTTTGTTCATGTGAACGGTTTAGGGCAGTAGCTCTTCACCAGTATAATTTCTGCATCAACGTTTATAATGAAAACAGTGTGGGAAATATAACGTAGCTTCCTTGTTGCACAAACCTTTATAATGAAAACAGTGTGGGAAATATCACGTAGCTTCCTTGCTTAACATAACAAATTCGTGACGGTAGTTTTATTTTATTCTCTACACTAATAATTATATCTGGAACGATTTCAGAAAAAGAATCAACGCTGAGATTGATATTTATAAAATACAGGGCCTTAATGTATTTAATAACATTATTTTCATCTGGCGGGTTTTCGATATAACTGAACATATACCAGTCAGCACAGACTTGTAAAGTAACCACTCTTTGTTAAGCCTGATGTTAAGAATTCAACATTGTGAGAATATTGAATGATAGGAAATGTAGGTTATAAACACTGATCTAGTTGCAGAATATACCAGTGCTCTGCACAAATCATTTCAAGCGATATCCGAAAGGAGGAGGCGTAATGATGTGTTTCTGAATTTAAATCTCCAAAGAAATATATCAAACAATGTGTCTAAAATAAAAATTGACTGTCTAGGGTTTAATTCATAAAACAGGAGGAAATAAATCAACTCATACATTGTCATAATAAACTTAGGAATTAATGCTTAACATTAGTGAAAAAAGTGTTTTCATAATCAGTCCTTGATCGTGAGTAAAATGAATATAAAACATGTTAAATTAAGCAACTTCCTCCCACTATATTAGGCTACATAAGGAGCGACTGACCAATGGACAAAACGGTTAGATGAGGTGCATACGTTTAACTGTCAAAGTCATCATCCAGGTTTTAAAGTTGTAAACTGGCATTTTCTCCAAAGATCATTAATAATCAAAACTGTACATTTAATAGTACATATATTAAATGAAGATAAATATATATTTTCAAGCAGGGTCAATGTCGGAATTCTTTTGCTTGAGCAGTTCGATGTATTTTCATCAAAGCACAAAAATTGTTAGTCCCAGAAAAGCGAGCGCTATGGTTAAATCGTTCATTGTATCGGATTGCTAAAGGAATAGGAACGGAATGCAGTTATTCCTGGACTCGTTTATTCTGTGTTACGACCCTACGGTCTTAACCTAAGTCACAGGAAAGAACGAAAACTGACATGTATTATAGAATTCAACACATTATTTAATGCAAAGTGAACATTTAAAATGACCTTAAAATATTGTGAGTTAAATCCCAAATAGTCCTAAACGTTCTATGACAAGTCCAAAAGTATAGATTTCCGAATGAATTCCAGTGGCGTTCCAAATTAATTCTGATCTTAAAAGTGCACATACTTTTCCAGAACTGGAATGATTCAGCATAGATATACTTTATTTAAGCTAACCGCCTGTACTGGTCAGATGGCTACACTGACGTCATAGAATCTTGTAACTTGAATGGAAGTGACCGACGGGTAATATTCAGTGATTCTGGAGCTCATTTGATGGACATTGCCTTTGACAACGCCAGGAATCTTTATTACACAGCATGGAACAGACCGTAAGTAAATATAAAGTTTTTAAATGCACGGTATTATTGAAGAAGATATATATCTCAACATAGTATTGTATGTGTTATCTGTGCAGAGCTGCACTGTGCATAATTATCCCGTATTAGGGCCGCAGTTAGAACGATCCCCTTATTGATGTGCGCGAGTTGAATGTTCTCCAGCGTGTTAATTTTCAGTTGTAAAAACAGAATGACATTTTAAAGGAATACAAAAAAGTGTGCTCTTTCTAGTAATGCATCGTTTTTCATTCAGAGTGTTAGGAATAAAGCTTCACGAACAAAGGGGAATTGCAACCTATTTGCTTCTCTAGTTACCTGTGAACTATTTGGTATATAATATTTTTCTTTTGAATAGCAGATATCTAGTCAAACAACAAACTTAAGGGGAGGGGTCCATAAATAATTTTCTTAGTTGGCCATTGAGTGAAGCACAAATGTACATCGAACGTTCTACCTCAGCTGAATGGAAACGAGCGCTAGACCGGATAGAAACATAAGTACAATAAAATTATTAGATCCATACCTTCACCTGGAATCATAAAGTTTCATATGGATGAAGGCCGTCATCTATTTGTGTGAGAATATTGATCATTCATTGTTTTGCTGGTGTAAACATTTTCTGAATCTCTCGGGAGTACGGTATTCCTTACCATTCGGAATTCGTCGAACATTTATACTAATGTTACGACTCTAAGGTCATAAAATAACTAACAGAAAAAAACAAAAAACTAATTTGTAAAACTTAACAAATAATTTAATTATAAAAATTATAAACTGGAAATGTAAGAGGAACTTATAGTACTATAAATTGAACCCGAAATATTCCTATAAAGTTATATTTAAGTCCAAAAGAATCGTATGTTCTGAATGAATTTCAAATCATCGATATTTCGATCACTTTAGCATTGTCCAGAACCGCTTGTAATAATTCACAATTGTCCCAAAATAAAGTTCCAGTCTAATGAATAGTTTGTAATTCAAATGAATAATCCACTAAAATATCTCCTATCGAATTATCTAAACACAACATCAAACACACCTGCAACTGGTTTTAATATATGAAACAAGAATAATAAACAGGAATGAATCCAAAATAGAAAATGAATTTTATTACTCAGTTTTCTTCTTATATACACCTTCAAGAGTCTGTTGTGACTATATGTAGCAATATACCCCATGTCACAAATCTTCCTGTCAATCAAATATTTCAAAATACCTATTCATGTGAAGTAACCCATCGAATGGTAAATACACAATTCTTCTAAGAACCACCACCTGACCAACCTTGTCCAATGTAATGTGAAACAACGCGAATGTCGCAAACAGGTCTTATTATATTAAAAATATTATTAATGGTCGTAAACACCTATGTCAACAACTTTTTATATGCCCTACTCAAACTACACTCTTAATATCTTTAAATAAAATCTTCTCCCCAAATATCGGTACTTTTGATGATAATTACAAGTTATGGTCATAAATACAAACTACACATAATATAGATACACTCATGTAGAATGAGTTAAAAGGTATACATATATCTAATACTATACAAAACATGTACATTTCCTATTTTCATCACAATGGTACATTAAAATATCCAACCAAACTACCGTTCAGATGGATATAAATAAGTCAAATAAAAATAAAACCATATTTTCAAGCCCACAATAAAGTACCTTTTTTTAAAAAGAGAACATATAACTTAATTAAGTTGGAAGTCTTTGCAAATACGAATGTCGTCCAGCCAGTGTCTGATTTGTGACGCGATTAAAACGTACAGCTAAAACAATCATAATGTAACAGGTTTGGGAAGTCCGCTAAACTCTCAAATATCAACGTTACATTTTGATGCTCAAGCTAATTAGCGATTTGCCATTTTATGTCTGAATGTTACGTATATTTGATTTAATTTATATTTGATTTGATTTGTGTTTGATTTGATTTGATTGTTTGTGGGTTTTGGAATCCTTTTATTTTCGTTACAGGTCAATGTAATGTAATTTTGTTTACTAGGAATTTTATATTTTCCAGAAAATTCAGTTTGATCTGAATCTTTCCTTATATTCATAATAATAGAAAAACTGTTTTTATTTTTTACTTACTTCCTGGTCTTGATTGAGGCTCAAGTAAACAACTTTTATTCTCGGAGTAAAATAATTGGTCCTTATCAAGGACATACAGGAGCTACTTGATTTTTATATGTAAACATGATCACGTGATCCTCTACTTCGTAGTTAGGCATTTCCAAAATTGCGAAATACTTAGTATTAATAGTGATGTTTAGAGAGAAAAATCTCAGAGTTTTGGAGCTTTTAAACAGTTAATGTCAAGTTGTTTTCTTCTGTTGAGATTAGTTTTTGAGTTTTTGAGTTATATGTTAATTTTTCTTTAGAGTAATTGGACTCTAAAAGATTAATTCATTTCTCTGGAAATATTATTGTGTTCATACAGAATTCTTGAACTAAGACAATTCTTTAAAAAAATTATTTGGGATTCCCAAAACCGGAGGATTAATTATTGTGTTTCTACAAGGAACTGTAGACTCCAACACTGTATAGGCTACATCATACGTCATCGCCTTCCATCTTGGATTCTTCGTCGGGATTCGAACTTGAAATCATTAGGACATTTTATTATTAGGACTTCTAAAATATTATTAATTGATTATTCTTGGATTATTTTTGGATTTGATTCTAGAAACCGTACGTTATTTTATTTTGTTTCATTTTTACAGTATTTTTCCAGGGAAATAAATTATTTATTATAATTTTTCAAAGCTTGTTGTTTTCGCTCTTTCTTGTCTTACTGTTTATCGAATCTAAACACGTAACATAAGACTGAGATGAAGAAAAAAAAATCATGGTCAATGAGTCATTTGGCTATAATGACTAGGTGTGCTATATATGTTGAAGGTTGTAACATTTTCCGAATACAAGATACCTACAAATTCTAAAACCGCCATTTTCAATTTAAATTCTAAATTCGAATTATACGTACCAAGAAAAAAATAACATCTCAAAACCATTCTCATAGATTGATATGCAAGTTATGATCATTGGAAATTTCGTTATCTAAGGTGAAAATATGCCTTGTTTCTTACCCACGTGAGCAACGTTATTCAGTATTTAAAGGTCTCAAAATGAATCTTTGAGAAATAGGAAGCTTTTATAAAGTCTAAAAATAGAAGTTGCTTTTTTGTATCAAATGTACACATGTACTATAATATTCTAGAAAAGATTTTAAAAAAACATTATGATGAGAAAAAAAAATGAAATTTTAAACAATCAATTTTCAACCATCATTTCTAAATACGTTCCTCAAAAGAATCGAATTGTTGTATTATTTGCAAATTCAATAGTGCATTATCTTCTCTGGAAGTGACGCAATAGTGTAGTCTATAAAATATGTATCATACAAAAGTTACTCTTGACTCTGAAAATCCTGAAATCTATGTGTTTGCTTTGATCTCTTGTGGTACTAGCCATTATTTTCGTTTCAAACGGGAATGGCTCATATAAGTAATATCTAACCCCCGTGTTTACAAGACAAGACATTATCTTTGCTTGTAAGCTTCATTACTTCTCTTAGTTTTCATTAATATAACCTGTCTGGGTCAGACTATATAAATGAATATCATTGTAAGCCCATGAACATTATAATTCATTGTAGAAATATCTGATAAACTGAAGAATACGTTAAATCAATAGGACATAATCTGCAAAAGACTTAAAAGAAAGTCGAGTGTAAGTGATTTGTTTATGGGTTTGTTGAACGTAGGATATAAAGTATACATGGGATCTTGCATTTGATGTTTGTATATTCATTTAGCCACTTATTGAAGTTTTCCCTTCTGTTTCATTCATTTAAAAAAAAGTATTGATTTAAGCATGTAACAATTGCTATTTTCAGAAGAGTTTAAAAGGTAATCCCAAAGCTGCATCTATTGATGCAAGATAAAAATAACTTACATGAACGCTGTTAAGTGTTATAAGCGTAACATTACAAATTTACTGATCATAAGGAAACAGAATACTAAGAGTTTGTAAATACGACAAACCGAAGCTGGTATGATGGTGGAAACATATTTTCAAACGAGAAAATAATCAAGCAAAACTTGCACGTTTATGTGCGAAGACAATTTTTTAAAAAGACGGTTTCATTTTATACCCGCAGAAAAAAGTCACGATATTAAACCGGAGACTTTTTTATTATCATAAATGAATAAATCATTGAGCCCCAATCCTAAATACCAACGAAAATTAACGCAAACTTTAACACCATTATAAGCTAGAAAATACAAAGTCAAAAACTGTTGTTTACATTTGTTTGGAAATAAATGAGTATATAATTTATGAAGGAAAAAATCTAGATGTACATGACTCTTTTAGTAGAAGGAAACCATAGTGCAAGAGATATGTATCGATAAGCGTTGAGATGAGAGGGTTTGATTCGTTGAAACTTAGGGTTCAAGTTTTCTTTAAAAGTTAATCAATTAATACTATCATAAACACGACTTATTCAATAAACACTGGTATTAAAAAACAATACCTTTATTACATAATATACAGTTGTCAGATACAATATATATGTACTAAATGCAATGGTTGATGTGATGTACACACGGTTTAGACAGGAAATGGTTGCACATAGCGTTCTTACTTTATGGTCTTAAAGTAAGTAACAGAAAGAAAGTGATTACCAAAATGTTTGGTAAAATTCAACAAGCAATTTATTTCCCTAAAATACAAAATGAAAATTTAAAAGGAATTTACAGTATTCTGAATTAAATCCTAAATGATCTTAAATATTTTATCACAAGTCCCAAAGTATAGAGTGATCTGAATGAATTCCATTATTGGATGTATTGATGTACCAACAGTTTTGCTGTATCGCACGGATATAATTCAGAATGTCTATTAATGAATTACAAAAAATCACGAAATAAGGCTTTAGTCCAAAATGACAATGAACACTTTGTAATTCCAATGAATAATTTACACAAAAATAATACCTCTCAAATTATAACTGAGCAAAACTAAAAGTGATTCCAAAGATTGATATTAAAAATAAATATGAATAATTTTGTTTACCAATCCTTATATAAGAAAACTAAGATATAATGCAATGACGAGGATATGGGTCACATGATCGCTTCAAGAACATTTTAAGTTTGTCCATAGGGCTACATCTTGAACTCGTATATCAGTGAAAAACTTCTTTATAAGTTAGAAACAGCACACAAAGTACGAGATTAGTCACCTAGTCCAAAATTCAATCGTCAATTACGGAAAAAGGGTCAAGCACACATTTCCAAATAGGTACATAATATTAAGAACTCGGTGTTTCGGCAAACATTTTTCGTAACATTACATGTAGCTAAACACCAACCTGTTTGAAGATCAGAACAGCATCAATATAATGGGTACATGTAAAAAGGCATGTCATAAGTCCCAATGATAAATACTTTTGAAACCTTTGTATCAGTTCTGCCCCATCATGCACATCATAAATACAGGCAATCAAAGTATGACCTTGTTAGGTATCAACGTGACAGAAAGTTGAATCTGAAAAAGAAGTTGACATAACATGCCTGCTGATGAAATACTTGATGAATGGAGTGAATTGAATGGTGTAATGAGAAAAGTAATGAGAGGTGACAGGATAACGCTTGAAATATAGAAAGAGTTCTAATGTTATCATGTTGAGTTTATTTGATGAAGATACATGTCATTGATAAGAGATTACTGAGCTATGAGGTCTGAAATCATCTCAAATAAACAAATACAAAGGTGAAACGTTGCGAAATGAGTTTGCGTCCATGTTAAGGCAGTACAAGAAAGGGCATTGAACTCGTAGTCCTTAGAGTATTTAGACCATATATTAGATTTATTGTATATAATACATGAAACCAAAGAACACTGCTGAAATAATGTTAAGAAAGAAGATAAAGCCATTTTTATTCAAATACCATATGCCCCATATTTGAAAAGGATACATAATATGAATACAGAAATAATATCACATGCGCCAACTATTATGAGATAATGGTCATTTAGCGGGAAAGTATAGAGGTCATACAAATGATATATGTAATTCTAATTACTGGAAAGAACAATCTGTTTTAGTATTTTAAAAAATATCGGGTTATGAAATATTTATGCATCGGAAAAATAACGATCCTGATCAAGAAAGGATAAATAGTACCAAATAATGACAAGAAAAAGGAAAAATAGATGTATTTCATTGAGTAACCACTTTTTTGGTTGATATATTTAACAATATTAATCAGATATTGATATCAAAGTTACGATAAAAAATCCAGATTGTTATATTTGCATGGCAGAATCATTAATGCACTTGCAACACATTAAGCGTTGACATATTTTCTGACAAAGTTAAAAAGACACAAAAGGGGAAGAAAGTTTTAAAGGACTAAATGGAAGCACATGAGAAAACGAAATGGTGAGAAAACATATCGCTACATTTTATGACTCAGTGCAGAGGCAATAAAAGAGAATGGCTAACAATATGCAAAAGGTGACACGGGACACTTCGGATCAAAATTTCGCTAAAATATATTTTAATGTTAAGTGATATTTTAGTATACTTTACAAATCCTTGCATGCGAAATTGTTTACAAGATTCTGTCGTTGTAATAGTGCAGCAGGGTTGTCTAATTTAAAGATAAGAGGAGTAGAATTAAACTAATTAATTGATTATGGCATGTTTATATATGCCACAACCAATCATGAGAAATATGCTGATGATGAAGACAGGTGTGTAAATAACACAGAATATGATAGGTAAGCGTCTAGCCAATACAATTTAATATTTTTCAATGCTTTAATACATCACATTAACGCCAAAATGGTTAGTTGTTCAACTTAGCGAATTAGAAGTTATAATTTAATGTTAAGCTTTTGCTTTGTGCCAGGAATTATGTTTAGAGCTTGGTCTAAGTCGCGAGTGAAGTAGATATTGAATATACACTTAGACCACGCATAGACATTTACTCTCCGTGTGAATGAGAAGATATAGTAGACATGTGACGGAGTCCATTACATATGTTTAGTAAAATATGGAAACTCTCAGAGAAAAGAACGGGTTCACTGATATATGACCAAAACCAGTAGTATGGATATCATAACATTCAGAATACAACGACACTATATGTGGAGAAGAAAGAAATAATTAAATGAATAGATACAATGAGATAGAGATTATATATATATATATATATATATATATATATATATATATATATATATATATATATATATATATATATATCCTCGTTTTTGCATACAGCTGATCTTTGTACGGGTTTTAGATACGTTAGCAGATAATGCAAGGACGAAGCTCTACTATTCGATATAGAGTCTTATTCTGTGGATGCATGATTAGACGATAAAAATCTCACTATCTCATTAACCGGACATTACCAGTCGGTGCTAGGAAAAGAAGAATTACTAGATGGTCAATGATGAGAAGACAATGTAATTGGTATTAAGCAACGTTAACAGACTCGAAAAATCGTGTTGTTGCAAGTAAGACGAAAATCTAAGCACAATGTACTTATGTTACAATACTTACAATACTTACAAGATTATAAAACAAAAGGAAAATATATCAGGTTGAGTTTATATTGCGATTTATATTTGCTTCAGGTACATAACAAAAGTTATGCTCACTCAGCAATTTCAAGCTGTTCGTCTTTTTGAAAAACCAGAACTTGGTCGCTTGGATGCTTTGGACATCTACACAGTTGATAGCCAACCAAGTACGATTTTATTATCTACTAAATAAGAGAAGTTAGCACGGAACTATAATACATCTCTTTTTCATGTGAAAGTGTGATTTAAACATCTAACAGGATATCATATTACTAAAGTTTTTTGTTTTATACAATATTCAGTTTTATATATGTATTTATAAATTCGCCAGATTTGTAAGAATTTAATTACTTTATAATATGCATGTACTTATGTACCTAAATATACATTTGTATTTATTACGTTTTGGTTGTTCTCAGTTTTTCTGTTGATAAAATGTAATGATCTTTTCATCGCATTAGGATCTCATTAGATTTATATTTTTCGATTCAGTATTTAATGTACAAGTACAATAACCCTGCTAAAACAGTTGTTATTCTTGCTGGTAAAATTTAAGTTATTGTTTTATTTTGACTCCTCAGGAAATCCATTTTGTTCGTACAACAACGGAAACTGTAGTACCTTTTGCCTACCTAATATATATGGAAGGACATGTTCATGCGAAGACGGAGTTGCGATCCTTGAAGACGGAAAGACATGTTCTAATAGTGAGTTAGCCATGTATTTTTTCTTTTATTTTCAATCCGTGTGTCCTTCACTTATTTTGATTCCTTGAAATTATATCATCGTTTTCATCTAATATTCTCTCTCTCTCTCTCTCTCTCTCTCTCTCTATATATATATATATATATATATATATATATATATATATATATATATATATATATATATATATATATATATATATATGCAATAAACTTTGTTATTCGCCATATGATTTGTAGTTAAATGTAACAAAACCAATTGTTATTTACAGTTCCCACGACAACAACCACACCTAGAGTTCCCATAACAACAACCACTACTTCTTCAACATTCAGTCAGTCTAAGACTTTTACACCCCCATCAGCAACAACAGACACTACTACCAGAAGACTTGACGAAATAGTAACAGGTCAAAATAATCAGACTCTGATTTACATTGGTGCTGGAAGTTCGGCAGGATTTCTTGTGCTACTTTTTGCTGTTGTCCTAATCTTCTGGCGCATTCGAAAAAGGTATTTGATTTCGATTCCCATTTTTCCTTCTTTACATGTATCTCGATTAGTACAACGGCATAGAATATTGACAATTAAGGCAGGCAATATTAGCCGCTAATATATAGTTTTCACAGTTTTATGTGACGCAAATATTGTGACTCCTACTTTGATCTTCATTTTATTGTTTGTTATTATACTCTCAGCACGGCTTTAACAGACTATTGGGGTATGTCTTTTCAATTGTACACCTTATTGTTTTATATATTTTAATAGACAATCTTCCGAGGTCTATTTTGTTTCGCACAATCAATGCTTAACTTGTCTACATTAATGCAATTATATATATATATATATATATATATATATATATATATATATATATATATATATATATATATATATATATATATATAAACTTTCCTACGCCTTGGATGCAGGAGTTCGCATGGTTGAACCTGACCGAGGCATACCAAAGACTTAAACAAATGGTAATAGCAGCTGCTTCGCGTGGCGTTTAGCATCTAGAGGTTAGTGTAGGACTGGTCGGCCTGGCGTCAGGATAATATGACTGGGAGGGACATCATTTTTCCTTGTCTGCGACATGATGTCCCTGTGCAAATCACTAAAATCTGTCACACTGCAGAGATCGTAGCGATATGATTGAACAATTTTTAAAAATACTTTACAAATCCAACGCACAGCACACACACACACACACACACACACACACGCACAAACACACATGCTCATACTCACCCATGCTCACATACATGTATAAACTTAATGCTACTGAAGAACTTAAGACAATATTTGAAACATCTAAGAAAAGAATTTTCATATAGTCAGGATTATACATACAAGAATACACAATGTCTCACGGTTAACTATCATAGATGATATCGAAGTTTGTAGTAACTATAAAAAAGATCGATGATGCGTATTTAATAATTATTAAGTTCGAAAGACGTACAGATGGAAAGAAAATAATAGAATTGGTATAATATCATCTCAGAAAGAATTGACCTTTTTCAGGAACCGAAAAACACCCATTTGTATATAATATCCATTTGCTTTTAATTTTAGGACAAGAAAAGAACAGGAACAAGAACAATCAGAGCGTATCAGTACCTTGGACGAAGCCGCGGTACCGTCGGGTACAAGAGAAGAGATACCCATTTCATTAGTTTCAGAGATCTATGACACTGTTCAAGATTCTCTATATAATTCTGACCCAAAATATCTGACAGCCGGAATTGACAACAATGAACTAAATTTTCAATCAGCGTGGAATAATCCCCGGAATGATCTATATAGCTCTGACCCAGAATATTCTACATAGCTCTGACCCAGAATATCTGACAGCCGGAAATGACAACAATCAACTAAATTTTCAGTCAGCGTGGAATAATCCCCGGAATGATCTATATAGCTCTGACCCAGAATATCTCATTGCCCAAACGGACAACAATACAGTTCGAGGAGAATCAGCTGAAATTAGACTTCAGGATGGTCGAGTAGGTCAAGATCGTTCTTATCCCGATTACGAAACCCTTTTAAAAGCCATTGAAACAGCTTATCCACAAACGAACGGCCGTTGCCTTGATTATAAAACCCCTGTCGGAAGACCAGGAAATGATTATATACATATTACAGAAATTCCGAAATTGCCTACTAGAAGAGATAAAAATTTCGTTCGACCAAATTAGGGGGTTGGGCAAGTTGTATATGACCTCGTTATCAGGTGCTTCACCAAAATGCGCGGAGTCACAAAATCAGTATGGATTCTGAAAATTGTAATCGTTAACCTATCCTATGCAATGAATGATAATGGGACGGCGAACAGTTTCAACAACTGAGAAATATTGGCGCAGCTATTCCCATGTTGATGATGTGAAACGAAATATTAGAAAACATGACTCTCTTCATTTCATTTACAAAGAAATTTATGTTTACCCAGCATTAAAATTTATCTGAGTTCAAGAAAAACGTATCTAAATGTCATGTTGCAGATCAAAAAATTCTTCTAAATCTAAGATCTTCGGAACAATTTACGATACTATCCAGTACTTTATCGAAACTCAGTATTATCAATTCAAAATTTCAATTAAATATTAGAAAATATTTTTGATAAATATATTAATTACGCGGCTATCGATCTTCGATAACGAAGATTAGGACAAAAGTATATGTCACCAGTTTTGAAATCATTTGATATCACCACAATTTTGTGATTTCTCTATCCCTTCTTTTGTAATACCCACTTTAACATCAACATTTATCAGTTTTTCGTTATCGATCGATTCCCATCCAGGCCCATACTAAAACCCAACCAACCAACTAATTTGATCTGGGTAGATCAATTAATCCTAATTTGTCCTACTGCAACTGTTGTTCCTCTATAACAGGGACGCTCAACCTTTTTCGGCCAAGGGCCAGATTGCATTTTCTAAGACCACTGAAGGGCCGCAAACAATATATAATTTAATATTATAATTTTTTATTGATCTTTAATAATATAATCTTTAATATAATTACTGTTCACAGCCCAGGGCCGGACAGAACACGATCGCGGGCCGGATCCAGCCAGCGGGCCATGGGTTGTGCACCCCTACTCTATAAACTGGATCACCTTATTTAAATTAATCATCGGAGATAAAGAATTTAAAAGAGAAAAATGAGCGAAACTTGTATATCAATCTGAAAAGAGTGCCATATTTTTGCGACTAAACACGAATGATCGTGAGTGAAATAGTTTTCATTGCATTAGATGAGTAATGTGAAGTTTTGTTGATATTGGTCGGCTTGTTTGAAACCAAATAAATGTGTCCATTTCACATTTAACAATAATAACAACGAAGACTGAATGTATATTATGTAACTGCCTCGCTTAAAAAATGTGTGTGATGTTTGTTTGCATCCTGAACATATTTCCCCGTTGTTTTATTTTTGTTCTTACTTTCATACAGGTTAGAGCGCACGCATCAGATGCGGGAGGTCGTGGGTTTGATCCCCGGCCGAGTCATACCAAAGACTTACAAAAATGGTACTAACAGCTGCCTCGCTAGGCGCTCAGCATTAAGAGGTTGGTGTTAGGATTTGTCGGCCTGGTGTCAGGATAATGTGACTGGGTGGAACATCATCATACATGTCTGCGATATGATGCCCCATAGCTGGACATCACTATAAACTGCCAGTAGTGAATGGGGATACCCTAGGGACAATGGGACTTACCATTAAAAACATGAGAGTTGTACCTTGGGGACTATGGAAGATTTAACATTAGAGAAAAAAGTTTGTACCCTATGGACAATGGGAATTTAAGATGGGGAATAGTTCGTGGGACTGTCTAGGTACAAGGGGAATTTAACATGGGGGAATAGATCGTGGGACTGTCTAGGGACAAGGGGAAATTTAACATGGGGAATAAATTGTGGGACTGTATAGGGACAAGGGGAATTTAACATGGGAATAGAGTTTGGGCCTGTCTAGGGACTAGGGGAAATGGAACAGGGTCGGGACCCTATTTTAATACGGTCCCAACCTGATGGGTCTCTATTTTATATTTTTTTAAAAACAAAAAAATAAAAAAATGGGGTAGGCAATTGAAAGTCAAGATCTTTTCGAGATATAGGAGTGGCCCTGAAAAGGGCCTTTGGGTTTCTTCTTCTAACTCCTCCACTTCTTCCACCAAGTTCTCACTTTTTCCATTATTCCTTTCTTCTTCCTCTTTTCAGTTTCTGTTATCCAGTCAGGATGACCCATCGCTCTGAATTTCTGTTGGATCTTCATCCAGCTGTTATTCAATCTTTCAAACTCTAATTTCTTCTTCTTATTCTCTTCTTCCTTTCTCTCTTTGCTCCATTTTTCTTTTATCTTCATCACTTCTACTTTCATTACCTCTCTAATTAGTTCTTCTGCTTGTATCAACTGGTTAAAACCCCACTTTACGTACCACCAGTCGGTCCAATTAAAGCTATTTTCTAGGAAGCTCCTGACTTCTATGACATGATCCAAAGCTTCCTTTAAAGTACCTACTCTCACGTAAGGTAGGTCAATGAATCCTCTGATTCTTTCTACTTCTTCCTCAATCATTCCCCCATTAGATCTTTTGCTACTCCAAGACTCTTCACATTGTTCAGGCTACCTTCAAATCTTCCTTCCTTATTCAATCTTTCTACTACATAAGTCCCATCCATGATCCAAAAATAGCTATGTCTCAAATCGTTAAATAATTTTGTCACCTCCATCTTCTTTGTTTATTCCTTAGAATGGTGCGAACGACGAACACTGTGGGTTCTTATAGTTAAAGCGCAGACGTGAAGGAAAACATCCCCCTAAAACAAAATTTATATTACCTAGATCATGACCAAAAAACGCGCGGACGTGAAGGAAAACATCCCCTACTTTTCTCATCTCATATTATCTACTATCCACATACGCGAAGCAGCAATCAACAAACCCGAAATCAAATATCTACACACGCAAAGCATTAAAATGAAACCCAAATCTACTATCCACACAAACCAACTTAAGCGCTTACAAAACCCAATAATCTACTATCAACACAAACGTACGCGAGTGCTTACAAACATAAACACATACACTCACACTAGGAAAAAAGAGTCAGTGTTTATATTCACACTACTCTACATACACACCCTGGCAAATAGATTACTATATCTTTTCTAAAGGTTTGGGTAGCCCTGAAAAGGGCTGCTTGTTTTGAACTCCAGGGCACCTGGTTAATGATGGCACTTTCCAGGCCTGGCACCACACACACATCTTCTACTCCAATCTCCTTTCACTCTTCTTTTGACTGGGAGCGCAGAGGGAGGATGATAGGCTTCAGCACCCCAATCCTCTGTCTCTGGTATATTGTAAGTCATCCTCTCTCCTATTTTCTTTTCCTCCTCTTCCCTCTGTCTTCTCTCGTCCTCTTCCTTCTTTATCCTTCCCTCTTCGACTATGGCCTCTGCAGCCAGCTCATTCACTATACGCCTGGCATATTCCAGGTGCATCTGGAGTTCTAGAAGTTTCACAATCCTTGTAATCATTGTCTTGTTGTTAACAGGTCGACGATGGGTAGCCCGACTGACGATTAGTTTTCAATTTATACTAAAAGCGCGGACGTGAAGGAAAACATCCCCTAAAACAAAAGTTATATCACCTAGATCACGACCAAACAACGCGCGGACCTAAAAGAAACACTCACTCACTTTATTATACTACCCATCACTATTCTAAAAAATTTTCATTTTAAAAAATAATATACTATCCCCACACTTCAAACAACAAAAAACATTATCATAATCTACTATCCACACAAACGTACGTGAGCGCTTACAATCACACACACACACACACACACACACACACACACACACACACATTTTTAACTAAGAAAAAAAATCATTCGTGTGCTTATACACGCACTTCTATTTTTTTTTAAAAACTTATTATAAACAATTGATTGTTATTTCTTTTCTATAGATTGGGTAGCCCGAAAAGGGCTGTATTTTTGTGTGCGAAGTTGAAGCTAGGGCGATCTTTTATATTCTAAGAATGCGACGTCCTCTGACGATAGACTTTCTGACGATAGGTCTGCTTCTGCGGAAAGAGAAGAAGAACTCTTTGGTGTCGATACGAAAATCGACAAAGCCTCTGTCAAGTTCAGGTTGCAGCTGCTGTTGTTGTTGCTGTTGCTGCTCTCTCTTTTGTTTCTGAAGTCTGTACTTCTCTGTCCATTCTTCTTTTTCCCTGTTCATTTCTTCTCTGAAGAGCTCTTCTATCAGGTCTTCAGTGACTTTTAACATTCTCACATTCTCTATCTCTTCAGGCTTCGGTATCAGTCTGTGTCTGACCCTATGCAAATTCACGTAGGCTTCGTTTAGCTTAGCTAGTTTGGAGCACATCTTCGTAGAAGGATGAGTCGACAATGGATGGTTAGACTGGAAATTACCTCCTGTTTTAAAGTCAAAGCGCGGATGTGAAGGAAAACATCCCTATACGGTTTTCGAGCCGGAACGTTCAATGAGTTTCATGAGAGGGATAGTAAGAAGTCAAAGAGCATGAATCAAGATTCCTATAGCCAAACAAAAGATAAAGACATTTTTTTTCAAAACACAACATTTTTTTATTCAAAATCACTTAACACTAACAAACAACTCTAACGTTTTTTAACAATAACCCAACAATATAACATCAAACATTTTTTTTTCAAATGACAAACATTTTTTTCAACTAACACATTATTTTGGACAGGGTTGACAACGTTATGAATGAAATTGTGATTTCCACTGTTGGATGTCATTAGGCCATTGATGGATACTACGTTTCCTAGCTTGAGACAAAAGATAAGCATAATGGTTACAAAACCATTTATCTACTTTCACATCGTTTCTAGAAGAAGAACGTGGATCAAAATGAGTCACTAAATGTTCTAAGGAATAGCCCAGGCTGCGATGATGCAGAAAATACACACAGTACTGTCCACACACCAAGGAATCTGTGCCTTGTAATTTCACATTATTGAATCGTGTGGTCTGAGCATTTCTTCTCATAAAGTCAATGATATCGTCTTCCAGAGGGGGCAATCCATACGAATCGAAATATTCCACACATCCTTCTTGAGGAAAGTAGACGGCTACCCAGTGGGTTCCTGGGAGATGACTGTCGTCCGTGTTGATCACATAAGCTTGATGGTCTTGAGGTTTGCGATGAGGGAGATCATCTTTAGCACAGACGACAGGATTCCAAGAAGCAGTGTACGAACTGTGGTTCAAAAGGTAATAAAGTTCCCAGGTATCCATTTATTTGTGTGCTTTTTTTCTTCACAGGTAATGATAAGTGATCAATTCGATCCTGACTTTTTGCTTGAAAATATCTGACAAGTAAAAGGCGTTTAGATCCGACTAAATGGGCTTCTTGTTCTGGCCATGTTGACTTCATCATGATAACTTCTTTGTCTTGGGATTCTTCTTCTTCTTCCATAGTCTCCTCACATTCCATGTCTAAAGTTTCTCCACTAGGTAAAGAGGAATAACAGTCTTCCATGCCTTCTAATAATCTGGAATGACTTCTCTCAAACTGTTGATTTCTATGGTATTTTCAAATTCTGCACGTTCACTGTCTCTGGCAGAGGATTTGCAAACTGAAGTTCCACACGAATCTGGCCAGATTTTATATGATGGAAATGTCCCTCGTCGCTGCCCTGGTCAGGAGTGAAATCGAAAGACCACAAAGCATAGCCTCCCGCGTAATCGTCGTACGTAATGCCGTGACTGGTGTTGGTTCCTAACTGTCCGGTAGCTTCGTACAGGGACAAGTACGATCTCAAGTAATTCTTCTTGGTAAAGTCAGGTTCGAAAGGTCTGGTACACAAGGTCTTGCCATCGCGACAGACTTCGATTTTCTTAACGTCGAAGTGTTCAACGTGGAAAGGATTTTCAGTGAAGGCTCCGTTGAAGGCTGAATTCTCGACCATACCAAGGATTAAACGCTTGGGTAACTGTCCTTGAAACAGATGATCTTCGATCATGGAATGATGGTTAGCGGGAATGGTGAAGGTTTTCACTTCCACGCGTCGTATGGGATACTTGGCGGTCGTTCTGCTCAAAGTATTACTGATGTCATTTCCCACTTTAGGTAACAGTAGAGTTTGGCCTCCTCGATTTTGCTTTTGGGATTGACGGCAGCACTATCAGCCAACAAATGGAAAGCGGCACTGCTGCGATTCAGTCACATAACGGACATTTACACCGTTCAGCAAATATTTCTCTTGCAACCACATGTCCAAATGCAAACGATCCATCAGTTCTAGACTCTTCCATTTAATATTTTGTCTCTTCGCTCTACAAATCCCGCATTGTGTGGTGTTTTGCTTGAATCAGGTTCGGTTTCGTTAAACTCGCCCGCATCGTCAGGTTCCCATAACTCGCAGGCATTGAGATGGGTGTTCTTGGCGTCTATTCCAGGTAGGCACGGTAAAGGTAAGTATCCATGCTGCTACTGACTAGTTTGTTGTTCAAGTACAAATCCACTGAGCTGAACATGGAATGCATGAAATTGTTGATGGGAGCTACTTTCTCGTCTACTATAGTATCTCCTCCCTTATCTAGAATTTTGACTTTCAAGTACAAGTAACTGCTATTCAGATCGATGTAATCTTCGGGCTGTCCTTTGATTTCAAATTCGATGGGAGCGGAATCTGTCAGTGAGGAGACAGGGTGAAATTCCACCCATTGTGATTCTTGCATCGTCATCATGGTGGGGGGCATGGCAAACAGATCCAGTTCCGACTTCGAACAGGCGCAAGACTCTCGGTGCATCATTTTGCTGTTTCTCAATAATCAAAATCGTCTAAGTCTCGAACGGTTCTTCTTTTTTAATCTTTCTATCTTTAGACGTGTGAAGCCTGGTGAAAGGGTGTTTTCTTCGTCGTCTCATTCTGCCTTGTCCTTGCTGTGGCTTCTGGGAAGCGGGAATGCTTGACTCGGTAGCGTGCAGGGCATTTATAGGTGTTTCTCGTCGGCCTAAAATGTCTTTACCCGTTTGCATCAAGACATTTTTACCTGCCCTCAAGAAGGCTTCTTTAGGGTTTTGTTTGTCGATGATGACATTTTGGAGAAATTCGTTACATTGCGTCAGTGCGGCATCTTTCAAGGCGTGCAATCCGCGTGTCACCATCGGTTTCAACACCGGAGCCACCGAACGAAAGGCTGATTTCAACATATCTCCTAAACCGTGTCCTCGCTGTCGAGCAATCCCTCGGTACACTGGATACATGACTTACGATTCGTGAGAGAACCATTTTCGAAAATGGAGTTTCACCGTGACTTTTCCTTTGGTGAATGAAATATTTTGTCCCAGATCTCCTTTTATAGCAATGTTGACCGTGTCCAAATACGACTTGCTGACAGGCAAATAATGAGGATGTACAAATTCGCGGTGTACGTGATAAGTGTTTCCACTTTCCTGGTCATCGTTCGTGGCAGAATTCACTTTGAAAGGAATGACACGCAGTAACGGTACGGAGGTGTGTCCCACCACGTTGTACTCCACCACATCGGAGTACACGAAGATCAAATTCAGTCTCTGGTTCAGTTCTACCGGGAAACGAAAATATCTAACAAAATGCCCGTTGTTGTCAATGTCTGCGATGTGAATCCTTTTGGTGTGCTTATCCGTGACCATATTGAGGTCTCCATCCAAAATGTCATACAATTCAGGGCAAAATTTAATATGTATACTTTTTTCCTCACTTTCAAATTTGATTAGTAGACGGTGAGACAGTTTATTGTACTCAATAGTGACACGTTTTTTTAGTCCGGTTAGAACTTTGTCAAATGCTGCATGGAATTTGTCACCGATTGCCTCCACCAGATGTTGACCACTAAAATAATGGCCTGAGTTAATTTTAAAGTGATAAATGTAAAAAGGAGGAGAAGTGTCACTGCTGCTGCGGGGCACTGTGTCCTTCGGAAGTGATTTATGTTGATTAGTGGTCATCATGGTTTGCTGCACTGTTTGGTCCAGAATTTCGACGTCAAAAGTGTTTTCAGTTTCAGTGATGCTTTTGATTTGTGTTGGGTAAATCATTTCTACCAAAGCCACTTCCCAACGGGCTTCGTGATCTACTTGGATGGCCTGAGGTAATTTGGCCGTGTAACAGCACAACGTGTTGTCGGGAAACACCTCCATAGAACTGCCACTGGGTAAGGTTCAGTAAAATTGGTTTTGGTGACTCATAATTCCCGAGCTCTGTGGCTGTCCGAGGGGTTACTGGACGTCAGAGGCGTGTCTCCGCTCAAAATGGGGTTATTGTTATTGGAGTGGTGATTGACACTGGCACTGGACACAAGGTTCCGGTTGTTCCCGTTCGAAGAGAATTTCAGGGAGGGATTGGGAAGCAGGTAACCGATGCAACTGCTCAATAAAATGGTCCACAATTGTTTGTCTCCGTGTTGCAGACTCAAATTGGCAATGGCTGCCCCGATGACACAATACACCACGAAGATTTGGCAGAAAAAGACGATTTGCGTTTTAGGCACACGTTCTCCAAGCCACACCCACAAGGGTTGTTTTTGTAAATCTTGCACAGAAGAACTGGTTGAAGGAGTGGTAGCAGTAGTAGCTGCGTCTGTGTGAAAGGGCATGATGGTCACTTCTTTTTATAGTCGATGACTCGCGAAGCGTCGATCCAAGTATCAAAACTGGGTGGATATCCTTTCCAACGTACTTTCACTTCTTTGACACGTCGTTTGCCCACTTTACGGGTTCTGCGTTCGAGAATGCTTTCGATGTCGTACACGTCGTCTTCTTTTTTTGGTGACACGTTGTAACTCGGGCAAATAAAACATTCCTTTGAGTACTTCTCCGTTCATGTCTTCCAATATATAGACGGCAGGATGACGGCCATGCACTCGTCCAGTGACACGAAACAATTCGGTAAGTAACCTTTGTCGAAAGTGCGTTTGGTTTTGCCAATGCGTACCCAATCTCCTACTGCCAACACTCCACTTTTCTTGGGGACAGCCCTCGTCGGGGACGTACCAAACAGGTGCTCAAACACCAGCACTATTTCTCGGGAGTCACTTCTTGCGGGGCACGTCCGATGCTTCGATGGTAAGATTGGTTGTACGCTTGCACCAGGTGCGGTAAGATGTCGATGTACCTCAGAGTGCGGTGATGGGTAAAATATTTCCACATGCGTTCTTTGAAAGTGCGTTGAAAACGCTCCACGATGCTGGCTTTGGTTTCAGGATTCTCGGTGGTAAAAAAATGAATGTCACGTTTCTTTAATTCTTTTTGGAAAGCTTGGTTCAGAAATTCGGTACATTTGTCCGTTTGCCATCGAAGAGGGTGACGACCGCTTTGTTTCAACACTCGTTGCAGGGCTCGCACTAACTCGCTGCTCGATCTGGAAGTCAAGGGTACGACCCAGGCAAATTTGGAAAAGACGTCGATGACACAAAACAAATATTTGTAGCCACGATTGCAGCTGGCCAAATGAGACACATCTGCTAAATCGGCTTGCCATTGATGATCGATGCATTCCACTAGGATGCGACTTCTGGAAAACTTGCCGTCGAATGGGTTTGTGTAAACTGTAGGTAGCTTGTTCTTGTAACCATCGTTGCACTTGAGGTAAACGGAGACCTTTCAGTCGAGTTTTGGCAGCACGATACAATTTTTGAACTCCTGCGTAACCTGCAGGATGGGAGGGATCGTAGTAAATGCTGGCTAACACTTTTTCCATGTTTTTGTTTGTTTGTTAATAAGACACCCACTCTTGGAGGATGCTACTCTTTTTCTCTTGGGGTACTTTCTTGGATTGCAATGCTTTGCGTGTGCGACCGGCAATAGGTGTCGAGGAGGATGTCTGAACAGGGGATATCGGTTCTTGTTTCACTTCTGTCTTCACCTTCTTTTTCTCTTGTGAAGTAGAAGGGTGGTCATCATCTTTTTAATCCATCCAATTCTGGAGGTAGTTGGTGTTGTTAACTTGCGTACTTTTTCTGAATGAGTTTGAAACCCTTCTTCTTCTTCTTCTCCTTTTTCTGTCTTGGTCACTGACAGTGGTGATGGTACTGGTGATGGTGCTGGACTTTTTATCAAGGTCTTAAAATCTTTCAGAGTGGGAAGAACTGTTTCGTCTGAGGCTTTCTGGTGAAAGAGTTGCAGTCGTTGCAAGAGTTGACCGTACTTTTGCGATTTTTCTGTTTCGGAGAAATCAAGGCGATCCATCAAAGACTGCAATTCGTGTTGTAACTGGGACATCTCGCTCAAATTGGGATTGGGAGGTAAATGCGGGGTGCGTTGATCTTGCCCATCCATCGGTTGTGAGGCACTAAAGCTAGTTTTCGTCCTTCCATGGGATGTCAGGGGTCGATTCTGAGATCTTTGGACTTCAGAGGGCCTTTTTATCTTGCTCCCACCAGTCCTTCCAACATGGTTCCCAAGACTCCTTTCAGCAATGGGCCTAGCAAGAGGGTAAAATTCCTTCACGTTGGACCAACATCTTCTTCTTTTGACGAATGGGAATTTTCTTTTGAACCATTTGGCGATGAACGTGACGATGTTTGCCTAAGCATTTTTCTGGTGTTAGGACAAAGGGATCGTGCCTTTCAACACGTTCAAACAACATTCGCACACGGTATCGATGACCTTTTTGGAAGCTGACTGAATGAGTTTTATTCGTAGGGGTGGAGAAGCTTTCGACAGGACAGATAACATGTCCCCATGTTTGACTAAACGAGGAGGCAGTCCTTTCCTTTTCTTTCCTTGGGTTTTAGAAGAGGGATGTTTTCTGGAGGGTGACATCTTTGAGTCTTCAGCACCAAAAACACTGATACCCCTACTTAGTCACAGGCCTTTTTTATACTGGAACGTGTCGCCACAGATTGTCTTTACGTCGTATCAACTTGAGGACAGGCATGACACGTCGTGCAGGGGTACGCAACGGACTAAATCGAGCCAGTTCTTGCTTGGACAAATCCAGTTAACCTTGTAACATACCCGATCTCTCTTGGACTTTGATTTTGGGAGAAGGTACTTTGTGAGCAGCGGCCACTGCCGCTAAATTGGAGGGCCCTGCCACTGGGGAAGTTCTTGGGGTTATCAACGGAGAAGTTCTTGGTGTGATCAACGTCTCCAAGTACTTTTCAGTTCTTGGTGTCATCAACGGAGAAGTTAATGAACCTGAGGCTACCGGAGACGCGGTCACCGTCGCTGCAGGTCGTGGTTTGCGAGTATAAGGTTGCGTCCTGGACGAAGTGCCTCTCTTGCGACTAGTTTTCTTCTGTGGACTTTTCTTTTTCTGGGGACTTTCTCTCTGTTTCTTTTTCTGGGGGCTTTTCTTTTTCCAGGGTGGTGACTGGTAAGAGGAGGGTCACGCCACTGGAGAATTTCTTGGAGACACGGGTCTCCTTGGGGACTTGGTCTTGACACTGTGGCTCTTTTTCTTCTTCTTGGAGCTTCGTTTGACTTTTCTCTTGGGGAGAAGTTTGGGAGCATTAGGATCCCATCTTAAGAGAGAGCGAATGATGACCCCTCCTAAAGTACCGCTCCCTCCAGGTTTCAAAATGATTTGTTTTTTGGCTTGAGTGTCGATGCGGGGATCGGCCATTTGGGTCAGATCGACTTTGTTTCGATCAAAAAAGCGTTTGGTTTGATGAGGAATCTGAATGATCCCTTGTAGTAATTGACGTGCTGTCACTGTGAACCATCGTAAGAGTTCTTTGAGACTAGCTTCTAACACACAAGCCCGTACTTGTGGATTTTTTTCTCGACTGATGCCATAAAGGCACGAATCAATTTGACGTGAAGATGCGACTGAAGGTACGTCATGTTCAAACTGTGTGAGACAGACCAAAAGTGTCTGAGGTTTATATAGATTTTTTGTTAAGTGAAATTAAGTCGAGGACGGAGACGTGTACAGGACAGGCCCTCCGTCTTGGCACCAGTGGTGAAACAATTGGGTACGAAATCGCAAATCATAGGGAGTCGTAGGTTTCAAATCGACGAGTAAATAAGTGTGTGGAGTTTGAGTGGCATCGTCGTACGCCTGAGTTAGCCAAGGCGTTCCTAACTGTTTGGCTAAGACTTGCACTTGCGATTTATCTTGAGGGCTTTTAAACAAGACCACGTAATGTGCATTGAGACTGGTGGTGCGATGGGCTTTACTTTGTTGAAACAAATTTTGGGTGATGTAAACGACACTGGCATTACGGTGATGCCCTTTGCGCGTAAACCAGTTTAATTTCTTCTTCGTCTTCTCCTAACATGTCGTCGAAAATGACCAAATGGGTTTGACGGGAGTCAGAGACGATGCCGTCGTCTTCTTTAGGAATGCCTCCACAAACACGATGGAATCGCCTTGACTTTCTCGCAAGAGGCTGTACGCCGATTGCCACTCTTTGTAACACCACACGATGCGTTGAGGTGGTCGATCGATCAAATGATGTTTATGTTCGATCAAACGTTTAACGAATTCGGTTTTGCCTGAACCGCTAGGTCCAGCAATGAGCATGTTAAAGGGATGGCGAAGATACAAGGCCTCCCAACTGGCACGATCTAAGTGTTCGTCGATGACTTTCACAGGGGAGGAAGAGGGAGCAGAGACAGCAGAGGTACCCATAGTGTTAGGAATGTCACTTGTGACACGAAAACAGACAAGACAAGAGTTCATATACTTTTTCTCAGAACACGTTTATTGAATGTTTTAAACATGAACATGAAAGACAAAAATACATAAAAGCCAAAGGCTTAAGTACAACGATAAAAGGCACATGAAAACCACACTGGACAACAAATTTTTACAAAAGTCATGTTACTGAAATAAAATTAGTCAATTCTTATCAATTTTTATGTGCTGAACACGAATATGACAGTCAAATTGCAAAATTGGCTCTAGTTTTTTTGTAATCTGCAAGAAATTAATGTTTACATAACGAAATGCATTCCAATAGTAAAAGGTCAACTGTAATAGCCTACCTATAAAAAATCAAGTCATTGACTACATCTTAGATTTCTTCGCCTGTCTCTTGTACAGCTGTTCGGGAGCATCTCTGAGGAGTGTCCAGCAGTAGTCAGCCAGCATTGTAGTGGACCATTTTCCCTGGTATCTTTGTTCCATTGTTGCGATATCTTGATGAAAACGTTCGCCGTGTTCATCACTAACAATACCACAGTTGCTAGGAAAGAAATCCAAATGGGAATGAAGGAAGTGAATCTTTAGAGACATATTGCAGCCAAGTTTCTTATACTTCATCAACATGTCTTCTACTAGTTCCTTATAGTTTTCTGCCCTAACATTTCCGAGGAAGTTTGTAGAAACTAGGCGAAAAGCATTCCATGCTTGTTTCGCGTCACCTTCCAGCAAGTTGTTGAACCGGTCATCTTTGAAAAGCTCTCGAATCTGAGGACCCACAAAAACTCCCTCTTTAATCTTTGCTTCGCTGAGTCGAGGGAATTTTTCATGCAGGTATCGGAATGCTGGCAAAGTCCGGTCAATGGCTTTCACGAAGTTCTTCATCAAACCTAGTTTGATGTGAAGGGGTGGTAGCAAGATTTTCTGAGCCTCAACCAGAGCTGGGTGTTGGATATTCTTCTCTCCAATGGCTACATTCTGCCTGTGAGTCCATTCCTTCTTCATGTAGTGCATTTCCCTTGCTCGGCTATCCCACTCGCATAAGAAACACATGTATTTTGTATATCCTTGCTGCAGTCCCATTAAAAGGGCAACTACCTTCAAATCACCACAGAGGTGCCAGCTGTACTTGTTATACTCAATGGAATTCAGTAGCTGCCTTAAGTTATCGTATGTCTCTTTCATGTGGACAGCATACGCTACTGGAATAGATGGAAGAATGTTTCCATTGTGCAAAAACACAGCCTTGAGACTCAGTTTCGAAGAGTCCACAAATAGTCTCCATTCTTGTGGGTCATGAGTGATTTTTAAAGCATTCATGAGGCCCTCAATATCGGAACAGAATATCAGATTACTTTCCTTTCTGAAGAAAGGCTCCAATTGCTGGTGGCGCTTTCGATATGCAGTAATTGTGACATCTTCTTCTAGAAGATTCCATTGTTGGAGTCTTGATCCTAGCAATTCTGCCTTGTTCTTTGATAAGTCCAAATCACGAATCAGGTCATTTAGTTCTTCCTGTGTTATTCTGTGTGGGGTTGATGATGCACCACAGTGAAAATCTGGATCACTGCATGCTGATGGACCAGAAGAAGAACAGGTCGACTCACCTTTGTCTTCGTCAGATGAATCAAGAGAATATTCTGCTGGAGGTTCTGGAATAGGAAGTCCCTCACCATGTGGAACTGGTCTCAATGCAGACGGAATGTTTGGGTAGACTATTCTCGACTTCTTTCGCTTCGTTATTCCGCCGGAAAGAGGAGGAACCAAGCAGAAGTAACAGTCATTTAGGTGGTTGCTTGGCTCTCTCCACACCATTGGGACTGCAAACGGCATTGATGACCTTTTGCAATTCAACCACTGTGAAAGCTGTGTTGTACATGTAGCACAGCATATATGCGGAGCCCAAGGCTTGTCTTGGTCACCAACCTTGCATCCGAAGTAAAGATGATATGCCTTCTTCACTTGAGAATTGATACTTTTCTTCTGGTTGGCAAATGTCACTTCCCCACAAATATAGCAAAAATTGTCCGCGGTATTAACACACTTTCGAGGCATTACTGTTCTTTATTGTACGTAAATGGATAAAATAATAAGTTTTATGTAACAGTAGCTTGAACTGTCTCGCACAACGTCTAAAATATTTTAAATGCTGAACCTATCTGATTGGGCTTTATATAGTACACTGCTTACGTCAGCTTCAGCAGCCGCCTGGCATTAGTATAATAGGCCTACACATGTATAGTACACTGCTGACGTCAACTTACTTCAGCAGCCGCATGGCATTAGTATTGCATTGCATCAGAAAATGATGCAATCAACTGTGGATGATGTGAGCATGATGGTATTATGCAATGTTACATCATTATTCCGGATGTTGCTGCAGTCCTACTGGAGAAATTTACACAGTGAAACATAGAAAATGAGGTATATGAATATCTTCAAAACGAGAGCCAATACAAATTTTTCACGGTTATATTCGTGTTCGGCACACCAAAATACTACAGATTAGGGCCTTTTCAAGTCAGTAATGATTTCACTGTTGACCAGTGCCATCAACGTGGAATAAACACAAGTGTATGTACAACATGTTTTAGGTAATGTTCTGACCAGTTCTATAGGGGGTAAGGTCACACAAGTGTCCTCCCGAAAGGATCTTTCAGGCATGTTCACGACAGTCCTGTCCTGGGTGACGGGTTCTACTTCTGGCACTGGCACTAACACAGGTTGAAAAGTAACTTTTTTCCTTGAACAATTCTCGTGCATACTGGGCCACTTCTTGGGTCCAAGCCTCAAAAACCCCCTTTTCTCCAGTCACGGACATCTGTCCAATGGGGGTATAAGTCACAAGCTACACACACATCGTCATACACGTCTTCGGTAGCTAAAAGTTGACGAATCTTTTTTCCTGTTGATGTTGAGAAGTATCCAGATGAAAACGCAAGGCTTTGAGCAAAAGGAGTCTTTCGTGACCATTTAAGGACATTTGGGTGGTAAGTACTGTTCGTAAAGAGTCCACAAGGAATCGGCTGGTAAACGAAATCCCAGAAAACAAGTCACTAAGACACACACTATGCGTCGTCCCAAATTGAACGGATACAGTTCTTGTAATAATTGATGGTAATGATCCACTGTTTGAATACTGTCATTGAGTACCTTCCACGGAATCTGTTCAATCACATGTGATAAAAACCTTTTCATGACAACCTGTTTTTATATTCTCTTTTTTGGGATGCAATACACGTACTGTCTACACAGAGATCTTCGTTCTCCAGTGGGGAATCTAAATGCTCCAAACTGTAACCTACAGTTCAAACTTCGTTTAGAAGTTTCCTCTTCCACTAAGCAGATTCCACGTAATAGACCTTTGTAATCCTTTAACTCGTCTTCCTCAACGCGTTGCACTAGGTGAATCTCAAAGTAACCAAAATGATGAACATGTCGATCATTGGCGATCTCAAAGTGTTGAACAATGTCTGACCACTGAAACAATTTCTGACGAATCAGTTCTCTTATAGCATTCAGGTACCAGTGGTTCAAACACCGGTGACGTAACGGATGCAATTGTTCTTTACGTTTCACTTATATTTTAACCAGTTCTCGGTAAATGCGTTCTCTCAACTCCACAGGCAAAGCACGAATGTTCTCTTGTAAAGTATCCATGAATAGGTCATTCTAAATTCTCTTTCTGACACAATAAATGTACTGTTTGCACAGACATGGTTTTAATTCATTGTCGAATCTAAATCGTTTAATCACTAATTTACACATTACAATTCGTTCAGAAGTTTCCTCTTTCACTAAGTTGACATTGCGTAAAAGATGTTGGTAATTCGTTAACTCTTCCTCTGGAATTCGATCCAGTAAGTTTACAAAGTAGTAGATAGAATTATCAATACCAAACCAATTCTTTTTAAAACCAGGGGATCGTTAATCAATATCTGTCCAATGAAACACTTTCAACTCAATCAGTCCTTGTATAGCATTCAGGTACCAGTGGTTAAACATATGGTGACGTAACGGATGCAATTGTTCTTTACGTTTGACTTGTAATTTGACCAGTTCTCGGTAAATCCTTTCTCTCAACTCCACAGGCAAACCACGAATGTTCTCTAGCAAAGTATCCATGAATAGGTCAGTCAGAATTTACAATCTTCTCCTAGAGCAAAAGTAATCCACAGAGTAAGTAATTTCTGACCACTGCCACTCAGGGTAACGTCCAAGAATCTCACTAAACTCTTTTGATGTAAACGGTTTAGAGGAATATAATAGGATGAATGCATCCTTGACCCAGAGAAATCTAACACACTGGTTGACTTTTTTCACTTTCCTCTTGTGAATTTCTAGGCATAAAAGTTCTACAGTCACCCATTGAGATTTCACTCTGGCAAGTCCCTGCCAAACTTCCTTGTAAATCTTCTCTTTCAGTTCTTTAGGTAATGATTCAATACCGTTTTTGAAATGGAGTTTAAATACTGGTCTCGGTGATGTCCAACATTTGACTCCTAGCCAATCTAGTTTCTTCTTCTTCAACGACATGGTAAGTTACTTCAATGTCTCGGTCCCACTAAGGGTAAGTAATGACAATTCGGTGACCAACTAGCATGTTCTACGTAGGCCGAATCTTGTGGTTCCCAGTGGTGAAGTGACACACCGCAACTGAAGCACTTGACTTTATCCCCTTCGCCCAAGTAGAAAAATCCGGCTCTGAGTAATTCTTTGGGGGTTGGTCCTCCCAGATACTTAGGCCATTTTCCTTTGAACCATTGAAGACGATTTTCAAAGTCGCAGTATTACGACAAACGCACAGGAAACGAATATTCGTCTTTCACAGGTTCGTTTCGATGAGGGTTGGGTGACATGGACAGGAGTTTCCTCAGGGCTGGATGACATCCGCAGGGAGGTAGACGTGAAGGTGGACATCCACCTTTAAAACGAAACCCAGTAAAGTGTCCAAGAGGACGAGCGGCATCGCTTTCGCATCCCTCAGATTTGACACGCACAGCATCACTTTCCATGATAGGGGTAGTGAGAACAAAGTTCCCATGATGCTTTACGGCATCGCTAAGGTCACAGCGTACAGCATCGTTCCCATTGCAAGGCTCACAATCGCATTCCACTTCAGAAGCCCCAAACTTGAATTGTGCCTTTCTTAACTTGTTCTGTGTTTCTCTGAAAGTATTCATCTTGTTCGCTTAGTCTTGGTAGTCACAATGAACTATCGATCTTGCCTAGGGTTCCTTTTTATATACAGACCAATACCAACGTGTCCATACGGTAAGGTAAAATGATTGGGAAGTCGCACTCGCTTCTGGTACACGATTTGATAGACTTTTTCCAAGGGTCGACTGACGATGTGGTGAGTGGGTAAACGTACAATCTTGTTCGGTTGATAGGTGGTCACTTTAAAGTGTTCATCTTCTCTAGACTGCAAGGCTTCTTTCAATACCCCAAAGTTCACCACTCCACTGGTACGATAATTCAGAATCAATCCTTTCACTTTGCACGTCGTGTGCACTTCTCCTTGTTTGTCCCAGTATTCGTAGCCGTAATTTTTAGGACCACCACTGACGAAGCTTAAAATCTTGTCATCTGGGTGCTCGTCTGTCTAGGCTCCTAAACGGTCTCCTTCGATGTCAGGGTGATGTTGACTCGGGTGATGGATGTAAATGCAACTGTCCGTGTCAAACTACATTCCACGTTCCCCTAACAGTTCTAAAGCTTCGTACAATTTTAAGCGAGCATGAGCTGTCACGTAAGCCGCAATGATGACATTTCCAAAAGGGTCGTCTTGTACAAAGTCCAGATCTTCTTCGTAATTGACCAAGATCAAATTCTCGCGAACGACGTCCACGTGTTTCATGAATTTGGTTTTGTCGTGAATCATCTGAAAATAGCGGGAAGGTTCTGTCAAATATTCCGTCTTGGGTGAACACGGTCGTTGTGCCATTTTTCCCCACAAGCAATTTGACATCACTTTGGCAAACGATCGCCTGCCTTCGTTTTTCTCGATGTGATCTAAAGTAATGCCTTCTTGTGCCCAGTATTTCTCTTTGAATGTCTTTTGGTCTTCAAGAGTGTGACACCAGGACGGATAGCCGCTGGCTTCTTGCTTCAGTTTCAAAAAGGCATCCACGTAGTCTGCAAAAATGCCGTTCTGAGTGGGGTCATCCTTGTGGTATTGTTGTATCTTGGGAAAGTGACAAATTTCGTACACTTCTAACAGTTGGTATCCCATGTCCAGAGCTTTGAACAAATCCACACTGACCCACGTCCCCGTCAAGGTCCGTTCTTCCTGGGTGTGCTGGCAAGGTTGGTCTTGGTTGCACGTTTCGGCACAAGTACGGCACAAAGGAAACATCAGTTTGCCTTGACAATGGTCAGGTAAGACGGGATGGTATAGGTTCGTGGGAGGCAAAACTTTGCACTTGATCAAGCCTTCGTATTGTGGAATGTTTTTCAGGTCGATGTGTTCCGTTAGCAATTGCGGGTGTCCTGCAGGAAAGCGACAATATTTGCACACGTAGGGATACAGCGAACACACGTCCAAGTATTTGATTTCTTCTCCTTTCTCTTCGTCGGCTTGGTACAGCAAACAGGTGGCATTGGTCCTTCCTCCGTACAAACTATCCCTCGGGTTCACGGGGTCCATAAACTGGTAACTTTCCACGAGGCGTTTAAATTCGCGATCGGTTTTCAAACGGTGATCGTATTCGTATTCCCACATTTCCACCACTTGGTATCCTTCCTGTTCTAACTTTAGGCGTCGCTGATAAGTGGCCTGGTACAAGTCTTCCATGGTTCGTTGTAAAAACTGATTTTTAGTACCACGGTCAGGGTAACAGACGGGACATCCGTGAAATAAGCAACAGTTAAACTCGTACACGATCTTGGGGTTTTCTAAGTCCCAGCCATCAACAGAATGCATTCCGATGGTCTTTTCGCCTCCTCCGTTGCGGGCATGCTGAATCCATTTGTTTTCCTCGTCGCACAAGTAATGTAACCAACGTAGGGCTTTGACTGAGTATTGATGTTTGACATAGTTGGTCGTTTGAGGACTGATGACAGCCACGGTGTTTTCAGGCATGAATCGTTGCCGGTACACTAAGGAACACGCTTTGGCAATGGTACAAGCTTCTTTCAAAGGATCGACCCCTCCGTGTTCCATGAACAGTTCTCGAAATTTTCCACAGCATCGCCGTAAAATGTCCACGTCGGAACGACAATACTTTAGCATTTCTTCCTGAAAGTCGAAAGGGTCCGAGGCATGAGCCTGGTACCAGGTGTAGAAAGCTTCTCGTTGTTCGGTTCGCATGTTGTCAGGGTCGTAATAGTAAGCCTCAGGCAAATGGGGTAGAACGGCATGTTGATTGGCTTCCGTATTGAAAAAGTGTGGAAAGTACCCTTTAGCCATTTCTGTCATTCCAAACGTTTTAGGCATTCGGCTCAAAGGCATGGCTAAGTAACTCATCGAATCTTTAAACTGCACTTGTCCCACTTGCATGAAAATAATTTTGGCTCCGTTCAAAGTGACTTTAGGACGCTCGGTGCCATGTTCCGTATATTATCTCAAAAGAAACTGTCCATCGTATCCGGAGAAATTGTGAGCCATCACTGTGGCATGACGATGACAATCTCCGTAACGTTCGATGTCCTCTTGGCTCCACGTCTCATCGAAGGGGTCTAAGACTAATTGTGCGAAATCGCCTAGCGTGTTCGGTCCCCGAAAGATTTTTTCACGTCCTCCAGGAATCTTGCTCCAGTGAGGGCAATGACTCACGACAGGTTATTGAATGCACTTCTCGCACGCTCGAAGAGCCACGCAGAAATTAGGAATGTGAATGGCGGTCTCTTGCATGCATTCGAAATCGAAAAAGATGAAATTGCCTTTCTTCTTGTGACCGTCTTCTTTCTCTGGTTGGGATTGGTATTTTTGCACGTAGCATTGGTGTTCCAAGTTCACGATGTGGTGACAAATGTGACATTTTTTCTTTCCTGAACATACGTGTGCCTTGGTACTATTGGTACGTATGCCTTGTCCACACATAGGGCACAATCTCAGCAGTTGAGAAGCACATTTCTTCTGTGAACCTTGCGTCTTCAGATGTTGTTGGTAACAGGCAGGGCTGACAAACGTGCGCAGACAAGCTGGACAAAGCACTGGTTCTTGCCCTTCGCTCAGACAGGGTGGAGAGGCCAAACATCCTGAACATTTCGATCCGCAATGTTTGTGTTGTTCTCGATTATTATAACCATAGTCACATTTCTCACAGTAATAAAAGTATCCCAGGAATCCGGTGATACTGGTAATGGTATCGAAATGGTCATCGTGATGATAGAGGTGAATGTATTTTCCATCTTTAAAGTCTTGGCCTCGAAACAACAGAGGCCCACGCACTTCTTAAGGGTGCACTTTCAAGGTGTAGCGTGGAGCTAGGACATCTTGCAATTTTTGCATCTCAGGAATGCCACAGGGTGTGTCTTTGGGCATGTCAGCTTGTTGCAACAGGAGTTTTGCTTCGATTCGTTGTATGGCTCGGTCCGATTTTCGAATGTTCTCCCAGGCTCTTTTCCATTCTACCGTGTCGTTTTTGTTGGCATAGATTCGTCCCACCACGATAGCCCTGACTAAACACATCTGGTCTTGAGGGTTGTGAATTCGGACGAGACTTGTTTTGGTGCTGCGAAGCTCGTCCACCAGTAAGATCTTTTTGCGTCCAGTCCCTTGAGGAGGAGAGACGTGGGTCATGTCCAGTGTGGCTTTTCCATCGGTGATGTCAAACTGGTCATTGAATTGTTGTACGTGTTCAATTTTGTCCATGACTTTGGAAGCGGTCAATTCTGCAGGGCTGCTATACTCGATCCAAACAGGGGATTTCAAACCGTCGTGTTGTAAGGGAAGTTTCAAGCGATCGTCTTCTTTGGGTTGACATTGTCGCTTGAGTGTGGTGAGCAAAGAATCCCACATCTCTGTGATGAACCCTTCTGCTTTCTCTAACGGTACTTCGGACTTGAAATCTTTAAACTTCACCGTGTATTTATAAGCCGTGGTTCTAAATTATCTAGATGGACGCTTTTCGGTCTCTTGAATGGAATCGTACTTTTCAGGGTTGACTAAGGGTGGTGAACTTTGTTTAGAGGGTTCGGATTCTGGTTCACTCATGTCCTCTTCAAAATCACTGGCATGAATTTGTGCCAAGACTTCAGCCCTGGTACTAGGCGATAGATCACATTTCTACCTCTTACTTTCTTCTTCTTTCTTCTCAAATGAATTGGATCGTTTCATCTTGATAGCAAAATGTCAAATGACTGAAGTTTAAACACCAAGGACTAATTTATAGTCATAGCAGACCAGCGTATATAAAGGGTATGTGTCTTGTCCTTTCACTATTCATTTCACTCTCAAACCGAGCACAACGATGGAAGAGACTACCCAGATTGAATTTTTCATCAGAGCTTTGCGAGGGGTCATCCGAAAATTCTCTTCAGACCAGTCGTCGGACTACTCTCCTTCTTTGTGAGATAAAAGTCAAGATACTTGCTATATCTGTCAGAAGAAAGGGCATTGGTCTTCAGAGTGTCCAGACCGTCAAAAAAGAAAAAAAGGGGCTAGAAAAGACAAAAGTCAAGATACCTGTTATTATTGTCAAGAAAAAGGATATTGGTCTCCAGATTGCTCAAAAAAGAAACAAGAGGAGTCAGAAGAAGAGAGAATTCTTCAGAGGAAGAAGATGAAGAAGATGAAGAAAACAGAGAGGTGAAGAAAAAGAAACAGGAGAAGAAAAGAAAAAGGGAAGAAAGTGAGGAGGAAGAGGAGGAAAGACTGTAACGGTGAAGAAATTGAAAAAACAGAGAGTGAAAAAATGAGACAGAAGAAGTTTATGAACTTTTCAAAGTGCTCTGTTGTGAATTGTGAATTGGATTGTAAATATTTATAAGAGAATAAATTAAGTCTTAAAAGGTAAGTGTATTTGGGTTTTGATTTTAAAATAAGAACGTACACTCACACACTCATAAACACGTACTATAGGGGTAAAATGGTTATTTTCTTTTGAGTTTGAATGGATGTTGGCAATTGAAAGTCCATCTCTTTTCGATAGACGTGGGTGGCCCTGACAAGGGCCATTTCTGGTGCAGGGGTGAGTTTAAGCAATCAACTTTAACTGTCTTAAGCCTTTGCCACGGCCAAGGCCTACTTCTGGACTGCGTACTGTTGATGATGATGATTTGGTTGAAATCACTAAGGGTGGTACGGTAGGCTTTGTCACAGGGTTGGAGTGTTTAGCTCGGGAAGGTCGTATTCTCTTCGGTCGTAATAAAGAAGTCTGATACATTTGTTTCAGACTTCTTAACTCCGCTAAAATGTATAACAGTACCGTGACCGTTTGATTTTCACACCCTTGTTTCTTTGCTGTTGCTTCTTCTTGTTGCTGTTTTTTTCTTACCTCTTCTTCTTGCTGCTGTTGCTGTAGGAGAAAAACTTGTTCCGCTTCCTTTTGTCGTTGTATAAATTTCTCCAATTCTTCTTTCTGTCTCTGTCTAAAATTCTCCACGTGTGGTAATGAAGGAGAAGGTGGCGAAGGTACCGGAACAAATTCTTGCGAGGTAAGAAAATCCACAAAATCCCAATTCACCTCTTCTGAAAGTTAGTCCGGGTTCCCTTGGGCGGTCTCCACTGCTGGTGTACCCCAATTTATCGTTTTCTGAGTTTCCGTCGTGTTGAAAAACTGTCGCATGAATTGACTGCGCACAGGCGCTAGCGAATCTATATAGACCACGTGACGTCACAGACTGCTCTCTTCGGATTGGATGCGGGCTGACTGAATTATGTAACGCGTGTTTGGATTGGTCAACGAACTCAATCCGTTTCAATCCTTCCTCTCCCTATAAATAAGTACAGTTCACTGCATTCCTTCACTTGTTCTCGGCGCCTCAACATGTGGACCGACGTTCAATCTTCTACGCTTGTGTCAACGATGATGTTCAGGACGGACATACCGATGTATGTCCGATCCGAGTGGACAATTGTCCATAGGACCGACACGAGCCTATGGATACGTAGGATTTACGTGGAGAGACAAGGATGCCTCAAAAGAGTTTAAGTCTATGGACCTGCAGTTAGACGAAGTTTAAGAAGAAGAAGATGTCGCAGATGCCCTTTATGTTAAGGGCATATTAACATAAACCCAAAGGCCCTTTTCAGGGCCACTCCAATCTCTCTAAAAGACCTTGACTTTCATTGCGTACCCCATTTTTTTATTTTTTTTTTATTTTTAAAAAAATCCCATGTTAAATTCCCCTTGTCCCTAGACAGTCCCACGATCTATTCCCCCATGTTAAATTCCCCTTGTCCCTAGACAATCCCACGAACTATTTCCCCATGTTAAATTCCCATTGTCCCTAGGGTACAAACTTTTTTCTCTAATGTTAAATTTTCCATAGTCCCCAGGGTACAACTCTCATGTTTTTTATGGTAAGTCCCATTGTCCCTAGGGTATCCCCATTCACTACTGCCACACTGCAGACATTGTAGCGATATTACTAAAATATTGTTAAAGCTACGTTAAAAATCGAAATCACACACACACACACACACACAGACTTTCATACAAGTCAAAAGTTTACTTAATTACACGAATTCCACAGCATGCTGGAAGTATTTTCTAAAATGATTTATCAATATTGGTGTATTTATCAAATACTTAAATCGTATTTGACGCAGATTTATACATAACATGACTAATTTGTATTAACTATTTGGATTGCAGAGTGGTAAGAATAAAGTTTTGCTGTTAATGTGTATGAAAAATTTCAAAATCGAGAGACGTATCTTGTAATCCGAAAACATAAGGGCCAAAACTTACAGTTCTGTTGACAAAGTGATCGGGTTAATCTCAACACATTCCGAACATAGCCTAACTTTTTAACCATGATTATATTTGCAAATGAATTTCATCAAACGCAGAATTATACAGCAAAATATGTAAAATTCAATATTGTACTCTAACCGAGTTTGAAACTTCGGATTGATGACGCTGTTGCTGCATTGGGACTACTGATGCCGGTCACTCACCCATCTGTAGAGCACGGAACACAAGAGAATACAAATCGTTTCTCTCTTTTCCTTGTCTTTTTTAAGTACATGTATATCATTACTAACGTTTTCTTGATTGATGACATTTATAGTAGGCAGGAAGAATTATATTTACATTAGAAGTTACATATAGCATTCATTGTTTTAAGTACATGTATATGATTACTAACGTTTTCTTGAATAATGACATGTGTTGTTCCTAGACCGTGGTCTATTATTCATCAGTTGTGTCAAAAGACGATATTTAGTCAAAACTGTATGTAAAGTGTGTTGTAGAGATTGGTAAGTATGATTTCAATTTAATATATTGTCTGATTCGGTTTTATTCATTATTCAATGCTTTAATACATGAAATTATTATGATTATATGTGTAATTACAAACTATGTTTGTCCCTGAGACTAAACTTTAACAATTACTATTAGACGTTTTCAGTAACCTTGTGAAATAAATCAATGAACAAAAAATATTTTAACACATGTAATAAAACTTTCTTTTTCCTGATAATCAGAGCATGTGAGACAATGCTACCCTTTATTACCCTTCTGTGTATATCACTATTAATCTGAGTTGCCCATCAAAAGCTAGATGTAACATTATTCATTTTATACATTGCATTGCATGAGATGTCTGTAAAGTTGTGATACATTTGGATCAATTATATTACATTTAATAATTCAGATCCAACCACATTCTTACTCGAAATAAATTCAAATGAATTTCTGAATGGATAATTTTATGTTTGTTTGCTCCAAACAATTAGATGTCCAGGCTGAATTAACTTTAAGTAAACGACTGAACTATAATTTACCTGCGGTTATACAAATAATTACAAATAAAGTCCGCCTCGGATGCGGGAGGTCGTGGGTTCGATCCCCGGCCGAGTCATACCAAAGACCTACAAAAATGGTACTAACAGTTGCCTCGCTTGGCGCTCAGCAATAAGAGGTTAGTGTTAGGACTGGTCGGCCTGGGGTCAGGATAAGGTGACTGGGTGGGACATCATGCTACATGTAAGCGTCATGATGCCCCAATGTTAGACATCACTATAAACTGCCACACTGCAGACATCGTAGCGATATGACCGAAACATTGTTAAAGCTAAGTTAAAAATCCAAGTCACACACACACATAAACTATCACGCTTGCGATCAGTAATAGTTGTTGTTTTTTTGGTTAACACCATTTCTCATAGCAAGACGGGCTATACATGGCAGCCAGAATAACTGGTAAAGTAGGAACCCTGCAAAACCAAGAACCAATAACCCACGGGAAGCTACGAGTAGCTTACTCGCATACACACATTGGTCGAGCCAGAGACTCGAACCCACGCGGACACAGATAAAATGGCAGTGATCGCTCAAGGCGAGCAATTTAGACCACTCTGCCACGCGGGGCCACTGCGGTCAGTATTTAATTGTATGCTTGCATTATTGTGTTTAAATCAACTGGATGAAACCAAATAATCGAAAGACACCTAGATAATATTTAGATGTATGTGTCCATATGCATATATTTTATTTGTCCTTTCATACAATTTGCAAATGAGGACTCTACCTTAATTTCGTCTTCCTTTCGTTCTTTTCTCTTGTTATTTGTTATATTTACACAAGCAATATGCGCTCTGTACCTTTGCTCACTTTGTCAATATATTTGACTATTTCGGTTAAAACAATATTGCAATCGATCAAATGAAGTTAATGAATGTCTTAAATGATATGTTACTGATAAAAGGCGGAGAGTTCATTTTAAAGGAAATGGATGCCAGCATACATTTTAAATGCTATTAACACTGCAGTACGACATTATATCTAATTTTGACTATGTGAGCAAGACACAAACGCAAAATAAATGTATTAGTTAAAGCCAGTATTGAATTGTTTTCTTTGCTTTCATTGATTTTGTTTCTGGTCTACCATATGAAAATAGTGTGTTAGTTTTATCAATCTAACGGGCATAAACTTTCCACTCATAATTAATCATGATATATTTTTAAATTCCAAGTTAGTATGTTTCGATTATGCGGCAGTGTCCATTTTCCAGTAACCACTGCATGCACTGCCATGAACTAAGTTACTTATGGAAGAGCTGCACAAAGTGGGTCACTGCAGCCACTGCACTCTCCCTTTAATGGAAATCTCTGTTTATATATTTATATATTCAGTTGAGAACTGAACCGCTCCGGTGGCCTAGTGGATAGAGCGTCCGCCTCGGATGCGGGAGGTCGCGAGATCGAACCCTTCCGAGTCATACCAAAGACTTATAAAAATGGTACTAACAGCTGCAGCGCTCAGCATTAAGAGGTTAGTGTTAGGACTGGTCGGCCTAGTGTCAGGATAATGTGACTGAGTGGGACATCATGCTATATGTCAGCGGCACGATGCCCCAGTGCTAGACATCACTATAAACTGCGACATTTCAGACATCGTAGCGATGTGACTGACCAACAAAAAAAAAAGCTACATTAAATATCCAAATACACAGAGAGAGTTTACAACTGCATTTTGTGTAATCAAGCACTCTTTACTCAAGACACTTCTCACAGAACTAAACCGCAAAACTGGAATCAAATTGATTCATTAAAGATGCATTATTTCTTTAAAAATATAGTGGTTGATTTCGTTTTCGTGCACCTGTAACGATACTCTATTATGGAAGGAGTCTTTGAGTGTCTCATTACATTTTCATGTTCACGATATTCGTTGTATACTATGTGAAACATGACCTGGATATGTTGTTTCTATGCATCTCACTTGATCAACTGTCACGAAACAATTTTTTTTACGAATCTATGATCTCAAAACAAGTAATAGAAAAGAGTCAGAAGCAGCAAGCTTTGTAAAATTCAGCAAATAATTTACTTTTGTGGACCACAAAGTGAAAACATAAAAAGGAACTTACGGTATTGCGAATTAAATCCCAAATATAGCTAAAATTAGTCACATGTCCTAATGATTAAGGTTCTGTCTCCGTTAACTTTACATTGTCAGAATCGTGAAGTATTTAACGATATTGAACACCTTGATATTTCACGTATGTGCACGACACGTGTGCATACAAATAGTATATTGTATTAGGAATTACTTTGTAAATAAACCATGACACTCATGTAATATATGTTTTAACGTTTGGTTTATTAGATTTGTTTGTGAATTTTCGTATGGGAAAATATGAACGAGTGTTTTTTTAATGGATACTGCCCGACGTGTGGGAGTGTAGTATCAATCCGAGAAAACGATTTCATATTTTCCCATACAAATGCAGTAGCCTTTTCATTATATACTCATTTTTTTATTATACCTAAAGCATAATGATAAAAAAATGCACTACAAGAAACAAAGTAATTGAATTTATGCTGTATTCACAACCGTATATTCATCAATAAAAGATAACAATATTAATGCGCACATAGCACGGCGCAGCACAATTTGAATTTATTTGCACGCTCAACATCATTCTCAACACGAATTGTCGTTTTGGTCTGCTGAAAATGGAAATTTAGAGTCATATTGTGAGTTAATACGCATTGCAATGGCTTTTTCAGTTCGTCTGGAATGAATGAATTATATTTTGGACGATTCTACTCAGCTCCGCTGATTAATGACTGGATTTAGCTGTGTTAATTTCACATAAAGTACATGTGATTTGAGAAGGGAGGTACGTGTCTTGATTCAGCTGCTGTGTATTTCTGTTCTGTCACTGAATGTTTGGAATCATAATGTTTAAAAAAATATGAACTCTTTCAATTTGTAATTATCAAATGATGCTATGGAATATCACGTTCATTTCATTTTGAGTGCAGTAAGGAAAATGTTATTGCAGCTCGAGTGTAGTCGAAATTACAGTACAAGTTAGAAATTTGTAACGAAGCTTTATAACCCATGATATAGCTCATGTAATTCTGATTTGCAGAACTAAGAATGTACATTCTTGAGGAAATTCAAGATGCAAAATTGTATTATTTTATTTGGTTGCCATTCTTATAATCAGCTAAGGAAGACAAGTTTATGCCTTGTCACTTGAATGCTCTTTGTAGGGATCCCAGCTATGGTATGACCAGTATTGCGTCTATCGCTAGCTAAATCCGAAATATTATATCAACAAAGTTAACGAGGAAAATTGCAATGCAGATGGTATGGGACATTCTATTCAACTAGCGGAAATAAGACATCTTCGTCGTCTTGGCTTTTGGTTCTGAATCCCTTACTTTTCTACCAAAACCATTAGTTGCACTTTTCTTCACTAATTAGTACTTTGACTTATAAAATGGCACGTCTTGATAGATATACGATAGCCCTTGCCCTTAGTGTGCTTTTCTATGCTATAGGAATCATTCAATCAAAATTAATTGCTAAAATGATCAGAATTGCATTTTCACGCTTGTTGTGGACATTGCGAATATCACGTTATTAGTGAAGTGGGACGATCTGGCGACAATGGGAATTAGCATTACAAGACCCCTTGCGACTGTCTAGCGACAATGGAAAATTAACATGGAAAAAAACTCGTGGGACTGTCGAGCGACAAGGGAAATTAACATGGGAATAGAGTTTGGGACTGTTGAGCGACAAGGGGAAATTAACATGGGATTTTAAAAAAAATGAAATAAAAAAGGAGGTTGGCAATTAAAAGTCGATCTCTTTTCGAGAAATTGGAGTGGCCCTGAAAAGGGCCTTTGGGTTTCTTCTTCTAATTTATTCTATTTAACCACCAACTTCTTATTTTCTGTCCTACACTTTTTCTCTTCTTTTCTTTCTTTTCTTCCTCCTTTTTGTCTTCTATTGGCTTTTCCTCCTCTTCTTTCTTCCTCTTCTCATTTTCTTCTTCTTTTTCAATTTTTTCGTTCCATTCTCTCATCCTTATCCTTTCCTCTTCATCCTCCTTCTCCTCCTTTATTTCTTTCATCAGAGCACTGATCATGTCCTTTACTTTTCTTAAATTGTTGATCTCCATCTTCACTCGATGGGGACTATAAGAATAGTGATCCTCGTTTAGCCTCACTAACATTTGCTCCATCATACCCAAATTGTCCATGACGTCTTGCAATGTTTTCATTATATCAAGTTGATTTGAAGCCATCTTCTTTTTTATTCTCTGTAGAATGGTTTGAACGACGAATACTGTGAGTTCTTATAATGAAAGAGCGGACGTGATGGAAAACATCCCCCTAAAACAAAATTCATATTACCTAGATCATGACCAAACAACGCGCGGACGTGAAGGAAAAGATCCCCTACTTTTCTCATTTCATATTATCTACTATCCACATACGTGAACCAGCAATAAACAAACCCCAAATCTACTATTTACACACGCAAATCATTAAAACGAAATCCATAATCTACTATCCACACAAACGTACGTGAGCGCTTACAAAACCCCATAATCTACTATTCACACAAACCTACTTGATCACTTACAAACACTAATACATACAAGCGCAATTAGAAAAAAGAGTCAGTGTTTATATTCACACTACTCTACATACACACATTGGCAAATAGATTACTATATCTTTTCTAGAGATTTTGGTAGCCCTGAAAAGGGCTGTTTGTTTTTTTGAACTCCATGACACCTGGTTAATGATGGCACCTTCCAGGCCTGGCACCACACACACATCTTCTTCCCCAGTCTCTTTTCACTCTTTTTGGGGGGAGAGCAGAGGCGGGATAAGTGGCTTCAGAATCCCAATTTTCTGTCTCTGGGATTCTGAAATTTCCTCCCTCCCCTTCTTTGTTTCTTCTCTCCTCCTCTTCTTTGTTTCTTCTCTCCTCTTCTTCTTTGTTTCTTCTCTCCTCCTCTTTCATCCTTCCCTCTTCTACGATGGCCTCTGCACCCAGCTCATTCACTATACGCCTGGCATATTCCAGGTGTACATGAAGTTCAAGCAGTTTAGCTAGTCTGGTGTTCATTCTGGTGGTGTTGATCAATCAACAAGGGTAGCTAAACTGCCGAACGATTTTTAATTTATACTGAAAGCGCGGACGTGATGGAAAACATCCACCTAAAACAAAATTGATCTTACCTAGATCATAACAAAACAACGCGCGGACCTAAAAGAAACACTCACTCACTTTTTATACTACCCATTACTAATTTAAAAATTTTCATTAATCACTTCAATATACTATTCACATACGCAAAGCAATCCAATCAAACCCCAAATCTACTCTCCACGCACGTCAAACAGCAAAAAACACATGATCATGATATACTATCCACACAAACACATACACTCACACCACAAAAGAGTCAGTGTTTATATTCACACTACTCTACATACACACATTGGCAAATCGATTGTTATTTCTTTTCTAGAGTATTGGGTAGCCCTGAAAAGGGCTGGATTTTTTTGTTTGCTATGGCAATCTTTTAGTTTCTAAGAATGCGACGTCCTCTGAGGATAGACTTTCTGACGATAGGTCTGCTTCTACGGAAAGAGAAGAAGAACTCTTTGGTGTCGATACGACAATCGACAAAGCCTCTGTCAGATTCAGGTTGCTGCTGCTGCTGCTGCTGTTGTTGCTGTTGCTGCTGTCTCTGAAGTCTGTACTTCTCTGTCCATTCTTCTTTCTCCCTGTTCACTTCTTCTCTGAAGAGCTTTTCTATCAGGTCTTCAGTGACTTTTAACATTCTCACATTCTCTAAATCTTCTGGCTTCGGTATCAGACTGTGTCTGACCCTATGCAAATTCACGTAGGCTTCGTTTAGCTTAGCTAGTTTGGAGCACATCTTCGTAGGAGGATGAGTCGACAATGGATGGTTAGACTGGAAACTGCCCCGGTTCTTAAAGTCAAAGCGCGGACGTGAAGGAAAACATCCCTCCACGGTTTTCGAGCCGCAACGTTCAATGAGTGTCATGAGAGGGATAGTAAGAAGTCAAAGAGCATGTATCAAAATTCTTATAGCCAAACAAACCACAAAGGCATTTTTTTTCAAAACACAACATTTTTTTATTCAAAATCACTTAACACTAACCAACAACTCTAACATTTTTAACAATAATCCAACAATATAACATCAAACATCTTTTTCAAATGACAAACATTTTTTTCAATTAACACTCTACTTTAAACAGGGCTGACAACGTTGTGAATGAAATTGTGATTTCCATTGTTGGGAGTCATTAGGCCATTGATGGACACTACGTTTCCTAGCTTGAGACAAAAGATAAGCATAATGGTCACAAAACCATCGATCTACTTTCACATCATTTCTAGAAGAAGAACAAGGATCAAAATGAGTCACTAAATGTTCTAAGGAATAGCCCAGGCTGCGATGATGCAGAAAATACACACAATATTGTCCACACATCAAGGAATCTGTGCCTTGTAATTTCACATTATTGAATCGGGTGGTCTGAGCATTTCTTCTCATAAAGTCGATGATATCGTCTTCCAAAGAGGGCAATCCGTACGAATCGAAATATTCCACACATCCTTCAGTGGGTTCCTGGGAGATGACTGTCGTCCGTGTTGATCACATAAGCTAGATGGTCTTGAGGTGTGCGATGAGGGAGTTCATCTTTAGCACAGACGACAGGATACCAAGAAGCCGTATACGAACTGTGGTTCAAAAGGAAATAAAGTTCCCAGGTATCCATGTTTTGTTTTTTTCTTCTTCACAGGTAATAATAAGTCATGAATTCGATCCTGACTTTTTGTTTGAAAATGTCTGATAAATAACCGTTTCTTCGCTTCGATATGATGGATTTCTTGAGTGGTTAATGGTGGACAAGAATGTTCACGCAAGTCTTTATACCACTGATGCAACACGACTTCGTCCGAGATGAGACTCCAAGCTTAGTCCAGATACTCGTCCAATTTTTCTTCTTGACTCAGCATCAGGTATTTATCGTGTTGAATTTGACTGGGATGATCGTTTTGACATCCATAGCAATCTTTCTTGATCAATTCCGTCATTTTTTCGACCAAGTGTTTGGCAAAACAGGAGACTAAATGGGCTTCTTGTTCTGGCCATCTTGACTTCATCATAGTAACTTTTTCTTTTTCCACGGTCTCCTCACATTCCATCTCCAAAGTTTCTCCACTAGGTAAAGAGGGATAACAGTATTCCATGGCTTCTAATAGTCTAGAATGACTTCTCTCAAACTGTTGATTTCTATCGTATTATCGAATTCTGCATACAGGATGACGTTCCACGTTACATCAGGATCTCGTTTTGCAAACTGAATTTCCACACGAATCTGGCCGGATTTTATAGGGTGGAAATGTCCCTCATCGCTGCCTTGTTCTGGAGTGAAATCCAAAGCCCACAAAGCATAACCTCCTGCATAATCTTCGTACGTAATACCGTGACTGGTGTTGGTTCCTAACTGACCGGTGGCTTCGTACAAGGACAAGTACGATCTCAATTAATTCTTCTTGTCAAAGTCGGGTTCGAAAGGTCGGGTACACAAGGTTTTGCCATCGCGACTGACTTCGATCTTGGACACGCCAAAGTGTCGAAAGTAGAAAGGATTTTTAGCGATAGCTCCGTTGAAGGCTTCATTCTCGACCATACCAACGATTAAACGTTTGGGTAGCTGTCCTTGGAACAGATGATCTTCGATCATGGATCGTTGCCCCTTGGGAATAGTGAAGGTTTTCACTTCCACGCGTCGTATCGGATGCTTGGCGGTCGTTCTGCTCAACGTCTGACTGATGTCGTTTCCCACTTTAGGTAACACTTCCACGCGGCGTACGTAGAGTCTGGCTTCTTGGATTTTGGTTTTGTAATCGTCAGCACCAGCCATTGAATGGAAAGCGGTGGAAAGCTACGATTCAGTCTCAGGCGAATATCCACTCCGTTCAGCAAATACCTTTCTTGCAACCACATGTCCAAATGCAAACGATCCATCAGTTCTAAACTTGTGTCGACTCCCATGATTCTGTTTCTTCGTTCTAGAAATCTCTCATTTGTTGATTTAGTTTTATCCTTTGTATCAGTTTCGAATGTTTCAAACCCGTTACCTTCGTCAGCTTCCCATACCACACAGGCATTGAGATGAGTGTTCTTGGCGTCTATTCCATACGTCAAGAGATAGGAGCGATAAGGGTAAGTATCCATGCTGCTACTGACTACTTTGTTATTCAAGTACAAGTCCACTCCACTAAACAAGGAATGCATGAAATTGTTGACGGGAGCTGCTGCTTCAGTGTCTATATCACCTCCTGTCTTATCTAGAACTTTGACTTTCAGGTACAAGTAACTGCTGTTCAGATCGATGTCATCTTCGGGCTGTCCTTTGATTTCAAACTCGATGGGAGCGGAATCTGTCAATGAGGAGACGGGGTGAAATTCCACCCATTGTGATTCTTGCATCGTCATCATGTTGGGGGGCATGGCAAACAGATCCAGTTCTGACTTGGAACAGGCGCAAGACTCTCGATGCATCATTTTTTTTCTCTTTTTCACTAATCGAAAACGTCTAAGTCTCGAACGGTTCTTCTTTTCTTTGTCTTTCTAGCTTTAGACGTGTGAAGTCTGGTGAAAGGGTGTTTTCTTCGTCATCTCTTTCTGCCTTGTCCTTGCTGAATGCCTGACTCGGTAGTCTGCAGGGCATTTATAGGTGTTTCTCGTCGGCCCAATAGGTCTTTGCCCGTTTGCAGCAAGACATTTTTGCCTGCCCTCATGAAGGCTTCTTTAGGGTTTTGTTTGTCGATGATGACATTTTGGAGAAATTCTTTGCCTTGCGTCAGTGCGGCATCTTTCAAGGCGTGCAATCCTCGTGTCACCATCGGTTTCAAGACTGGGGCCACCGAACGAAAGGCCGATTTTAACATATCTCCTAAACCGTGTCCTCGCTGTCGAGCAACCCCTCGGTACACTGGATACATGACTTACGAGTCGTGTGAGAACCGTTTTCGAAAATGGAGTTTCACCGTGACTTTTCCTTTGGTGAATGAAATAGTTTGTCCCAGATCTCCTTTTATAGCAATGTTGACCGTGTCCAAATACGACTTACTGACGGGCAAATAGTGAGGATGTACAAATTCGCGGTGGACGTGATAGGTGTTTCCACCTTCCTGGTCACTGGTCGTGGCACAATCCACTTTGAAAGGAATGACACGCAGTAACGGTACGGAGGTGTGTCCCACCACGTTATACTCCACCACATCGGAATACACAAAGATCAAATTCAGTCCTTGGTTCTGTTCTACAGGGAATCGAAAAAACTTGTAAAATTCTGTATTGCTGTTGATCTTCGGTTTAAAATTTGGAGCCATTTTTGTGTCTCCACCTAAAATATCAAACAAGTCACGATTAAAACTGATGGACAACGTTTGGGTAACCTGAAATTTCATCAGGAAGCGACGAGCCACTTTATGGTACTCCAGGGTGACACTTTTTTGATTCTGTTCAGGGCTTTGCCAAAGGCTAAGTCGAACCTGGAAGCAATGGTATCCACCAAATGTTGGCCACTAAAATAAAACCCTGCCGGAATTTTCAAGATGTAGATACTGAAGAGTGGATTGTTGGCTGGTTTTACGTCGCCTGAAAATCCGTTTTCATTCATGGTTTCTTGCAATTGTTGGCTCAGGATTTCGACCTCAAAAGTGTTTTGCTTCTCAGTGATGTTTTGGATTTGTGTAGGGTGAATCATTTCTACCAAAGCCACTTCCCAATGGGCTTCGTGATCTAACTGGATGGCCTGAGTTAATTTGGCCGTGTAACAGCACAACGTGTTGTGGGGAAACACCTCCATAGAACTGTCACTGGGTAAGGTTAAGTAAAATTGGTTTTGGTGACTCATAATTCCAGAGTTCTGTGGCTGTCCGAGGGGTTACTGGACGTCAGAGGCGTGTCTCCGCCCAAAATGGGGTTCTGGTTGTGGTTGTTGTTGGAGTGGTGACTGGCACTGGCACTGGCACTGGACACAAGGTTTCCGTGGTTCCCGTTCGAGGAGAATTTCAGGGAGGGATTGGGAAGCAGGTAACTGATGCAACTGCTCAATAAAATGGTCCACAATTGTTTGTCTCCTTGTTGCAAACTCAAATTGGCAATGGCTGCCCCGATTACACAATACACCACAAAGATTTGGCAGAAAAAGACGATTTGCGTTTTAGGCACACGTTCTCCACACCACACCCACAAGGTTGTTTTTGTAAATCTTGCAGAGAAGAACTGGGTGAAGGAGTGGTCGACGTAGCTGCGTCTGTGTGAAAGGGCATGATGGTCACTTCTTTTTATAGTCGATGACTTGTGAAGCGTCGATCCAAGAATCAAAACTGGGTGGATATCCTTTCCAACGTACTTTCACTTCTTTGACACGTCGTTTGCCCACTTTACGGGTTCTGCGTTCGAGAATGCTTTCGATGTCGTACACGTCGTCTTCTTTTTTGGTGACACGTTGTAACTCGGGTAAATAAAACGTTCCTTTGAGCACTTCTCCGTTCATGTCTTCCAAGTTATAGACGGCAGGATGACGGCCATGCACTCGTCCAGTGACACGAAACAATTCGGTCGTCCAGTTAGGTAAGTAACCTTTGTCGAAAGTGCGTTTGGTTTTGCCAGTGCGCACCCAATCTCCTACGGTCAACTCTCCACTTTTCTTGGGGACAGCCCTCGTCGGGGACGTACCAAACAGGCGCTCAAACACCAACACTTCGTTGTCGGGAGTCACTTCTTGAGGGGCACGTCCAATGCTTAGATGGCAAGAGTGGTTGTCAGCTTGCACCTGGTGCGGTAAGATGTCGATGTACTTCAAAGTCTGGTGATGCGTAAAATATGTCCACATGCGTTGTTTCAAAGTGCGTTGAAAACGTTCCACGATGCTGGCTTTGGTTTCGGGATTCTCGGTGGTAAAAAAATGAGTGTCACGTTTCTTTAATTCTTTTTGGAAAGCTTGGTTCAGAAATTCGGTGCCTTTGTCCGTTTGCCATCGAAGAGGGTGACGACCGCTTTGTTTCAACACTCGTTGCAGGGCTCGCACTAACTCGCTGCTCGATTTGGAAGTCAAGGGCATGACCCAGGCAAATTTGGAAAAGACGTCGATGACACAAAACAAATATTTGTAGCCGCGATTGTAGCTGGCCAAATGAGAGACATCGGCTAAATCGGCTTGCAATTGATCATCGATGCCTTCCACTCGGGTGCGACTTCAGGAAAATTTGCGTCGAATGGGTTTGTGTAAAGTGTAGGTAGCTTGTTCTTGTAACCATCGTTGCACTTGAGGTAAACGGAGACTTTTCAGTCGAATTTTGGCAGCACGATACAATTTTTGAACTCCTGCGTAACCTGCAGGATGGGAGGGATCGTAGTAAATGCTGGCTAACACCTTCTCCATCTTTTTTTTTGGTGTGTTAATAAATCACCCACTCTTCGGTGATGCTACTGTGGGTGGGACAAAAGGGTGGTTTGGAAACGGATTTACGTGTCCGATAGGCTACGGGATTAGAAGTCGAAGGTAGTGGTGGTGGAGGTGGCAATGGAATGGCTTTGGCCTTCTTTTCTTTTTTCACTTCTGGTTTCTCTTCTTTCTTTTTCACTTCTGTCGAAGGAGGAGTGGACATCATCTTTTTAACCCAAGCTTTCATTTCTTCTCGTTGGCGTGTGGGGGACGGGGTCAACAAGGATGCTGCAATCTTACTTGAAATGGGAGCTGCTGACGGTGTTTGAAACACTTCTCGCATCTCTTCGTCCTCAGGTCGTCGTGGGGTAGCATCTCTGGTGGCCCCTGGGGATGGTAGTACTGGTGGTGGTGGTAGTGATGATGGTGCTGGACTTTTCATCAAGGTCTTAAAATCTTTCAGAGTGGGTAGAGCTGTTTCGTCTAAACCTTTCTGGTAAAAGAGTTGCAGTCGTTGCAAGAGTTGACCGTACTTTTGCGATTTTTCTGTTTCGGACAAATCTTGGCGATCCATCAAGGACTGCAATTCGTGTTGTAACTGGGACATCTCGCTCAAATTGGGATTGGGAGGTAAATGTGGGGTGCGTTGTTCTTGCCAACGATGGTATTCCATCCATCGTTTGTAAAGCACTAAAGCTAGTTTTCGTACTTCCATGGGGTTGTCAGGGGTCGATTCTGAGATCTTGGGACTTCAGAGGGCCTTTTTATCTTGCTCCCACCAGTCCTCCCAACATGGTTCCCAAGACTCCTTTCAGTAAGGGACCTAACAAGAGGGGTAAAATGACCCCACGTTGGACCAACATCTTCTTCTTTTGACGAATGGGAATTTTCTTTTGAACCATTTGGCGAAGAACGTGACGATGTTTGCCTAAGCATTGTTTCTGGTGTTTGGACAAAGGGATTATGCCTTTCAAGACGTTCAAACAACATTCGCACACGGTATCGATGACCTCTTTGGAGGCTGATTGAATGAGTTTTTTTCGTAGGGGTGGAGAAGCTTTGGACAGGACAAATAACATGACCCCATGTTTGACTAAACGAGGAGGCAGTCCTTTCCTTTTCTTTCCTTGGGGTTGTTTAGAAGAGGGATGTTTTCTGGAGGGTGACATCTTTGAGTCTTCAGCACCAAAAACACTGATACCCCTACTTAGTCACAGGCCTTTTTTATACTGGAACGTGTCGCCACTGGTTGTCTTTACGGCGCATCAACTTCAGGACAGGCATGACACGTCGTGCAGGGGTACGTAACGGACTAAATCGAGCCAGTTCTTGCTTGGACAAATCCAGTAAACTTTGTAACATGCCCGATCTCTCTTGAACTTTGATTTTGGGAGAAGGTACTTTGTGAGCAGGGCCACTGCCACTAAATTGGAGGGACCTGCCACTGGGGAAGTTCTTGGGGTCATCAACGGAGATGTTCTTGGTGTGATCAACGTCTCCAAGTACTCTTCAGTTCTTGGTGTCATCAACGGGGAAGTGGATGAACGTGAGGCTGCCTGAGACGCGGTCGCCGCCGTGGCAGGTCGTGGTTTGCGAGTGTAAGGTTGCGTCCTGACCGAAGTGCCTCTCTTGTGACTAGTTTTTTGTGGACTTTTCTTTTTATGGGGACTTTTTCTCTGTTTCTTTTTCCGGGGTGGTGTCTGGTAAGAGGAGGGTCCCGCCACTGGAGAAGTTCTCCTTGGGGACCTGGTCTTTTTCTTCTTCTTGGAGATTCGTTTGACTTTTTTCTCGGGGAGAACTTTGGGGGCATTAGGATCCCATCTTAGGAGAGAGCGAATGATGACCCCTCCTAGAGTACCGCTCCCTCCAGGTTTCAAAATGATTTGTTTTTTGGTTTGAGTGTCGATGCGAGGATCGGCCAGTTGGGTCAAAGCGACTTTGTTTCAAATAAAAAAGCGTTTAGTTTGATGAGGAATCTGAATGATCCCTTGTAGTAATTGACGTGCTGTCACCGTGAACCATCGTAAGACTTCTTTGAGACTAGCTTCTAAGACACGAGCTCGTATTGTGGATTTTTTTTATCGACTGATGCCATACAAGGCACGAATCAATTTGAAGGGAAGATGCGACTGAAGGGACGTCATGTTCAAACTGTGTGAGACAGACCAAAAGTGTCTGAGGTTTTTATAGAATTTTTTGTGGAATGAAGTTAAGTCGAGGACGGAGACGTGTACAAGACAGACCCTCCGTCTTGGCACCAGTGGTGAAACAAGTGGGTACCAAATCGCAAATCCTCGGGGGTCGTAGGTTTCAAATCGACGAGTAAATAGGCGTGTGGAGTTTGAGTGGCATCGTCGTACGCCTGAGTCAGCCAAGGCGTTCCTAACTGTTTGGCTAAGACTTGCACTTGCGATTTATCTCGAGGGCTTTTAAACAAGACCACGTAATGCGCATTGAGACTGATGGTGCGATGGGCTTTACTTTATTGAAACAAATTTTGGGTGATGTAAACGACACTGGCATTACGGTGATGCCCTTTGCGCGTAAACCACAGTTTAATTTCTTCTTCGTCTTCTCCTAACATGTCGTCGAAAATGACCAAATGGGTTTGACGGGAGTCAGAGACGATGCCGTCGTCTTCTTTAGGAATGCCTTCCACAAACAAGATGGAATCGCCTTGACTTTCTCGCAAGAGGCTGTACGCCGATTGCCACTCTTTGTAACACCACACGATGCGTTGAGGTGGACGATCGATCAAATGATGTTTATGTTCGATCAAACGTTTGACGAATTCGGTTTTGCCTGAACCGCTAGGTCCAGCAATGAGCATGTTAAAGGGATGGCGAAGATACAAGGCCTCCCAACTGGCACGATCTAAGTGTTCGTCGATGACTTTCACAGGGGAGGAAGAGGGAGCAGAGACAGCAGAAGTAGCCATAGTGTCAGGAATGTCACTTGTGACACGAAAACAAACAAGACGAGAGTTTATGTACTTTTTTCAGAACACGTTTATTGAATGTTTTAAACATGAACAACACGAAAGACAAAAATGCATAAAAGCCAAATAGTTATGTACAGAATAAAAAACACATCAAAACGATCAAAGTGGAATATAAACAAGTCTCTGTACAACATGTTTTGGGTAACCAAAATGTCCTAGGGACAGTGTGTAATGTTCTAACAGTCTCTACATGAGGTATTGTCACACAAGTGTCCTCCCGGAATGACCTTTCAGGAACGTCCATGACAGTCCTGTCCTGAAGCGAGTGGTTCTTCTCGGTGACGGGCTCTTCTGGCACTGTCACTAACACAGGTTGAAAAGTAACTTTTTTTCCTTGAACAACTCTTGTGCATACTGGGCCACTTCTTGGGTCCAAGCCTCAAAACCCCCCCTTTTTGCAGTCACGAACATCTGTCCAGTGGGGGTGTAAGTCACAAGCGACACACACATCGTCATACACGTCTTGGGTAGCTAAAAGTTGACGAATCTTTTTTTCCTGTTGAGGTTGAGAAGTATCCAGATGAAAACGCAAGGCTTTAAGCAAAAGGAGTCTTTCGTGACCATTTAAGGCCATTGGGGTGGTAAGTACTGTTCGTAAAGAGTCCACAAGGAATCGGCTGGTAAACGAAATCCTAGAAAACAAGTCACTAAGACACACACCACTTGTCGACCCAAATTGAATGGATACAGTTCCTGTAATAATTGATGGCAATGATCCACGGTTTGAATATGGTCATTGAGTTCCTTCCACGGAATCTGTTCAATTACATGTGATAAAAGTCGTGGCATGGCAGCCTGTTTTTATAGTCTCTTTGTTTCGGAAACAATACACGTACTTTCTAGCCGGACATCTTCGTTCTCCAGCAGGGAATCTAAATCTTGCATACTGTAACCGAAACGTCAGAGTTTGTTTAGAAGTTTCCTCTTCCGCTAAGTAGATTCCACGTAAAATATGTTGGTAATCCTTTAACTTGTCTTCCTCAGTGCGTTGCACTAGGTGAATCTAGAAGTAAATAAAATGATCAACACGTGGATCATCGGGGTCCTGGAAGTATTGAACAAGGTCTGACCACTGAAACAATTTCTGACGAATCAGTTCTCTTATACCATTCAGGTACCAGTGGTTAAAGATCTGGTGACGTAACGGATGCAACTGTTCTTTACGTTTGACTTGTATTTTGACCAGCTCTCGGTAAATGCGTTCTCTCAACTCCACAGGCAAAGCACGAATGTTCTCTTGAAAAGTATCCATGAATAGGTCATACTAAATCCTCTTTCTGACACATGAAATGTACCGTTTGCACAGACATGGTTTTACTTCAGTGTCGAATTTCAATCGTTTAGTCACTAATTTACACGTTACAATTCGTTCAGAAGTTTCCTCTTTCACTAAGTTCACATTGTGTACAAGATGTCGGTAATTCGTTAACTCTTCCTCTGGAATTCGATGCAGTATGTTTACAATGTAGTAGATAGAATTATCAATAGCAAACCAATCCTTTTTAAAACTAAGGGATCGTTGATCAATGTCTGTCCAATGGAACACTTTCAACTGAATCAGTCCTTGTATAGCATTCAGGTACCAGTGGTTCAAACACCGGTGACGTAACGGATGCAATTGTTCTTTACGTTTCACTTGTATTTTGACCAGCTCTCGGTAAATCCTTTCTCTCAACTCCACAGGCAAAGTGCGAATGTTCTCTTGTAAAGTATCCATAAACAGATTATGGTAAGTTACTTCAATGTCTCGGTCCCACTAAGGGTAAGTAATGACAATTCGGTGACCATCGAGCATGTTCTACGTAGGCCGAATCTTGTGGTTCCCAGTGGTGAAGTGGCACACCGCAACTGAAGCACTTGACTTTATCTCCTTGGCCTAAGTAGAACAATCCGGCTCTGGCTAATTCTTCTGGGGTCAGTCCTCCCAGATACTTAGGCCATTTTCCTTTGAACGGTTGAAGACGATTTTCAAAGTCGCAGTATTCCGACAAACGCACAGGAAACGAATATTCGTCTTTCACAGGCTCGTTTCGATGAGGGTTGGGTGACATGGACAGGAGTTTGCTCAGGGCTGGATGACATCCGTAGGGAGGTAGACGTGAAGGTGATCATCCACCTTTAAAACGAAACCCAGTAAAATGTCCAAGAGGACGAGCGGCATCGCTCTCGCATCCCTCAGGTTTGACACGCACAACATCACTTTCCATGATAGGGGTAGTGAGAACAAAGTTCCCATGATGTTTTACGGCATCGCTAAGGTCACAGCGTACAGCATCGTTCCCATCGCAAGGCTCACAATCGCATTCCACTTCAGAAGCCCCAAACTTGAAGTGTACCTGTCTGAACTTGTTTTGTGTTTCTCTGAAAGTATTCATCTTGTTCGCTTGGTCTTGGTAGTCACAATGAACTATCGATCTTGCCTAGGGTTCCTTTTTATATACAGACCAGTACCGACGTGTCCATACGATAAGGTGAAATGATTGGGAAGTCGCACTCGTTTCTGGTACACGATTTGATAGACTTTTTCCAAGGGTCGACTGACGATGTGGTGAGTGGGTAAACGTACAATCTTGTTGGGTTGATAGGTGGTCACTTTAAAGTGTTCATCTTCTCTAGACTGCAAGGCTTCTTTCAATACGCCAAAGTTGACCACTCGACTGGTACGATAATTCAGAGTCAGTCCTTTCACTTTACACTTCGTGTGCACTTCTCCTTGTTTGTCCCGGTATTCGTAACCGTAATTTTTAGGACCACCACTGCCGAACCTTAGAATCTTGTCGTCGGGATGCTCGTCTGTCCAGGCTCCTAAACGGTCTCCTTCGATGTCAGGGTGATGTTGACTCGGGTGATGGATGTAAATGCAACTGTCCGTGTCAAAGTACAGGACGCGTTCCCCTAACAGTTCAAAAGCTTCGTACAATTTTAAGCGAGCATGGGATGTCACGTAAGCCGCAATGATGACATTTCCAAAAGGGTCGTCTTGTACAAAGTCCAGATCTTCTTCGTAATTGACCGAGATCAAATCCTCACGAACGACGTCCACGTGTTTCATGTATTTGGTTTTGTCGTAAATCATCTGAAAGTAGCGGGAAGGTTCTGTCAAATATTCCGTCTTGGGTAAACACGGTCGTTGTGCCATTTTACCCCACAAGCAGTTTAACATCACTTTGGCAAACGATCGCCTGCCTTCGTTTTTCTCGATGTGATCTAAAGTAATGCCTTCTTGTGCCCAGCATTGCTCTTTGAATGTCTTTTCGTCTTCGGGAGTGTGACACCAGGACGGATAGCCGCTGGCTTCTTGCTTCAGTTTCAAAAAGGCATCCACGTAGTCGGCGAGAATGCCTTTCTGAGCGGGGTCACCTTTGTGGTATTGTTGTGTCTTGGGAAAGTGACAAATTTCGTACACTTCTAACAGTTGATATCCCATGTCCAGAACTTTGAACAAATCCACACTGACCCACGTCCCCGTCAAGGTCCGTTCTTCCTGGGTGTGATGACAAGGTTGGTCTTGGTTGCACGTTTCGGCACATGTACGGCACAAAGGAAACATCAGTTTGCCTTGACAATGGTGAGGTAACACGGGATGGTACAGGTTCGTGGGAGGCAAAACTTTACACTTGATCAAGCCTTCGTATTGTCGAATGTTTTTCAGGTCGATGTGTTCCGTAAACAATTGTGGGTGCCCTACAGGAAAGCGACAATATTTGCACATATAGGGATACAGCGAACACACGTCCAAGCATTTCATTTCTTCTCCTTTCTCTTCGTCGACTTGGTACAGCAAACAGGTGGCATTGGTCCTTACTCCGGACAAACTATCCCTCGGGTTCAGTGGGTCCATGAACTGGTAACTTTCCACGAGTCGTTTAAACTCGGGATCGGTTTTCAAACGGTGATCGTACTCGTGTTCCCACATTTCCACCACTTGGTATCCTTCCTGTTCTAACTTTAGGCGTCGCTGACAAGTGGCCTGGTACAAGTCTTCCATGGCTCGTTGTAAAAACTGATTTTTAGTGCCACGGTCAGGGTAACAGACGGGACATCCATGAAACAAGCAAACGTTAAACTCGAACACGATCTTGGGGTTTTCTAAGTCCCAGCCATCGACCGATTGCGTTCCGATGGTCTTTTCGCCTCCTCCATTGCGGGCATGCTGAATCCATTTGTCTTCCTTGTCGCACAAGTAATGTAACCAGCGTAGGGCTTTGACCGAGTATTGACGTTTGACATAGTTGGTCGTTTGAGGACTGATGACATCCACAGTGTTTTCAGGCATGAATCGTTGCCGGTACACTAAGGAACACGCTTTGGCAATGGTGCAAGCTTCTTTCAAAGGATCGACCCCTCCGTGTTCCATGAACAGTTCTCGAAATTTTCCACAGCAACGTCGTATAATGTCCACGTCGGAACGATAATACTTTAACATTTCTTCCTGAAAGTCGAAAGAGTCGGAGGCGTGAGCCTGGTACCAAGCGTAGAAAGCTTCTCGTTGTTCGGTACGCATGTTGTCGGGGTCGTAATTATGAGCCTCAGGTAAATGGGGTAGAACGGCGTGTTGATTGGCTTCCGTATTGAAAAAGTGTGGAAAGTACCCTTTAGCCATTTCTGTCATTCCAAACGTTTTAGGCATTCGGCTCAAAGGCATGGCCAAGTAACTCATCGAATCTTTAAACTGTACTTGTTCCACTTGCATGAAAATGATTTTGGCTCCGTTCAAAGTGACTTTAGGACGCTCGGTGCCTTGTTCCGTATAGTGTCTCAAAAGAAACTGTCCATCGTATCCGGAGAAATTGTGAGCCATCACTGTGGCATGACGATGACAATCTCCGTAACGTTCGATGTCCTCTTGGCTCCACGTCTTGTCGATGGGGTCTAAGACCCATTGTGTAAAATCGGCTAACGTGTTCGGTCCTCGAAAGATTTTTTCACGCCCTCCGGGAATCTTACTGCAGTGAGGGCAATGACCGAAGATAGGTTCCTGAATGCACTTCTCGCACGCTCGATGAGCCACGCAGAAATTAGGAATGTGAATACCGGTCTCTTGCATGCATTCGAAATCAAAAAAGATGAAATTGCCTTTCTTCTTGTGACCGTCCTCTTTCTCTGGTGGGGGTTGGTATTTTTGCACGTAGCATTGGTGTTCCAAGTCCACGATGTGGTGACAAATGTGACATTTTTTCTTTCCTGAACATACGTGTGCCTTGGCATTATTGGTACGTATGCCTTGTCCACACGTAGGGCACAATCTCAGCAGTTGACAAGCACATTTCTGCTGTGAAACTTGCGTCTTCAAATGTTGTTGGTAACAGGTAGGGCTGACAAACGTGCGCAGACAAGTTGAACAATGCACTGGTCCTTCGCTCAGACAGGGTGGAGAGGCCAAACATCCTGAGCATTTCAATACACAATGCTTGTGTTGCTCTCGATTGTTATAACCATAGTCACATTTCTCACAGTAATAAAAGTATCCCAGGAATGCAGTGATACTGGTAATGGTATCGAAATGGTCATCGTGATAATAAACACGAATGTATTTTCCGTCCTTAAAGTCTTTCCCTCGAAACAACAGGGGTCCGCGCACTTCTTGAGGATGCACTTTCAAGGTGTATCGTGGAGCTAGGACATCTTGCAATTTTTGCATTTCAGGAATGCCACAGGGTTTGTCTTTGGGCAAGTCGGCTTGTTCCAACAGGAGTTCTGCTTCACTTCGTTGTTTGGCTCGGTTGGATCGTTGAATAGTTTTCCAGACTCTTTTCCATTCTACCGTGTCGTTTTTGTTGGCATAGGTTCGTCCCACCACAATAGCCCTGGCTAAACACATCTGGTCTTGAGGGTTGTGAATTCGGACGAGACTTGTTTTGGTGTTGCGAAGGTCGTTCACTAATAACAGCTTATTGCGTTGTCCGGTCCCTTGAGGAGGAGAGACGTGAGTCATGGACAGTGTGGCTTTTCCATCGGTGATGTCAAACTGTTCATTGGATTGTTGCACGTGTTGAATCTTGTCCATGACTTTGGAAGCGGTCAATTCTGCAGGGCTGCTAAACTCGATCCAAACAGGGGATTTCAAACCATCGTGTTCTATGGAAAGTCTCAAGCGATCGTCTTCTTTGGGTTGACATTGTTGCTTGAGTGTGGTAAGTAAAGAATCCCACACCCCGGTGATGAACCCTTCTGCTTTCTCTAACGGTACTTCAGCCTTGAAATCTTTAAACTTCACCGTGTATTTGTAAGCCGTGGTTCTAAATTTTCTAGAGGAGCGCTTTTCCGTCTCTCGAATGAAATAGTACTTTTCAGGGTTAACTGAAGGTGGTGAACTTCGTTTAGAGGGTTTGGATTCTGGTTCACTCATGTCCTCTTCAAAATCACTGGCATGAATTTGTGCCAAGACTTCAGCCCTGGTACGAGGCAATAGATCACGTTTCTGCCTCTTACTTTCTTCTTCTTTCTTCTCAAATGAATTGGATCGTTTCATCTTGAGTGCAAAACGTCAAATGACTCAAGTTTAAACACCACTGACTAATTTATAGTCATGGCAGACCAACGTATATAAAAGGGTGTGTGTCTTGTCCTTTCACTATTCATTTCACTCTCAAACCGAGCACAACGATGGAAGAGACTACACAAATCGAACATTTCATCATAGCTTTGCGAGGGGTCATTAGAAAATTCTCTTCAGACCAGCCTACGGACTACTCTCCTTCCTTTCGAGATAAAAGTCAAGATACTTGCTATATCTGTCAGAAAAAAGGGCATTGGTCTTCAGAGTGTCCAGACCGTCAAAAAAGATAAAAAGGGGCTAGAAAAGACAAAAGTCAAGATACCTGTTATTATTGTCAAGAAAAAGGACATTGGTCTCCAGATTGCCCAAGAAAGAAACAAGAGGAGTCAGAAGAAAAGAGGGATTCTTCAGAAGAAGAGAGGGATTCTTCAGAGGAAGAAAGCAGCCAGGTAAAGAAAAAGAAACAGGAGAAGAAAAGAAGAAGGGAAGAAAGTGAGGAGGAAGAGGAGGAAAAGCCTGTGAGGGTGAAGAAATTTAAAAAACAGAGAAACTAAACAATGATACAGAAGACGTGTATGAACTTTTTAAAGTGCTCTGTTGTGAATTGTGAATTGGATTGTAACTATTGATAAAAGAATAAATTAGGTATAAAAAGGTAAGTGTCTTTGAGTTTTGATTTTTAAATAAGAAGCTACACTCACGCACTCATATACACGTACTATAGGGGTAAAATGTTGTTTTTTTTTGTTTTTAAGTTATTGGCAATTGAAAGTCTATCTCTTTTCGAGAGAAGTGGGTGGCCCTGAAAAGGGCCTTTGGTTTTTGGTGTAGGGGTGAGTTTAAGCAATCAACTTTAACTGCCTTAAGCCTTTGCCACGACCGAGGCCTACTTTCTGATGGTGATGATTTGGTTGAAATCACTAAGGGTGGTACGGTAGGCTTAGTCACAGGGTTGACGTGTTTAGCTCGGGAAGGTCGTATTCTCTTCGGTCGTGATAAAGAAGTCTGATACATTTGTTTCAGACTTCTTAACTCCGCTAAAATGTCCAACAGTACCGTGACGATTTGACTTTCACCCTCTTGTTTCTTTGCTGATTCTTCTTCTTGTTTTTTTCTTACCTCTTCTTCTTGTTGCTGTTGCTGTAGGAGAAAAGCTTGTTCTGCTTCCTTTTGCCGCTGTATAAATTTCTCCAATTCTTCTTTCTGTCTCTGTCTAAAATTCTCCACGTGTGGAAATGAAGGTGACGAAGGTTCCGGAACAACTTCTTGCGAGGTAAGAAAATCCACAAAATCCAAATTTACCTCTTCTGAAAGTAAGTCCGGTTCCCTTGGGTGGTCTCCACTGCTGGTGCACCCCAATGGATCGTTTTCTGAGTTTCCGTCATGTTGAATCACTGTCGCATGGATTGACAGCGCACAGGCGCTAGCGAATCTATATAGACCACGTGACGTCACAGACTGTTCTCTTCGGATTGGATGCGGACTGACTGAATTTTGTAACGCGTGTTTGGATTGGTCAATGAACTCAATCCGTTTCAATCCTTCCTCTACCTATAAATAAGCGCAGTTCACTGCATTGATTCACCTGTTCTCGTCGCCTCAAGATGTGGACCACAGTCGAATCATCAACCCTTGTTTCTTCAATGATGTTCAGGACAGACATGCTAATGTATGTCCGATCCAAGTGGACAGTTGTCCACAGGTCAGACACCAGTCTGTGGATACGAAGAATGTACGTGGAGAGACAAGGTTGGCTCAAGAGGACTCTGATTTATGGCCCTGCAGTAAGACGCAGCTTGAGGACAAGAAGATGCCGCAGATGCCCTTTATGTTAAGGGCATATTAACATAAATCCAAAGGCCTTTTTCAGGGCCACTCCAATTTCTCGAAAAGAGATCGACTTTTAATTGCCAACCTCCTTTTTTATTTCATTTTTTTTTTAAAATCCCATGTTAATTTCCCCTTGTCGCTCAACAGTCCCAAACTCTATTCCCATGTTAATTTCCCTTGTCGCTAGACAGTCCCACGAGTTTTCTCCATGTTAATTTTCCATTGTCGCTAGACAGTCGCAAGGGGTCTTGTAATGCTAATTCCCATTGTCGCCAGATCGTCCCACTTCACTACTCACGTTCTCTCGTCTGCTTGTTTTGAACGTTTCATTTTTGACCCAGTAAACCCGTGCACAATATCCATTTTATCATCTTTACTTTCAAACAGACGAAACAGCCGCTTTAGTTCCTTCACAAACAAATCAAATAAACTATAACCTAAAGTCTATTACATGAGTGTATATGGTTTGTTTACAAAGTAGTTCCTCTAGTACACTATAATATTTTTAGGCGCACGTGTCGTGCACATGCGTGCAATAACAAATTGTTCAGTATCGTAGAATACTGCACGATTCTGACAATGTAAAGTTAACGGAGAAAACCAAAAAGGGTATATAACATATATTTTGATATTTACTATATTGGCATTAACTACTTACAATTCCATGACAGCAATTGAAAGTGATCTTGATTTACAATCAGGAATGTATACCTTATACAGGCATGATACTGGCTAACATTCCTCAAATAGATTATTATTTTAATATGGTGATGCATTTCTCTCTTCTTACTCCTTCGTGTAAGATTCAATTACTAATAACGTGTTTGATTGGTAGTCTTGCATTAAAAGTCAGACAGGTTGATGCTGGTGATTGATATTAAAATAATATATAGTTGTGTAAATGATGAAATGGAAAACAATGCCCAAGGTTATGAAAAGTAAGGAAAAATTAACATAAGAAAAAAATTCAAAATCTATATCGACCACTTTCTTTAGTGGTCAAAAGGTGGTGAAATCCGAGGAAATGCCGACTGAATTAGTCTACACTTAGATTTGCTTTTCATTTTCAAGGAGATGCAGCCTGTAAACTCATATATCTTTATTAAACTGTATAATTTAAAAATGAGAAATGGTAATCTCTCTCTCTCTCTCTCTCTCTCTTGATCGATCGATCGTTAAATATTTTCAAAATACCTTTCTCACAATCTACGGTAACCGTTTGTTTGCAAATTCTTTGTAATGTTGTATCCGATTGTCCGCAAGTAAATTTAAATAGAAAAAGGTAAAATAATATTAATATAACGATGCCTGCTCCTAACCAATCATAGAGAACAAAAATGTGAATATTGTGCCGTATTTTTTCTATGGATATGTGGATTACAAACTTACTTTAAATATTTCAATTAAATCTGGTTTATATCATACATTTACTTACAATGCTTATATTAATAGACTATTTATGATCGATGGATTGTTGAGTCAAACGTTCATTTCACACAGGCTTGATGTATTCAAATGTACAGTATTCACATTATATGTATGTGCAACAGAATACCAGAAATGCATCATAAGTATTATCACAAAATACAATTTTGAAAAAGTAAAATATACAGTTTTAAAACAATTTTGAAAAATTATGTAGAAACAATATTTTCCAAAACACAAGATTGAAATTAAGGATTAGAAAATAGTTCGGAAAAATATACAAATAAACTGGTGAGCGAAAACAGGTATTTTTCGTATTACACCAGCTTGCGTAGAGATTTACCGCCCTTGGTCACTTTGCTCCATGCATATGCCATCATTGATGTTACGTGTAAAAATGACTGAATAATTAAGTTTATAGTCTGACTTCCCGAGCATTATTCTTTTCTTCTGCACTTGAAAATTCATATAATAGAGAGTCTTTACTTCCGAATTACACAAGACAAAAGAGATACTAGTACGCAACATTGTTAGATTTAAATTTGATTTCCAAAACACTTCTAAGTCTTGATGTCAGAATACGTTTTTAATTTTATTTGTTATGTTCTCATACTCTTAGACTAGATGTATAAACACACAGAAAAGAAATAACATAAAGGATTCACACAGCCCACAATACGTATACGACTTTCCTGTCCGGAATAGCACTGATGTACCTATTTACACTCTACCTACACTAATGTACTTAGTTACACTCTACATACGCTAACGTACTTATTTATACTCTACCTACGCTAATGTACTTATTTAACTCTATCTACAATAATGTACTTATTTACACTCTATCTACACTAATGTACTTATTTGCACTTTACCTACACTAATGTACTTATTTGCACTTTACCTACACTAATGTACTTATTTACACTCTATCTACACTAATGTACTTATTTACACTCTATCTACACTAATGTATTCATTTACACTCTATCTACACTAATGTACTTATTTACACTCTATCTACACTAATGTATTTATTTAAACTCTATCTACACTAATATATTTATTTACACTCTACCTACACAAATGTACTAATTTACACTCTACCTACACAAATGTACTAATTTACACTCTATCTACACTAATGTATTTATTTGCACTCTATCTACACTAATGTATTTATTTACACTCTATCTACAGTAATGTACTTATTTACACTCTACCTACACTAATGTACTTATTTACTTTCTATCTACGCTAATGTACTTATTTACACTCTATCTACGCTAATGTACTTATTTGGACTTTACCTATACTAACGACCGCTCCGGTGGCCTAGTGGTTAGAGTGTCCGCCACAGATGCGAGAGGTCGTAGGTTCGATCCCCGACCGAGTCATACCAAAGACTTACAAAAATGGTACTAACAGCTACCTCGCTTGGCGCTCAGTATTAAGAGGTTAATGTTAGGACTGGTCGGCCTGGTGTCAGGATAATGTGACTGGGTTGGACATCATGCTACATGTCTGCGGCATGATGCCCCTGTGCTAGACATCAATATAAACTGTCACACTGCATACATCGTAGCGATATGACTGAAAAATTGTTAAAGCTACGTTAAAAATCCAAAACACACACACACACGTACACTAACGTACTTATTTTCATTCTATCTACACTAATGCAATTATTTACACCCTACCTACACTAAAGTAAAAAGCTTCAAATAATATTTGCTTGCTGCAACAGATTAAAAATTCCCGATTGTTTTATTTCGTAAATGGGCGTGTATTTGACAATGAAGAGTAAGTCTGGTTGTCAGGAATCGATTTTTTTAAATTGTTTCTTTGCTTATGACTTCAATTAGGAAGTGCAAGACAATGTAAAATTCAGATTCGTCAATCAACCGAGCATGAAATGCTTTTATATGCGAACAGGCAACTATCTGAGTTAATATTTGAACATGCTGATAAACGCCAATAACATTGTCTTCTGTTTAATGGTGATTTCATTCAGGATGAAACGATCGTTGCTGAATGTGGTATGTTCCCTTATGAAACCTATAGTCGATAGTTTTACAAGAGCTCTCTAGATAACTCTTGAATACAGGAATACATCTAGTGAGAGTACAAGTTTCTTGTTGATAAAGTTTAAAATGGTTTTGAACTTTCTTTTCATCGCCCTTTTCTTCTTCTGCTTCTTCCTCTTCCTCTCATTGCATGTGTTATTAATATCATTATTATTATCGTTATTATTATTATTAGTATTACAGCCGGAGCAACAATATGTAACTAATGAGAAATTTTCTACTTTTACATTAAGTTGTTTAGTGTGAAATAAATAAATCTGGATTAGGTGGAAATCAATCTATATAAAATATGTCTGATTTTATTAAATATGTTAAAATATTTATATACCAGGCTTTGTTGAAACATGTGTAGAACAGTTTACATCGGTTTCATTCCAATTATTATGAAACCTTTGATATGATAAGAACTAAATCACAAACAGCTACGATAAATTTGGGTGGGATATCCATGTTTGTTAGTCCCTCTTCAAGGATTTAAATATATTCAGAGAAATAAGTTTCTCAAGCAGAATTATTTGATTAGTCATAATTCTTGGTTAAGTTTTCGCTTCATCTATAAGTCAATAGAATATTCCTCTATTTACTCTTAGAAAAAACGTATAAACACGTGCAGAACATGAATTGTCTTGCCTAAAATGAAGTATACTGTCAATAAAATTAAAATTGCGTGTGGTTTAATGCTTAAACAGGCACTGAACCAGATTTTATCAATATGATAATGTTATGGGACTAATTCAAGAATTGAATTATACAGAAGACGAAGACAAGTGTGGTCCTGCTAATCATGACATAAGAGAAAGACATCATTATAAGGAATAAATTCTATATCAATGTCCGATGACTGGACCAATGATAGCTGACTGGACCAATGATCGCTGACTGGGCCAATGATCGCTACTGGTAGATATGGATTACATAAAGGCTTAGGGAGATTTACTAACATTTATGTCAACTCGGCCTCAACCATAGATGAAGTTTAAACAGATATATGTGTTTTAAAAATAAATCATCCTATAAAATAGATTATATATATATATATATATATATATATATATATATATATATATATATATATATATATATATATACAGAGAGAGAGAGACAGACAGACAGACAGACAGACAGAGATATCGATTGTATTTTTCTTCATTGCATGAACAAAGTGAATGAGGAAGCTAGTCGTGACTATGGGGGTAAAATAGTACATAAATACACATATAAGGACGAAGGGCTACCCTTAATCAACAGTCTCAAGTATGTAATATTGTAAAACATGGATGCGATTGTAAATGATATGAATTATAACAAATTCGATGAATGGGTCGGAACAATTACTGATATTTGCCATCGTGTAGCAGGTTACGGCGGGACCAACAAAAAATACTAAAGGCCAGTCCTGGCTCGACAGAGACTTTATAATCACTCAAAGCAAACCTTTAAGATATATAAGCTATTTCAGACTACATGGCATAGTATAACCAGCCGAAATTCCATAGAAATGGGCACAAATTGCTTACAAGCAGTAGAAAAGAGCAATATAAATAAGAACCCACAAAAATATTTTATTTCCATCATTCTCTGACAATACACAACCTTTTGGTGCCTTGTAAAACCCCCAGAGCTGATGTACAAGATACGATCACATCAGCAACTTACTATGAATATTTTGCAAAATTATTTAAGCTTTCCTGTTCTGCTGACTTCCTAAAGGAAAATAAAAATATTCAAATAGTGCACACTAGTCTAAATAGAACAATCACTGAACGTGAGCTCCACTAGCACTAAGTAAAATGAAGCATGACAATGCTGGGGGTGTAGATGATTTATCAAGCAATATCTTTATGTGCATAGGCTACACATTTGCATCAATATTTACAATAATATTCCATAAATTCAAAATTGAATTTTACCCAGAATAATGATCATTATACGAATCCTGAACAATAGTTATGGAAATGAACCATCCAACTACAGTGTCATTAGTTTGCTTAATGAAGTATTAAGAGAATATTAAAAAGTCTTTGATATAGTGGAAAGAGATTTCCAGTACCAAAAGTAAGAAAGTGAATAAGTTAGTGGAAAAATGTTTAGAGGTATAAAGGCAATTAATAATCATGGAAAACTTGTGCTATAGCCAACAATTTGATTCATGATGTGTTCAGTTTCCCTGTGGGCATACGGCAAGCTTTTGTTTTATCGCTCTTACTTTTTTCTTTTCTTTTTTTGTTGAACGATCTGACCATTCTTAACTGAATGAAACATTGGAGTCTCTGTATTAGCTGTAGAACTATTTTTACTATTGCATTCATACGATTCAAGTATCTTTGCTGACACGGCTAAACTAGTTGCAAACTGCATCAATACTGCTTAAAGTGAAAACTAAAAGTGAAGTGGAGAAAAGAAGAGTGATTGTACTTTGCAGAAATGACAATGATGGCAAAGAATTGAACTGTGATGGCCAGCGTGTCAATTAAATTGCCAACGGTCCTCGGCGAGAGCTACGCGGCTTACCTGGTTAGGTTCATGCACTGCAACATTTTGAGCGATGCGTCCTCTAATACTGCTGCATCAAAAATCTGCATTTGCTCTGAATTTTGATTTTGTTTGGATTTTTATGCTTACCCTTGGTAGTGGGCGTTGTATACCTGATTTTTATATTACCCTTGGTAGTGGGCGTTGTATGCCTAATTGCTCTGCTTACACTTAGTAGTGGGAGTTGTATGAATAATTTGTATGTTATTTGTGATAGTGGGCGTTGCATGCCTAACTTTTATGTTACCCTTGATGGTGAGCGTTTTATGCCCCTACCTTGGCTGCGTACTAGTGTTAGAATACAAAGCAAAAATTCAAAAGACACTGACTATATTGTGAATTAAATCTCACGTAAATGTAAATATTCCCTGTCAAGCACAAAAGTAAAGAATGTCTCTCATGAATTCCAATAATTCTGAATGTGATGATGTACCAATAGTCTTGAAATATCACAATAATATAATAAAGAAAGTCTTTGCATGAGTCCTCAATAATCCTAAAGTAGTTTATTCGTCGAAAGGAATCTTACTTGATACGCCGCCTTAGAACATTGAAACCATGCGGTTTAAACCAAGAAGACTAGAAAAAGACAACCATGCACAAATAAAATTATCTTTTACAGCCGACACATTTTCTTTTAAATAATTCTCTACATTTGCCTAATAGGCTATGACCACTATAACAATGAAATATCCGGGATATAATATGCGCTTACATAAATTTACATAAAATAACAGATGTCGCTATGGCTCATCAATTGCTAGGTCAATACAAATATGTTCCAGTATCAGCAACAAGCTTAAATAAACTAGTTGACACATAATATAGGTAAAAAGTTGAATTCCTGTAGAAACAGCCATGTAAAGTTTCGCAAGCATAACCATTTTTCTGTTTTATTTGTTGTCTTGTCTATGTTTCGTATTTGCCTTTGAAAAAGACTCATTGAAGAGTCGAAAGCGCACAGGCTAGCTAGATACTAGTTTCGCACTGTTCGTTGTCAGTATATATATATATATATATATATATATATATATATATATATATATATATATATGGGTTAATTTTCAAGAATGTATCATTTTTCGTTTCTCACTAAAGTGTGATATCGGAAAAAGTAATTCATAATTTAATAAACTAGAAGTGTCTAAGAAACAACATGCACTGTCCTTAAGACAGGCTATTGACGCATGACCCTTACCAGGAAAAATACAAACTATACACACGCTGGATCTCACTCAGATAAGTATTTTGGAATTAAACTATGACACACAGTCCAGGGCCTGTGTTAAGACATAGAAATATGTGGATCGTATCCAATATGATGATCACGGCTCGAGGTATACTAATGTGCGTCTTCTTGATTACGAGCAGGGTGGAGATTTTTGTAGCGGAATCAGATATGTAAAAATCACTTTCATTCTCTTCATGTCATTTTTCCTGAAGTCTGGCTGAAAGTAAGGGCGCCACAGATGACTTTGACACACACTATCTCCATGTAGCCCATTTCATCAATAATCTTTGAGACTTTGAAAAATCTACGCCTGTCCACTCTTTGAAGTTATTTTCCCATCTTGTCGTCTGACTGCCTTGTTTTCTCTTTTCTCTCACTGTGCCCTGTGTCTTTGTCAAACATGACCGCACCGTCATAGTTTGCGTTTCTTTACGGTGGTGAGCAGGTTTTCGTATGGTTCAATTGTACCTTGGGTTCTAATGAGCACTGCGTCATTAGACACGTGATCTATCTATGAGATTTTCAGGAGCCTTCGATAACATCCCATCTCTAAAGCATGGATTATTCTCTCTAGTTCTGATGTCAGGGTCGATGTCTCACGTGATATGGGCATGGGGAGTTAGTGCATACACTTGATCATTTTAGAATAATTCTATTTTACCTATTGATTATGGGGCCCAGAATGGCAGAGTGGTCTTATGTACTGTCTTTTACCGATCACTTATATCTCACGATTTCCGTATGGGTTTGATTATCGGCCTCAACCAATGAGGCTACATGAGAAAGCTACTAGTAGTTTCCCGTTGATCGGTAGTTCTTACCGGATTTTTCCGGGTTCTCCCTCCACTAGTTATACTGGCAGCAATATATAGCCTATTTTCGCTGAGAAATGGCGTTAAACCCCAAAACAGCAACTTATAGCTTAGAATAATGTGGATGGATAATAATAATAATAATAATAATAATAATAATAATAAATAATAATAATAATAATAATGAATATATGAATATGAAGAGTAATGCTAGTAGTGGTAGTAATTCTGTTCTAGCGGTTTTATTACATTATGTATTGTGCATTGTTTGTTTTCTTGGGGATATATGTATATATATATATATATATATATATATATATATATATATATATATATATATATATATAAGACAGTCTAAAGGCAGCAGAAATATAATTTTAAATAATGAAAAAAGACAAATAAATATGGCAATAATGAACATAGATAGAATCAAACGTTGGAACTGATACATATATTGTGGTGCAGTTTATTGCCTCGAACCGAACCACATGAGATCCAGCATGTGTATAGTTTTTATTTTTCCTGGTAAGGGTCATGCGTCACATGAAGAGGGAATGTATCACACTGTCCTCCCAAAAGGGAATGAAAAACTTTGAAATTTTTTAGCAAGGTTTAACCTGAAATGCCATTACTCTTGATAACATAGAGAAGCCTAAAGTCTGTCTGGTTATGGGAGAATATTCATATAAGAAACAAAATAGTATGGCTTTAATTGGTGTTGGGATATAATTACATTGTCGGAATTGAGCAGAAACGAAAATAGTATTTGAGATAGAAGAATCATCCCTGAAAAATACATATAGACTATGACGAAAGCATACATCATCACAATTTATTTTATTAGTCTTCTGAACTAAATCATTATAAAATATTACAGTACTACGAAAGAAAACTTCTTGTACTCATCTAGCACATTGCTGTTCTCAAGTTTTGTTGTTTTAATTTGCTCATATATATATGAACTACCGAAAGATACTTTAATTTAGCCCCTCTCACTGTCAGTTCATTTTGTAAAAATAAATGATAAAAATCTGTGTGTCTTTTATTGGATAATATGTGTGTCTTTTATTGGATAACCCGTTTGTCTTTTATTGGATAATCTGTCTCTTTTATTGGATAATCTGTGTGTCTTTAATTGGATAATCTGTGTGTCTTTTATTGGATAATCTGTCTCTTTTATTGGATAATCTGTGTGTCTTTTATTGGATAATCAGTGTGTATTTTATTGGATAATCTGTTTGTCTATTGTTGGATAATCTGTGTCTTTTATTGGATAATCTGTGTGTCTTTTATTGGATAATCTGTCTCTTTTATTGGATAATCTGTGTGTCTTTTATTGGATAATCTGTGTCTTTTATTGGATAATCTGTGTATCTTTTATTGGATAATCTGTGTGTCTTTTATTGGATAATCTGTGTGTCTTATTGGGTAATCTGTGTGTCTTTTATTGGGTAATCTGTGTGTCTTTTATTGGATAATCTGTGTGTCTTTTATTGGATAATCTGTGTGTCTTTTATTGGATAATATGTGTCTTTTATTGGATAATCTGTGTGTCTTTTATTGGATAATCTGTGTGTCTTTCATTGGATAATCTGTGTGTCTTTCATTGGATAATAAGTAACGAGACTCATTAGAGGGACTAATTTTTTAACCGAAATAAGCAAAACTTTTAAAAAAAAGCAAATAAATCCAAGCCAAGTACTCAGGGTTTTACTGATAAATTGTCGTAATTCCTTCGACGAAATATAGCGTTGATACAAAATTCTATCAGATGTTGCCATGTGATCAGTAATGTAGCCTTTACAAATGATATCAAATTGTACCATGTGATTATTAATATAGCCTTTACAAATAATATCTAATTGTACCATGTGATTAGTAATATAACCTTTACAAATAATATCAAATTTTACCATGTGATTAGTAATGTAGCCTTTACAAATAATATCAAATTTTACCATGTGATTAGTAATGTAGCCTTTACAAATAATATCAAATTGTACCATGTGATTAGTAATGTAGCCTTTACAAACAATATCAAATTGTACCATGTGATTAGTAATGTAGCCTTTACAAATAATATCAAATTGTACCATGTGATTAGTAATGTAGCCTTTACAAATGATATCAAATTGTACCATGTGATTAGTAATGTAGCCTTTACAAATGATATCAAATTGTACCATGTGATTAGTAATGTAGCCTTTACAAATAATATCAAATTGTACCATGTGATTAGTAATATAGCCTTTACAAATAATATCAAATTGTACCATGTGATTAGTAATATAGCCTTTACAAATAATATCAAATTGTACCATGTGATCAGTAATATAGCCTTTACAAATAATATCAAATTGTACCATGTGATCAGTAATATAGCCTTTACAAATAACATCAAATTGTACCATGTGATCAGTAATATAGCCTTTACAAATAACATCAAATTGTACCATGTGATCAGTAATATAGCCTTTACAAATAACATCAAATTGTACCATGTGATCAGTAATATAGCCTTTACAAATAATATCAAATTGTACCATGTGATTAGTAATATAGACTTTACCGATAATGATATCAAATTGTACCATATGATTAGCAATAGAGCTCTAATAAGACCTGATACCAGTATATGCCATGTTATTAGTAATACATTCTTATAGATAAAGACATCAAACAATGCCATGCGATTAACAATACTCCTATAAATATAAGAGACTGTGCCATATAATAATAATAATAATAATAATAATAATGTGGGCTTAATACAGCGCCTAATTTGCAGAAGCTCTAAACGCTTCACAATATTGGACAACATAGAAGAATACACAACAACAAGATTACAACATCAGACATGAAATTACAAAACAGAAATATGCAAAACAATAATTAAAGTAGACACGTTATTAAGTCTTGAAGTCTGTTCTTATAGTCGACATAGGTGAGTTTTAAAAGCAATTTTGAATGAGATCACAGTGTCCTTGTGTCTTAGATCAATCGGCAATTCGTTCCTCATAGCTGGGCCCTGGTATAGAAAAGAACGCAGTCCATATGACTTCGGTTTTACAGTGGGAACAGCAGCAGAGGGGGCGAATCGGACATTTTGTCCAATCGTTATTTTGCTTAATTATTACTTTCTGCACTCAACGATCTAGTGTCGTCAGCGCCTGGTAAAAAAAAAACGACGTCGGTCCATCCTACACGATGGTGACGTCATTTGGTTTAATTAACACCTTCTGCGCGTCGATCCCCAGCGTCGTCAGCGTCCGGTAAGCACATCGACGACCGCGTCGATGTCATTGCCCCCCCTGCTGCTATGATCTTACAAACAGAGTGATCACTAACTCCTCCTCTTGCAGATCAATTAGGTTATTTGACTGATCGGTAAGTCTGAAATTAATTCTCGTTAAAAACCGATCATGGCATCGCATATAGACCGGATTAATCGGACTCTCAATGATCAAAAATCCCGGAGGGGCTGTTGGTGAAAACGAATAAAGGATATACCCCTGTTGAGCTTGATTTGATTGCTTGGTATCCACCTGATAACTCCCTTCGATAACATCACACACTAGATTGATCGCTATCACTGATGCGATATTTACGTTGTATGGAGCAATATGCCTACCACCATCTCCGTTATCGTATCTGAGGATAGTTGATGGGGGGGCGTCCGCGGGTGGATTCTCAGGCCATCCTAGTATGGTTCTTATTGAACTGTTATAAATATCAACCATATACCCCGGTGTGCTTATTTCAATCGTCGACGATAACGTCGGTTCATGAACCGTAATAGCGATTTTTGATTCCTTTCCTGTGATCGATTTTATCCTGCGTTGAAATTCTTTATTGATTTGCTCTATTTGGTATGACCCAGTTGGTATTGTAACCTCCTCCCAGTTTGGGGTCCCATCGGGTTTATTTGTCCGTGCAAAAACCAGCGAGTTATTAGGTTGTTGTCCGTTAAATGCGTCCGCTCGGATATTAGGCCAACTGTGATATACTCGCAATTTTGCCAGCGCTATTTCCTTTACTGGAACCGGTGATGGGAAGTTCACACTGAATTCGGGTTTCGTTGATGTTATCGATATCATACTTGTTTGTACCGGAGTGGTGTTCTCCGCGATCCGCTGAAGTAATTGAGACCCTTCGGGGTTCAGCGACATTATTATTATTCGTTGTTTTTAGTGTCTAATTTTAACAACCAGGTGGTTTCGGCTTCCAGTTGAAAATCCTCGATTTTTGACATCGCGGAGCTATATAACTGGACCATCGTGGAGAATTCAACATCGGATACGAACAAATTATCAATCGATAACGAGATCAACCCGGATAATTTCGAGTATGCGTCGGATACTATTTGATGTTTTACTGTATACTCGTTGAGTTTTTTCTGAAAACACGATGATATCTTCCTAGTGATTGCGTTGGCAACTCCAGCAACTGTTGTCATTGCGGAGACAGCGATTGGAACAGCGATCGGGGTTATCGTGGTCACCGTGGATAAAATAACACCGGCGCCAGCTACTATACCCGACACCGAGTACACGACCGCGTCGATGGCGGTTATTTTACGACGGTATTTTTTTATTTTTACACGGTATTGTTCGGAAAGCGTTTTCAAGTTCGCGGAGAATTCTTTTGCGGTATCGAATCGATATTGATGTGACGTCGGTGATACCTCTGATTCAACTTCCTTGGTGGTCATTTTTATTTTAAAAGAGCTAGTGTTTTTAATTACTTAGATTCGCTGCAAATTCCACATACCATGTAATGTTTGCCCGGGCTAGATTTCTATCAACGGCATAAATTGTAAACTGTTCAGTTGCGTTCTTGTCTATAATTGTTGATATTGTATTGTTAAACCCGGATGAACTCGACGATAATATATTAAACTGCATCATTGAAACCAGTGTCAGTCGATAAATACCCTTAACAGTTGCGGTGATATTTACTGTATTCTGTGTAGGAGTCCAATCGAATGATCCATGCCGAATTGTGTATACTGTGTTGATGATGTTCTCATGAGGGATTTTTATTTTTTCGAATTGCTCTGCTACTCTCGGTAGTCCGTCTTTAATCGCTTCAACATCAGTTTTAATCGTTCCTATTTCCTGTATATGCGTGTCCACATCTTTTTTGTTCGCTGCAACATTAGTTTTGATTGTTTCTATTTCCCGTGTATTCTCGGTTATACTTTTTTTGTTCGCTGCAACATCAAGTTTGATTGTTCCTATTTCATATGTATGCACGTCTATACCTTTTTTGTTCGCTGCAACATCAGTTTTGATTAATCCTATTCCCCGCCAATACGCGTCTACATTTTTTTTGTTCGCTTCAACATCAGTTTTGATTGTTCCTATTTCCTGTGTATGCGCGTCCACACCCTTTTTGTTCGCTTCAATATCAGTTTTGATTATTCCTATTTCCTGTGTATGCGCGTCTATATTATTTATGATCGTTGTAACATCAGTTTTGATTGTTTCTATTTTCCGTCCATGCGAGTCTACATTATTTATGATCGTTGCAACATTAGCGCCGATTATTTCTATTTCCCGTTCATGCGCGTCTACACTCTTTTTGTTTGTTGCAACATCAGTTTTGATTGTTTTTATTTCCTGTCCATACGCAGTGATATCATTTATAGTTATTGTGATTTCATCCGGCTTGGTATTTTTTTTACCAAGGAATTTATCAAAGTTGTCATCGATCCTGTTAACATTTTTTCGTAACGTGTAAAATTGGCCCGACAGCGTCGTAAACTCCAAAATAGTATTTTTTATTGTTGCAAGATTTGGTTCGAATACTATCGGGTACCCAAAAAATCTATCGATAGTTGTTTTCACATGCCCTTCGAGTTCGATTATTGATCTATTTAACCTTATAACACCGTCTTGGATTAATTCTATCGTATTCTCTATCTGAAATATATGTCTACCCGGTTTGAGTAGTCCGTCGCCGGTATACAACGCTATGGTGCCATCGGCGGCATCACGCTGTCGTATTAAAACGTCATTCAGCGACACATTACTGGATTTCAATTTACCCTGGCGGTCTTGAAATACAACTATTTCGCCCGGGTCAACACTTGTTAGATTCAACATATCAGCGATTTCATCCTCAATTAGTTTTTTTATGTCGGCGGCGGCCGTTTCCGTGGATTCTTTTAGCGCCGAAACCGGTCGCCCCCAGATATCAATCATCGTTATTGTAAATGTTATTCTCTAAAATCCGTTGAGCTTCTACGACCCCACTAGTATATTCGTTTACAACCACATGAGGTGGTTTTCGCGATGATGAAATCGCCGCAAGTACGTTTAATACCTCGCGGCCACATATCGGTGGGTCACTTAATTGCTGTGTTGGCAGCGTGGAATAAAAAACCCGGGCTGAACACGCCGGGGCTGAACACGCCCGGATATACCGCATAAACTCTTTCGGCGGGGCTAACCCGTATGAATCAAAATAGACGATCGCACGCGGATCAATCGCGTATGCAACCCAATGAGTTCCCGCTCCGGAGGACCCATCGAGGTTAATTATACCGGTTTCAATATTCCTTGGTGCCGCCGGTAATTGATCCCTCATAAAAACACCTCTGAAGTTTTTTATCGCTAGCGCGTTTGCGGCGTCTATTAAATCAAAATTAGACATGGGAGTCATAGACTCAGGGGTCATTGACTCAGGAGTCATTGACTCCCGAGTTAATAAACGGTTCCCGGTAGTCTTAGACCCTTTCCCGAGTACCATGAATACGGGGTTCCCGGTAGTCTTAGACCTTTTCCGGCTACGGGTCGTTTTTTTTTATAGCCTTTCCCGGTTGCCTTCTTCAATGCCATTCCCGCTGCGGTACCAACGGCCCCCAACGCCGCCGCCTTAGCCACTGCTGGTGCGGCCGCGGCAATTAATGCCGGAATCGCAGCTAACAGCGGAAATATCCCACCGGTCTTTTCCATGTTTTTAATTGCTGCGGATGAAAAATCTATTTGAACACCCTTTTTATTCTTCATCGCATCATTGAAATGTTTTATTTGACGCGCCGTCAACGATATCTTATGATTACCACCCGCCATCTGTGACGGCTTCAGCGTTATTGTGGTTCCGCATTGTTTAGCCGACTTTGATCGTAATTTCTTGACTTGACCATCAGTCAACTCTACACTGACGACACTATATGACATTTATTGTAAACGCGTTTTGTGCTTTCAATTACATGTTTTCCACTGGCGCATCAACGATTCTCATTCGTCCACCAACGCCTTCTAGCAGCATTGATTTATCGCTGAGAATGACAGCAACCGCTCTATAATTAACACCACCCGGGGCTATACGAGCTCGGAAGTGTATATCAACGACGGATTGTCTCGTTAAATCAAGATGTTCCAGCGAAAAATAATAAATCGGATACAGGTTTTTAAAATCAAGTTGTGATATTTGCAAACCAGTGTCGACGTTTTGATCACGACCCATATACGACAGCAATCGATGATACACACGTGCGATATGGTTGTCGCCGTAATTAAGCTGTATATCCTCGGATGGTTCCTGTTGTCCGTTTATTCTCAGCGAAACATCCCTGACTCCTAATTGATCAAATATCATATGGCTGCGTTCTTGACTACCCAATCGTTCCCTATTCTGCAGCGCTATGAATATATGACGCGGGGCTGAAACACCCTGTTTTGACGCCAGGTGCCATGTAAACGTATCGGCGACGTTATCCTCTTTAGCATCAGTTGTTACCGCTAGCCAACTCAACAACGATTTCCCTCCCTGTTCCATAAATGCTAACAATCGTGCTTCCGTGGTAACTGATGGAGTCAGCACCGGCATCCACAATGCCATTTTAGTTAAAATGACTTTACCGGCAGCGACGCCAGCAGCATGCCATATTGCATTGTTATCATCGCCCCTTCGCGTCAGCGCGATTGTATGCTTAGCCCCATAGACAACCTTCCTAACATTTCTGCAGAATCCAAATATGTGATGGAGTGGAATCGCGCATGAAAACTGTCGGCGTGGTCCTTGCAACATTCCTACTCGTGCTGCGAATCCCATATTGTAATTATCGTTAAGACTTTTTATAATATTGAAATTAACGTTTGGTTTTACTCTGCGGTCTGGGTTATTTGCTTCAGCCTGATCAATTGCGGTATCTTTTTCCACCAGCAAGTTAACGTACTGAAAATAGTCAGCGTTATTAGTGATATCCTTTGCGAACATCATAGATGGGCCCGCCGATCTTGTATAATCATCCGAGTATCTCGCCAACCCAATTATCGTCGTTGCAACATCAACCTCGCGTTCTATTGATTCAATTTCTCGCCCGTCAATAAGATATCTGGCGCTCTCAAATAACGCCATGATACCGTTGTTGACAAAGCCAACTCGAACACGATGGTCATCTGCGTATGGTGCATTATCGGCAGCATTTGTCACGAGTTCTCCCTCGATTTCGATAAACGCTTCACACGGCAGAAAGTATTTACTGGTATCTTGGACTTGAAGTTCAATTCGCGATCGTAGGTCAGGTTGCGCTGCATAATAAGAATAAAATTGATAATCACGGACAGAATCATCCCTGCGCACTGGGGCGTCCATATCAAACGCGGGATCAGCGGTTCGCGCAAACATTCTATTATTTATCATGTTAATATTTTCAATTGCGATTTTTTCGTCGTAAATTCTTTGAATTTAAACCACTCCCCGCTATCGCGTTCATGAGCGCGTTGGTTGCCGCATCGGCTGATGGCGAAGTCGCCAACGACTGAGTCGTCGCCAACGACTCTAATTTTTCTTCCACGGCGTTATTTATTACTTTACTGACATTTGCAGGCATCACTGTCGTTGATGGCATCACCGGTGGTTTCTGTTTTTTTCTCCTGGATTTCACCAACGACATTAGTTTGTCTCGCGCGGCAGAAAGCGCCTTTCCGGCAACATCTCCAATAGCACTAATACCCTTATCACGAATAACATCAATAGCCTTCATTCCTAATTGTTTGGCTAACGGCGCTACTTTTGGAGCCATTCTTGTAAATAACCCCGCAATGGTGCTACCGAGACCATCTCCATAGTACGCGCGGTAAACAGGCAATCGCGAGTTTACCACGTAGACGAGTACTGGTTTATCATGGTTGTAGTGTATGATCATCCTTATTAAAAACACCAGTTTTCCAATTAATCATCCACGAGCTCGTCTATGAGCGTTCGATATGCATTAATGTCCATAATACCGCCTGCAAATAAACGCTTGCAAATATCAGCGGCCTCATTGATTATTTCCGTAGAGTTATTTCCGGCTCGTTTTCCTCCGATTAGTACCTCTAGCCGTGATATATCACTGAGAACACTACCAGGGCAGGTAACACCGTAGGATTCTTTACCAACAGAGTATCCTTTTCCTTTTTTTGGTGTTATACTCTTAACTTCCTTGTGGAATGCGTCGTAATCGGATTTACTACGATGTGGTAATGCATCTTTATGTTTACTTGCTAAATACACTATTCTTGCCCAGTCCTTTAACGACTTTATATTTTTCTCGTAACCGCTATTGATATGCTTCTTATCTCGTATGCTCTTAGCAAAATTGTTGGCAGCAAAATTAATTAATTCTTCCCTGTTGCTGAAGCCTCTAATTTGATCTATTGTGCTCTTCTTGAGTACAATACGGGGTATATTCCCCTCTTTTTCTTCCGGTATTTCTTCTTCTGGTGTTTCTTCGGGTATTTCTTCTTCTGGTTCTTTCGCAGTAGCACCTAATTCTTCCTCGTCGGCCATTGTAACATAAGGTTCTTGTGGTTCGGTTATAGCGAGTGGTGGTGGCCTCCGTGTTGTAGCAGCCGCTATTTTCGCAGGGAGTGTTTCTAAAGACCTTTTTGTTTGTTTTGTCTCTGCCGCTATCTTTTCAAGCGCACCAAGAACGGGTACAGTTGCCGCCGTAACATCCTTAGTCGCTTTAGTTACCGGGGCAAATAACTGTTCACTTCCAACAGCAAAATCAGTTTGCATTTGTTGTCGCGTTTGAAGTTTCTCTCTCATTCTGTCTCGTAACGGTATGAACTTTTTAAGCGCTGCTAGCCGCTCTCTGGCTAGCCGAGTAGTAAGTGATTCACCTACCATTATTGTAAATTGATCCGCAATTTTCTAATTTTCCGCCGAGTGTACCATCGGGGGCTCCACGGAGTTTTCGTCTATAATCCTTCTAATGTTTTTGATCTTACTAGAAATCTCCCGGCGTCGTTCATAAACACGTCCGAGTTTTTTTCGTATTATTTCAACGGCAGTAAATAGTCCAATGAATGCATTTGCGTCATTGTGGTACAGGTTCTCATTAATCGTATGTTGTAATCGTTTTATAAAAAAATACTCGCGGGCCAGGGTAAAACGCCCCCGTTTCGACTGTTCGTTAATAATCTCATAATCGGATAATATTTTTTCACTGTCGAGACCATCAGATAATTCAATTCCTTGATTTTTTAATTTTGAAATCTCGGCTAATATATTATTGATGTCTTCGATATTCATTATTCTTATAAAACATCTTGTTTTTAAATAAAAAAAATGAAAACCCCGTGTATCAATTCCGAGGTGTTCATACTTTGTTTTCTTCCGGAACAGACAATAACGTTTCACACTGTCATGGTGGCCTTGTCAGCGCCATAGGCGCTGGTGACCTTGTCACTCGCTAATTTCTGTTATATATGAAAATCGAATTCTGTGACTCGTCTTTTTTGAGATCGCTGTTTGATATACTCGTTCTGCAACAAATCGCACTGCGGGCATACAAATATCAAAATATTTTCCTGCCGCATTCATGGAGTGAAATGTTTTTTCCTCGTGCGTTGTTGTATCAAACGATTTGACACTCTTTGCTTTCTTTGGGTATTTACCGGTTTGGCCTTTTTTGGTGTTTTCACTCTGAGAGATGGCTTGCAGGTTTGTAAGAGAATTATCAGTCTTATTATTATTAATATGATCAATCACAAGCCCATTTTCGATTAATCCGTGAAAACATTCATAGATGATTCTGTGACAGAGATATTTCTTCTTTCCGGCACCAAACATTAAATACCCGTGATTATTTACGGTACCAACCGGCTTCTTCAGTTTGCGGTTTCTAACAATGCCGTCGCGAGACGCCTCGTAACTGACGAACACAGGATGCGGCTGAAATTCTTGGTCCATTTGTATAATAATACTATTTGTCTAATTTATTATTTGGTTTAATTATGAATCTTTCAACGTAGTCTTGGGGGGTTTTGATGACTGAGTCAGCGGTGGGGTCAATGACGGCGTTTTTTATTCGTTTATCATAATAGCGTTTTAACTCTCTGTATCGCTTTCCGCCACAATTGATACACAACTGCGATTTTCCTCTTACACCGACGTGACAAACCAAGCACGGGAGGGGGCCAAGAGAACCATTACGAACGCTTTGTAAATGATACCCGCAGAATTCACCTCTACATGATTTATTGCACGGGGTTGTCGACCCAATCATCAACCATTTGCAGTGATTCATTATACTATATTCTTTCATTTAAATACTTGTTTTAATTATATGGATGAGTTTGAGAGATTAGCAGTAATTAAGCCCTGGAAAAATATTAAGTTCAATCTCGATAGAGTCCTCAAGGACACACCAAAAGCGTTAATAAACGATAAAACCCTGTTGAATAAAATACGCGATTGTATCAATGAATTCAAACGTGATGGTGCATTTCATAGTTGGTCAACATTTCGAATTGATGGTGTTGTTGATGCTACCATGAACGACAACCGCGCAGCAATGATAATATCACAACTTGACAGTAAAAGGTATTTCTTCAGAGTAAAATTCATTGTCCGGGTGGAATCAGGCGATTGGATCATACGTGATAAATTTGAACCAGTTCTCAGCGACAAGAAAACAGTCATTGTCAGCCGCGACTCCAAGCCGGGGTTGTTAACCGGAATTGACAGACCATACTATGAACGAGCGTATCCTGAAACAGCAGTTGTTTATGGAATATACCCGTTAAATAAGAAACCTGATATCGGAAAACTGAAACCGATGAAACAGTCAACGGGGATAAATTGTGTAGCAGAACGAATAATAGAGCATTTTACAAATGCATGTCGAGGAAACAAATTGACTGATTTACGACGTAGCAAAATCAACCAGTGGGAACTAACCGTAAAAGAGCGTGGAGCAACCATCAGCGACATAGCGAGATTAGAAACGTCGTTGAGATTTCCAATAACCGTTACAACGATAACCGGTGAAGTATTATACGAATCGAAGTATAAATCGAAGGGAGCCCCAATCAAAATTATTGATCATAACGAACACGCATGGACGCCCGCGATCACAATATTTCCACGGGATAGAACAGTAAAGTATATACCCGAAGAATTCCTGGGAGAACAATTCTCCAAGGACGGTTTTCTCGCGGAGAGGAAACTATTTGATGCTATTGCCTACTTGTGTAAAAACGACCCTGTATCAATGTGGTTACTTCGCAGCGCTGAAAACGATGCGGATACCTTTGATCAGTTTGTAAGACCAAACGGCGAATTATATCGCACTGAAGCATTTCACAACAGGATGAAAAAAACCGCCATAGAATTTGAGGAGCATGATGAACAACTGCTAACAAATTGTTTTACGATTCCATCGGTTGTAGCTCATGTTGCAGCAAGGAAAAATGCGTGGAGACCAACGCGCAAGGAATTTCTGCCGGATGTACAATCCAGTTGTTTGGAGTATTATCACGGTGGATTATGGAACACTGAATACAACCGCGACGCTATGATCTCGGTTGATATGGTTGCCTGTTATCCAGCGAGTTTTCTCGGGTATGGATCCGCCGCTGAGTATTTCAAACGATTTGGACACCCCAGTCATGAAATGACTCGTGTTGCTATTAATGGACCACTGCCCGATTTTGATTTAACCGGATTCGCTCGCATAGTATCATTTGAGTTCGCGGCAGGACTCCATCGCTGTTGCTATATTTGGATCGGTAGACACATGGCTGAAAAGAAGTGGCTGCCAATAGCGCTGTTACGGTATATGATTGATTGTAGCATGCTTGTATCGTTGATTGTCAGTGACGCGATTATATCATACCGGGCACAGACTGAAGTCTGGTTATCAGAACCGGAGCATCTAGATAGCATAATTGACGAGTCCAGAAAAAACATTGATGCCGACGAGGAATATATCATCGAATGGTCCAGGAGGATATTCAACCAACGAAACCGCGAGGCAAAAGATCTCGGTAGAAGAATAATCGGTAAGTTCACACAAGGTGGAAAAAACCACGACTACAAACGATATTGCTCACGGCTGATTATAGATGACGCAGAATATGATTTCGTAATCAAGGACGCAGTGGCAAAAAATAGATACGTGAACTGCAAAACAGCTTTCTTGTCCAATGGAACAAAGTTGGGTACAGTTGTTACCTACAGCGATGGAGACAGCCCGGCATACCCGCATTTGAGGGCGTCTATGCTGGGTTACGCCGCTATTAATTTATTCTCGATGATAAATAGATTCCCCGACACCGCGGTTAGAGTAGCCGTTGATTCGTTTTATGTTAACGTAGCGTATAAGGAAAACGTAGCCGGGTTTACTAGTCCGGACGAGAGTTGGGGTACATGGAGAATTAAAAATGAAATACGACGCGATTATTCCCCGTCAGCAGATGTCACCGTTGAGAACAATTACCTACGCGGTGATAAATTATCAGAATGGTCTAATGCACCACCGTGTTCTGATCCAATTTGTAGACACAAAACAGTTTATTTAAGCGGCTGTGGCGGGTCAGGAAAGACGACTCGGGCAATTGAATTATTTCGAACGCGGGCAAGTATAATCGTGCTTACACCGACCCATAGACTAGCGCGAGAGATAAAACAACGAAATGTTGACGCCGTTACTTATCACAGCTTTTTTCGATACAGCGGCGGTGAGTGGACTCCTGATCGAATGGGTGAAAAATTTATTCCTGGGGTTATCATTTGGGATGAGATATGTACTGTTTCGTTAGATGTTTTACAAATGTTTCTTGATTGGTTGGTGCTCGCGAATACAGCGGTGATCATGTGTGGCGACCATGGCCAACCACCACCATTTGTCGGCGAGGGTCCACATGATTGGTTAAGGGGTTTTGTGGACTATTATGAAGAAACCGATACTGATTACCGAGCACTTGATGAACAACTGCGCGAGGTTAAAAAATTAATCAGATTACAGCCGGATAGAATTCAGTGTGAAATAATCCGCGAGGTAATTCCGGAAACGCCGTTGAATGAATTCTGGGAAACATGGAGACCAAACGATTTGATTGTAGCGAGTAGAAAGATAGTCAGAGACACACTTCAGCGGAAGTTGTTTACGTTGCATAAGGAAAAGTTTCCAACGCGCCCAGTGCCGTTATGTTATAGACCCGCGGACACACGGCGGCAGAACATTGAAGTTGAAATTCCAGCCCCGACAGCGTCGGGGGCAAAAAAACAAATTCTCGTGCTGAATGATATCGTGCTCGTTGATATCGGTGTCGTCGAGGACGCGCTACGTGCTGATAAATCCCCGTGGACGCTAGGATACGCAACAACAATACATTCCTCGCAGGGACTAACCATCACGGACACAATTGTTTGGATAGTTGATAATCGCATCGAATGGTCGAATCTAGTCTATCTTGCAGTGTCCAGAGTACGAAGGATAAATCAGCTTCGAAGAATTGTTATTGACGAAGCCAGTGACGGAGTCACTGACGAAGCCGGCGACAAAGTCACCATCGATGCAAGCGTCATTGATAGAAAACTCTCGGGTTACCGCCAACAGGATAAAAAAAAACAGCGGCGTTTTGATATTGATGCCGAATTAATAATCTCGCTACGACAACAACAGAATAATCACTGCGCGAGTTGCAATTGTATAATGAGTTGGCGTTATTCGGATAAAGACACTCGCCAATTTACCGTGGATAGGATCGATAACAGTCTCGGTCATGTCAAAAACAATGTGAGGTTGACCTGTCTTGAGTGCAATAGACGCAACGGCGCTAGTTAAGACCACGCGGGGGTAATTGAGTATCGTCAGGTATCACTTGTAGTTGCTCGCGTGTAAATCCGCGCTGAGGAGCAGTTGAATCCAGTCTGTAGATCGGTGGTCTACCAGTTGATCGTGTTATCGTTGATATGTTATGTGTGGTAACACTCCAAATAGGATCAGTAGCTCTTTTTTTACCGCCTTCAAGCTCTCCTGGTTCATACAGATATCTGACAGTGACATCGCCGAGAATCGGCTTGGAAACGCTATTTATTTTTGATTTTCCGGGTATATACTCGTATTTAATCGCGTCGCTGGGCTTCATGTTGATTGCTCGGGTAATCTCGTTGTTTAACGCTGCAATTACACCTGGCAACCTTTTAACCCATTCACGAGATCGTTTTTCTTGGATGAATTCCTTCGCGTATTGATATCCAAATAACCGTTCAGCGAGAGTCCGATTGAATCGTTCAACAATTGCCTGATCACGATGTAGCGCAGTATGACCTCGTCGTATCGCGACGCTATGATGTTTCAGCGTTGATAAAACAGCGCCGCGAAATTCACTACCGGGATCAACTTGTAATAGATTTGACCAGCGCAGAGGGCCTCTTCGATAAATTCTTTCAAACGCAGCGGCTACTTCAGTTGCCGACTTTGTTTTTAACGGCTCCGCTTGTTTGTATCGACTCGCAACATCAACTACGGTTAGCGCGTATTTGTAACCGTTGTCATGCGGCAAAAATAGTATATCAGCCTGATGAACTTCATTAGGTACGCTGACATCAAAGCGCGAGAAGTTGATTTGTTTAGGCGGTGGTAGATAGATTTGCCATATAGCCTGTTTGGATAACCAATTAGCCGCAGTGGTCTTTGTTACCTTTGCAGCGCTTGCAAGCTTACCAATTGCGGCCTTCCCCTTCCAGTATCCTCTCGGAGAATAATAGATGGATTCCATGTTGTTATTATAAACGCTAGCGTTTTCAATTACCAGCGCGAGAAGCTCCGCTTCCAATCATTAATTTACCTTTCATAGCCGATTTTACCAACCATGAGGCCAATTTTTCTTTGAAGGATTTATCAGGAATAGCATTTAGCGCGTGAATTAATTTTACATCCGCGATATGACGCTGTTGCAGATCGCTACTTTTGTAGTAAGCAACATCATGAGCATGACACGCCTTATCGATAGCGTTTATTGGATACTCACCGGGTTTGGGCTGATTTTGATCATCGAGTCTGATATCTAATCGTGTTCCGGGGCCACAGTAGCTATATCCTGGGAGGTGTTTTTCTCCTGGATACTTTGCCCACGGGGTTCCGGGGAGTTTTGCCAATTTGGCTGCGATGTCACCTCCTCGCTTTTTTTTAAAACATCTCCGGGTCTAGCAGAAATAAATCTAAATTTCTTTGTACCGCATTGTACACACTTGCCAGTAAGCGCCGATCTATTATTTCTTGTTGTAACGGTTGTCATATCATTTGTGCCAGTACGCACTCTGCACTTCACACAATATAGATCCATAATTTATGTATAGAGATATGAATATAATTGATTTTTCGGCAACTAAAACAAGAGAACCAGTTAAGCATGTTGCAGCGTTACCAAACTCGATCCGGATGATTATCATCGGACCATCTGGATCCGGCAAGACGCAATTGTTACTCAATTTAATAATGAGATGGATGAAGTGGGATAAGTTGTATTTGGTTGCTCCTAGCGTAGATGATCAACGATGCTACGAGGTGTTGAAAGATTTCAACGAGAATGCATCAGCGATCGCTAAAAAAAATGTCATCGAGTTTATTACAGATATCAATGATGCACCAGGTATCGATGATATTGATGGCGACGTTAACAATCTAGTCGTGTACGATGATGTTATGTTAGACAATCAAAAAAACCCAGCTAGGATATTTTCCAGAGGCAGGCATAAAAACACCGACGTGATATATGTCACTCAACGATACACTCAGATTCCAAAAGTAATCAGAGACAACTGTAATATTCTTGCTGTATTCAACGGCGTTGATACACACACGCTACGAAATATTTGGCAGACATGGTGCGGCGGTGACATGGACTTTAATGTTTTTCGAAACTTTTTTAGTCATGCTCAGTCGACCCCACATGGATTCGTAACGATAAATTTACATGATCCTCGGACACGATATCGTATCGGACTTGACCAAATATTCGGTTAAATTGTAAGATCATAAAGATCATTGTAAATAGCCACTTAGCAGCAGAGGGGGCGATGACATCAACGCGGTCGTCGATGTGCTTACCGGACGCTGACGACGCTGGGGATCGACGCGCAGAAGGTGTTAATTAAACCAAATGACGATTGGACGATCCCCCAACGACGTCGTCGTTTTTGTTTTACCAGGCGCTGACGACACTAGATCGTTGAGTTGCAGAAAGTAATAATTAAGCAAAATAACGATTGGACAAAATGTCCGATTCGCCCCCTCTGCTGCTGGAACAATAAGAATTTGATTGTCGGAAAAGTGTGTGTGTGTGTGATTTAGATTTTTAACGTAGCTTTAACAATTTTTCAGTCATATGGCTACGATGTCTGCAGTGTGACAGTTTATAGTGGTGTCTAGCACTGGGGCATCATGTCGCAGACATGTAGCATGATGTCCAACCCAGTCACATTATCCTGACACCAGGCCAACCAGTCCTAACACTAACCTCGTAATGCTGAGCGCCAAGCGAGGCAGCTGTTAGTACCATTTTGTAAGTCTTTGGTATGACTCGGCCGGGGATCGAACCCACGACCTCCCGCTTCCGAGGCGGACGCTCTAACCACTAGGCCACCGGAGCGGTGATTGTCGGAAAAGGAGCGTACGTTTGTTGATGGAGCGTACTTATAACAGAGGTCAGATAGGTGCATTGGACTTTAGCCAGTCAACGAAATTTAGCATGGTGAACAGATTGTGTGTTTGAATCTGGCTGAAGCCAGTGAAAATTACAAAGCAAGGGGAGGTGTGCTCAGTTCTTTGTAATCTAAGTATGATCCGAGCAGCCGTGTTTTGATCTTCTGAAGTTTCTGTATGTATCAGATACTGAGACGAACCAGATAGAAGTGAACTACAATAGCCCAGTCTTGAAAGTCCTAAGGAACACATAAGTGTTTTCATTGGAAAATTGTGAAAGAAGCTGATGAATTTCAGCTCGAGATATGCAGCCTTTCATATTTTAATTACATGTTGGTGTAATGAAAAAGTGCTATTGAGAGAGAGAGAGAGAGAGAGGGAGAGAAACACTTGGATTTCAAACGGGCTGTGCACATAATGTTTGTAACACTTATACGTAAAGTTTGAGGCAAAAGATCTGGACAAGAAAGTTTTTTGGTGGTTATCAGGGTGGATTCAGTTTTATCATAATTTATCTGCAGCTCTTTACATGTCATTAATGACTTCATAAACGAAATGCACATCTCTACGCCTTGAATGGTACCCTCAATTTCAGTTGGGCAGCTCGAGATCTGTATTTTTGATTGTCATCATCGTATAATTGATGAGGCACCCAATGTCAAAATCTATGACACTTGACGGCATGAAATGAAGTGAGCAGATTGAGTAGATGTTCTTAACGATACGTCAAACTTTATCCCTTCCTCAGGGATGGAGTAAATGTGTTTCTTCGTCGTCAATCCAGTTAATACCCCTTCCTCAAGAATGGAGTAAATGTGTTTCTTCGTCGTCAATCCAGTTAATACCCCTTCCTCAAGAATGGAGTAAATGCGTTTCTTCGTCGTCAATCCAGTTAATACCCCTTCCTCAAGAATGGAGTAAATGTGTTTCTTCGTCGTCAATCCAGTTAATACCCCTTCCTCAAGAATGGAGTAAATGTGTTTCTTCATTATTTGTACATGTGCATCTCTTTCTCATATTACATTTTCCACTATTGCGTGAAAGAATTTATGCTATTAGTTTTTATACAACCGTATGGACTGGCATCATATAGCGATGAGTACGAAGAGCCTACGTTATTCGTATTTGTGAAACCTCTGCTGAACTGATCCGATATAAATCGAGATGTTTTATTTTGTAATTGTATCCACAATTATTTTTAAACCGGTAGTTCTAATTATTGTTCCAGTGAAAAAGAAAAATCTATAATCAACTTCCGCATTTGTCAGTGGTAAATCTTGGTCAAAGGTATTGGTAAATGGATGTTATTTATACAAGGACAAATATAGTACTCATCCACAATCATGTTGTCCAGGAAAGCAATTTGAAGTGCACCATGTTTTAGGCAATACTGATATACGGTATATTTGGTACATTGATCCATTGATATAACTCAATACAGAGAAAAAATACAAGTGTACCATGTTTAAGGCAAGGATGCTTTATACTGATATACAGTATACATAGTACATTGATCCATTGATATAACTCAATACAGAGAAAAAATACAAGTGTACCATGTTTAAGGCAAGGATGCTTTATACTGATACACATTATACATAGTACAGTGATCCATTGATATAACTCAATACAGAGAAAAAATACAAGTGTACCATGTTTAAGGCAACGATGCTTTATACTGATATACGGTATACATAGTACATTGATCCATTTCTTGGCACCTTCTTGGCATCCGTCCGTCTACGAGAGACGATGGCATAGCTCCAAAGTACGCTTTTGCTTATCCTTCTTTTTAGCTCTCTTTTCAGCTTGCTTTATTCTTCTCTTTTCCTCTGCGTTTTGAACTCCCTGCCTGACAGCTAGACGCTAGCTGGAACGGTTGTTTGCACAGCTCTCCCAGTCGTTGACATTGATGTTTGCTGTCTTCATATCCTTCTTGCAAACATCTTTGTAGCGCAGATGTGGTCGTCCAGTTGGTCGTGCACCTTCTGCTAACTCCCCATATAACAGGTCCTTGGGAATGCGACCTGGGTCCATTCTCTTGACATGGCCGAGCCAGCGAAGGCGCCTCTCGCTGAGTATGGAGAACATGCTGTTCATGTTGGCGCGTTCTAGAACTTCTGTGTTGGGTACTTTGTCCTGCCACTGGATGTGCAGAATGCGCCGCAGACATCTCAGGTGGAAGCTGTTGAGTTTCCTCTCGTGTCTTGCATAGGTGGTCCATGTTTCGCTGCTGTAGAGAAGTGAGCTGAGCACGCACGCTTGGTAGACACGCAGTTTGGTCTTCTCTGTGAGGTTGGGGTTGTTCCAGACCCTCTGGTTAAGTCTGGCCATCACTGCTGCTGCCTTGGCAATCCTGCCGCCCACCTCAAAATCAATGGAGAGTGAGCTGGAGATGTTAGACCCGAGGTATGTGAAGTTCTCGACAACTTCCAAATTGTACCCATCGATGGAGACAGAGGGAGGGGAGTCTGTGTCCTGTGCCATGACATTTGTTTTCTTCAAACTGATGGTCAGTCCAAATTCCTTACATGCATGGGAGAGGCAGCATACCAGCTGCTGAAGTCCATCTTCCGTGTGTGATGTCAAGGCTGCATCGTCGGCAAAGAGCAATTCACGGATGAGTACCTCTGTGACTTTAGTCTTAGCACGGAGACGGGCGATGTTGAACAGCTTGCCGTCAGCCCTGGTATGGATGTACACTCCCTCGTAGCAGTCCTTGAATGCGTACTGGAGAAGCATGGAGAAGAAGATGGCAAAGAGCGTCGGTGCAAGGACACAGCCTTGTTTGACTCCGCTAACGACTGGGAATGCTTCAGATGTTGCGCCATTGAAGCACACTGTGCTGTGCATGTTCTCGTGGAACGACATAATGACAGCAAGCAGACGTGGCGGGCAGCCGATCTTCTGCAGAAGTCTGAAGAGTCCACTCCGACTAACCATGTCAAACGCCTTCGTCAGGTCTATGAAGGCAACGTAGAGGGGCATCCGCTGCTCGCGACACTTCTCCTGCAGCTGACGTAGTGAGAAGATCATGTCTACAGTTGACCTGCCGGCTCGAAATCCACACTGGGATTCTGGGTAGACGCGGGAGGCTAGGATCTGCAAGCGTGCCAAGGCAACACGGGCGAAGGCCTTTCCGACGATGCTGAGGAGGGAGATGCCCCGATAGTTGTTGCAGTCACTACGGTCTCCTTTGTTTTTGTACAAAGTGACGATGTTGGCATCACGCATGTCCTGTGGGATGTATCCCTGTTCCCAGCAAAGGCAGAGGAGTGTGTGTAGGGGCTGGAGCAGTGCTGGTTTTCCGCTCTTGAGGACTTCAGGCGGAATGCCGTCGCTTCCGGGAGCCTTCCCACAGGCAAGGCAATCGATGGCTTTTCCGAGCTCTTCCAGGGTGGGCTGTGTGTCTAGCTCCTCCATGACAGGCAGGTCTGGAATGGCGTCCAGGGCAGTTCCAGTGACATTGTTTTGGGTTGCATATAGCTCGAGATAGTGCTCAACCCATCGCTGCAGTTGTTTCCCCTGGTCTGTGATGACTTCGCCCGTCTTGGACTTGAGGGGGGCGGTCTTGTAGCTGGGGGGGCCTGTCGCTTGTTTGATACCCTCATACATTCCTCTTGTATCCCCGGTGTCAGCAGCTGTCTGTATACTGTTGCAAAGGTTCAGCCAGTAGGTGTTGGCACAGCGGCGGGCGGTCTTCTGGGCATTATTCCTTGCAATCCTGAGGGCTTGTAGTGTTCTGGGACTAGGTGCAGCCTTGTATGCCAGGAGGGCTTTCCTCTTTGCCTCAGTCACGGGCTCCATCTCCTCCCAGTTTGCCTCATACCAGTCGACATTCTTTCGCTCCCTCTTCCCGTAAGCTGTGATGGCTGAATTGTACACAGAGTCACGGATATGGGACCACTTGGAATCAATGGTGTCATCAGGTGTCACTTTGGTGAGGGCTTCCTTCAGTTTGCTGATGAACTGCTGTGTTTTCTCTGGGTTGCTTGCACAGCAGGTGTTGATACGTGGGTGACCCTTCTTCTTGGCGTGGTGCAGCTTCTTGGGTAATATTCGCACCTTGCTGGCCACGAGGGAATGGTCCGTGTCACAATCGGCACTGTGGTAGCTGCGGGTAAGGAGGACACTGGCCAGTTCTGCACGCCTGGTCATGACGAGGTCTAGCTGGTGCCAGTGGCGTGAACGTGGGTGTCTCCACGACACCTGGTGGATCTCCTTGCATTTGAAGAAAGTGTTTGTCACACATAGGCTGTGGGAGCAGCACATCTCCAGCAGTCGCTGACCATTCTCGTTGATCTTTCCCCTTCCGTAAAAGCCGAGACAGGTGGACCAGGCCTCATGGTCAGCTCCCACTCTAGCATTGAAGTCTCCTAGTAAGTAAAGGCTTTCATTGTTGGGGATACTAGATATTGCCTGATCCAGAGCCTCATAAAACTTGTCTTTCTCCTCGTAGGTGGAGTAGAGGGTTGGAGCGTACACACTGAAGATGTTGACCGGGCCTAAGGATGTTGACAGCCGGAGGGCAAGGATTCTCTCAGTACATGATGATGGAGGTTCAATGAAGGCGATTAGCGTGTTCTTGACGGCAAAGTCTACACCATGATGCCTAGGTTCATCCAAGGGCTTCCCCTGCCAAAAGAATGTGTAATTGGCTTCCCTGATGGTGCCGCTGTCAGCCAGTCGGGTCTCCTGGAGGCAGGCAATGTCGATGTTCAGTCGGGAGAGTTCTCTGTCAATGACGGCAGTCTTCCGTGCATCGTCGATCTGCTATAGGTCAGTGGTCAATCCAGGACACTTGGTCCTGATGTTCCAGGTTGCAAAACGAAGAGTTGGAGTCTTTTTATTTCTTCTTTTAGTCTTTCCTGGTGCAGAGTTTTGTGGCCCACTTGTCGAGATGGTTCTCTAAGCTCCACGCACCCAGTGAAGCAGGCAGGCCATGGCGGGCAGCACCTTACTGACTGGGGGCTGCCCAGCTTGAGGCGGGCGGTAGCTGTCCAGTGAGACCTGATGATCTCTCCCACCGTCAGAAGTAACCCCTGGCGCCAAGCTCTACGCCAATCGAGCTTTGACTTAGAACCGGTAAACTGCTACTTCTCGTGTTGTGCCGACGCCGTACGACGACGCTGGAGTGTCCTCTCCAGTGGAGCTATGAAGCCTGGGCAGGGTGGTATGGAGAATCAGCTGTTGCCCATGCAGCAGATCCCCCCTCTCCACGCAGCTGGTGTGCCCAAGGGAACGACGAATGCCGATACAGCTTGGCACCAACGGCGTCGCAGGAGTTGCCGGAATGACGTTGAAGTCAATGTCATACCGCCTTAGGGACTCCATCTCCGGATTTTCTGTCGGGGTTTACTCCCTTAGCCTTTCCCATGAGTGGGTATAGCCACAAGGCAGCAGAGGTTTGGAATCGGAGTTTTCCTTCTCCTAGATGAGCTACCATCCAAGGTTTACGAGTCCCATCTACCCGAAGCAACTGGTTTTAAGGCGCCAGTGGGCCGCCTTCACCCCTTCTCCTGTTAGTAGAAAACATGGTCTGCCGGGCTTCAAATCTAAGCCACTCGCGAAGGCCAGGAGCTGGATTTTAGTTGACAGAGGCAGTAAGAGACGCAGGCCGTATGGGGCATTTTGGAGGATTGGGGCGCTTGTCTCCCACTCCCACCCCGGGCAATGTCAACCTTAGACCACCATTTATATAACTCTAAACAGAGAAGCAATACAATTGTACCATGTTTAAGGCAACGATGCTTTATACAGATAAACATTATGCATAGTACAGTGATTCATTGATATAACTCTATACAGACAAGCAATAAAAGTGTACCGTGTTATAACAATATAAATAGGTCTTCTACAAAGGAAACACATATATATCCAGTCTATTTAAATTGGTCATCTCTTTGTGGCACAAACGCTATAAAGAAAATCCAATGATTTTAAAACAATTAAAATATGTATTTGCAAGTAGTTCTTCCTAATTGATATATACAGATTTTAATTGTGTTGTGTAACATGTACAACATTTATTAATTTTTTGCTGATAAAGCAAGCATAGTACAACTTTCTATTTTGTTTCTTTGATTTAATAATCCATTTGTTATACCGTCCATATTAGAAAAAGCTTGTTTCCATTCAGCAAGTAGGTTTTTTTGTCTTTCTCATATATTGGTTCCTGCAAAACAAACTCCTTAATTTCATTATTAGTTTCTCAATATACTTCCTTGCAAATATCGTATTAATTAACCATGTCCAACAGTCCAGTAATTTGTCATTCGAACAGATATTTAATTTGTTTTACACGAAATATCATTTAATTTCATGTTTAGTTTTTGTTAGAGTGCTTCATATGAATCTTTTCTTATTTTTTCGCTCTTGTCATCTTGAAATTGGCTAATACAATGGATCTCCTTGTACAATAAGCAAGACTCTGAAAGACAAAATAGTTTAGATTACAGGTTTTTTTAATCAAGTCACCATAGCAGCTGAGACAAAAGTATCTGAACAAAATCTATAGGGGCGAGGGAAGCAATGTCAAAAAAAAACACCTTACTATATATATTCGTAAAATATATAGATCGAACTGCTACATCATACAACTAGGTCTGCCAATGCATTATGTAATTACAAATCAAAGTCTAGATGGTTTATTATGACTAATTAGTAGTACAAACAATGTCAATGCATGATGTAATAGCATGTCAAGTTCTAGACAGTTAATTAAGACTAATCAATAGTATATACAACGTCAATGCATGAGATAATGGCAGGTTAAGTTCTAAACAGTTTATTAGAACTAATTAGTAGTACAAACACTGTCAATGCATGAGATAATGGCAGGTTAAGTTCTCAACAGTTTATTAGAACTAATTAGTAGTACAAACGCTGTCAATGCATGAGATAATGGCAGATTAAGTTCTAAACAGTTTATTAGGACTAATTAGTAATACAAACAATGTCTGCTTAGTACGCAATGATAGATAATGGACTGTGTTGTCTTCGCGTGCATCGGACTCATAATGAGTGTATATGGAACTTATTCAAATTATGTTCAATATGATAGAGCGATTTTGATGTAATACGGTGGTATTCATGTGACACCGTGAAACTAACATGGTCGAACTGTTCTGGTGATACATTGGAACTGATGTCGTGATATCGCGATATAGTGGAAGTGACATGTTATTACGGTAGGAATGATATGGTAATACAGATGAAGCGATGTGGTGATACAGGAGAACTGATATGGTGATAAAATTGAAATGACATGATGATATAGTAGAACTGACATGGCGATATAATGCAACTGGTATGTTCATACGTTGGAATTGCTGTGGTCATAAAGTGGAACTGACACGGTGAAATTATTTATCAACAGTACTTGCACACGTAGCCACAAATGAACAAAAACCAACCAGTCATGCACATTAACACACGCAATCACCAATATACTTGCATAGCTTGGATATTACTCTATACATAGAAGCAATAAAATGTACCATATTTAAGGCAAGGATGCATTATACTGATATACAGTATACATAGTACAGTGATCCATTGATATAACTCCATACAGAGAAACAATACAAGTGTACCATGTTGACGGAAAGGATGCTTTTTACTGATATACAGTATACATAGTACAGTGATCCCTTGTTATAACTCTATACAGACAAGCAATAAAATTGTACCATGTTTAAGGTAAGGATGCTTTTTACTGATACACAGTATGCATAGTACAGTGATCCATTGATATAACTCTATACAGACAAGTAATAAAAGTGTAATGTTTAAGGTAAGGATGCTTTATAGTGATATACAGTATACATAGTACAGAGATCCATTGATATAACTATACAGAGAAGCAATAAAAGTGTACCGTGGTTAAGGTAAGAATGCTTTATAGTGATATACATTATATATAGTACAGTTATCCCTTGTTATAACTCTATACAGAGAAGCAATAAAAGTGTACCATGTTATGACAATAGAAATATTTTCTGTACATACATATCCAGTCTATAAAAATTGGTCTTAAATCCAAAGCTTTCAAACAACTAAAATATGTATTTGCAAGTAGTTATTTCTAATTCATAGATACAAAAGTGTAATTTTGTTGTGTAACATTTACAACATTTATTAATGTTTTACTGATAAAGCAAACATAGTACAACTTTCTATTTATTTTTTATATATTTTTTGGGAGGATTTAATAATGCATTTGCTATACCGTCCATATTAGAAAAAACTTGTTTCCATTCAGCAAGTAGGTCTTTTGTCTTTCTCATATATTGGTTCCTGCAAAACAAACTACTTAAATTCAATAATAGTTTCTTCTCAATATACTTTTTTTCAAATATCGTTTTAATTTAAACCATGTCCAACAGGTCAGAATTTTGCCATTCGAACAAATATTTAATTTTTTGGACGAAATAACATTTAATTTCATGTTTAGTTTGTGTTTACAATTGAGTGTTTCATATTAATATTTTCTAATATTTTCCCTCTCGTCATCAAGAAATTCGCTAATACAATTGATCTTCTTTTAAAATAAATAAGATTTTGAAAGATAAAATAGTTCAGATTACAGGTATTTTTAATCAAGTCACCACAGCAGCTGAGACAAAAGTATGTGAACAAAATCCATAAGAGTAAGGAAAGGAATGTAGAAAACCCACCTTACTGAATATATTTGCAAAATATTCAGATTGAACTGCCGACATCATGCAACTATGTCTGTCAGTTAATTATGTGATTGCATATCAAAGTCTAGATGGTTTGTTATGGCTAATTAGTAGTACAATGTCAATGAATGATGTAATAGTAGGTTAAGTTCTAGACAGTTTATTAGTACTAATTAGTAGTACAAACAATGTCATTGCATGATGTAATAGCAGATTAAGTTCTCGACATTTTATTATGTCTAATTAGTATTACAAACAATGTCAATGAATGATGTAAAGCAGGTTACGTTCTAGACAGTTTATTAGTACTAATTATTAGTACAAACAATGTCTTTGCATGATGTAATAGCAGATTAAGTTCTCGACATTTTATTATGTCTAATTAGTATTACAAACAATGTCAATGCATGATTTAATAGCAGGTTAAGTTTTTGACAGTGTATTATATCTAATTAGTATTACTAACAATGCCAATGCATGACATAATGGCAGGTCATGTTGTAGACAGTTTATTATGACTAATTAATAGGACAAACAATGTCAGTGCATGATGGAATAGCAGGTTAAGTTCTAGACAGTTTATTAGGACTAATTATTAGTACAAACAATTTCAATGCATGCTATAAACCAGGTCAAGTTCTAAACAGTTTATTGTCACAAATTGGTAGTACAAACAATGTCAATGCACGATATAATGACACGTGAAGTTCTAGACAGTTTATTATGACTAATTAGTAGTACAAACAATGTCAATGCATGATGTAACATTAGGAATAATTAGTAGTACAAAGAATGTCAATGCATGGTGTAATAGCAGGTTAAGTTCTAGACAGTTGTTTAGGACTAATTAGTAGTACAAACAATGTCAATGCATGATGTAACATTAGGAATAAGTAGTACTACAAAGAATGTCAATGCATGGTGTAATAGCAGGTTAAGTTCTAGACAGTACATTATGACTAATTAGTAGTACAAACAATGTCAATGCATGATATAATGGCAGGTCAAGCTCTACACAGCTTATTAGAACTAATTGTTAGTACAAACAATGCCTGCTCAGTACGCAATGGTAGATTATGGGCTGTGTTGTCTTCAACTGCATCGGACCCATACTGAGTGTGTATGGAGCTTATGCAAATTATGTTCAATATGATAGGGCGAAATTGATGAAATACGGCGGTATTCATTTGACACCGTGAAACTAACACGATCGAACTGTTCTGGAGATACATTGGAACTGATGTCGTGATATCGCGATATAGTGGAAGTGACATGTTAATACGGTAGGAATGATATGGTAATACAGATGAAGCGATGTGGTGATACAGTGGAACTGACATGGTGATACAATTGAAATGACATGATGATAGAATAGAAATGACATAGTGATATAATGCAACTGGCATGTTGATATGTTGGAACTGATATGGTGATATAGTGGAACTGACAAGGTGAAATTATTTATCAACAGTACTTACACACGTAGTAAAAAATGAGCAAAAACCAGCCAGTCATGCATATCAACACACGCAATCACCGATATACTTGCATAACTTGGAAACGCCTAAATAGGGACTAGAACCCTTTTACAATGGTGCATGAATAATACATTCTACGGGCAGTTTGTGTCATTTCTTAATCCTTCCAATGTTGTTGGCGCTTATTTGTTTTGTTCGCGGTCAAGCCTTGCTTTTTAGAATCAGTCAATTGTGTGAAACAATATTAAATTTACAATCCACCAAAGTAATGATAAACCATTGAAATTCACCAAAGTAATGAAATGAGAAACTATTGAAATTCGCCAAATGGAAAGATGATTTTAGAATAACGTTAACCTACAGCTGAATAAAACTAATTCAATATTTGCTAAACCTACAAAGTGGGAAGTTGAACTAGAGTGCACCCAGCGTGTGTCGGTACAATATTTTGTTTCGCTTGATTTTATATAGCATATCGGTTATATGAACCGTCGTCATCATTATCATTGGTAATTTCAGCACTGTGTCGTCATCATCTCAATCCTCGTCAACATATATATATATATATATATATATATATATATATATATATATATATATATATATATATATATATATATATATATATATATATATATATATGTATGTATATATATATATATATATATATATATATATATATATATACATACATGCATACATGCATATGATATTTCTTTCTTTTGGAAATGTGTGTAGCGTGTGTTCGAGTGTCGGGTATTGCATGGATTGTTTCATTTATTATGTTTCGTGCCATCGTCTTATCGTACAATACACCAGTCTCGTCGTTCACACACATTGTGTTTGTGATATTCATTTAGTCCAAAGCCCACTAGGTTTAAATTATTTTACATGGTCTACACAAGCCAAACACTTTAAATATGACATTATGGCTCCCAGTTATCTATACCAGCCAAACCCTTTTAAAAAGTGCTTTTTGATGCCAGGAAGTGTCCAGATTTATATTTTTTTAGATTGGATTTTATCATACATTTCAACAAGGTGTCAGTGTTCGTTTCTCTCTAAACTGTGATATAGGAAACAGTAATTCATAGCTTAATGAACTGGAGCTCTTGAAAGTGTCTAAAAAACATGAACTATCCTTAAGATAGGCTCTTGATGCATAACCCTTACCAGGAAGAATAAAAAGTTTATAATACTAGATCTCACTCAGATAAGTAGGATGGAATTAAACTATGACACACAGTCCAGTCCAGGGCCTGTGTTAAGACACATAAATTTGTGGATCTTATCCAACATGATGATCACGGCTAGTAGAATAATAATATACGTCATATTGATTACCAGCAAGGTGGAGTTTTTTGTAGCGGATTCTGGTATGTAAAAATCACTTTCATTTTCTTCATGTCGTTTTTTCCTGTAGCCTGGCTCAAAGGAGGGGCGCCAATGATGACTTTGCGAGATTCTATTTACATGCAGCCCTATTCTATACTGATCCTTTAGACTTTGAAAAATATACGTCTGTCCACTCTTTGATGATATTTTCCCATCTCTTCGTCTGCCTGCCTTGATGTCTTTATTAAACTGTGCCATGTAGACTTTTTTTTATTGATATGAATGTACCATCTTAGTTTCCGTTTCCTTACGGTGGTGAGCAGATCTTTATATGGTCCAATTGCACATTGGATTCTGACGCGCATCAACTCATAATATACGTTGTCTGAGATTTTCAGGATCCTTCGATAACATCTCATTTCTAAAGCATGGATTATTCTCTAGTTCTGTTGTCAGGGTATAAGCACCAAATACATATATAAATATAGACATGACGAGGGATGGCGCACGCTTGATCATTTGAGAATAATTATATTTTACCTATAGCTTCCGGGGCCCCTGATGGCCGAGTGGTTTTAAGTACTGGCTTTTACTAATGCTACCATCTCCATTCATTTCCGTGTGGGTTTGAATATCGGCCTCAGCAATAGAGCTATAATATGAAATGATGCCAATCGATGCCATGTTAATAATACAGCCTTATTAGAGAGATAAAACATCAAATGGTGCCATGTGATCAACAATACTGCTATAAAATATGAGATTGTGCCACATAATAATAATAATAATAATAATAATGTGGGCTTAATACAGCACCTAACTTGTTCAAGCTCTAAACGCTTCACCATATTAGACAACAGATCGAAGCATACACAGCAAGATTACAAAATCAGACATGAAATTTCAAAACAAATGCATAACAATAATTAAGGGAAAAACCGTATAAGTCTTGATGTCTGTTCCTATAGTAGACATAAGGCAGTTTTAAAAGCAATTTTTAATGAGATCACCGAGTCACTGTGTCTAAGATCAATCGGTAATTCGTTCCTAGTAGCTAGGCCCTGGTATAGAAAAGAACGCTATGACGTCAGTTTTAGAGTGACAACAATATTAATTAGTTTGTCGGAAAATGAGTGTACGTTTCTAGATAGGGTGTACATATGATGGAGGTTAGATATGGGCATTGGACTTTAGCCAGTCAACGAAATCTAGCATGGTGAACAGATTGTGTGCTTGAATCTGGCCCAAACCAGTGAAAGTTACAAAGCAGGAGGAGGTTTGTTCAGTTCATCGTAATCTTAGTATGATCCAAGCAGCCGTATTTTGATTTTTATTAAGTGTCTGTAGTAGATACTGAGCCAAACAGATAGAAGCGACATAAAATAGTCCAGTCTTGAAAGTCCTATGGAACACACAAGTGTTTTCGTGGGAAAATTGTGAAAGAAGCTGATGCATTTCAGCTCTAGATACTCTGCCTTGCATATTTTAATTACATGTTGGTGTAATGAGAGGACTATTGAGAGAGACACTTAGCTTTCAAACGAACTGTGAATTTAATGTTGGTAATACGGATACGTATTGGTTAAGGTAAAGGATCTGAATGAGAAAGTTTTTTGGTGGTTATCAGGATGGTTTCAGTTTTATCTTCATTGATCTGCAGCTTGTTACATGTCATCCATGGCTTCATCACGGAAATGCACATCTCTACGCATGGAGTGGTACCCTCCGTTTCATTTGGGCAGCTAGATTTTTTTTGTACAATTGATGAGAACGAATTGTGTAAATGTTCTTCACGATACGTAAAACGTTATCCTTTCCTCAGAGATGGAGTAAATGTGTTTCTTCAGAACAGGTCCAATGTATCTGCTCCTCAAAGATGGAGCAAGTGTGTTTCTTCGTATTCAATCCAATTATTACCCTTCCTCAAGAATGAGTAAATGGGTTTCTTCAAGATTTTTACATGTTTATCTCTTTCTCATATTACATTTTCCACTATTGCGTGAGAAGAATTGATGTTATTAGTTTCTATGCAACCATATGGACTGGCATCATATAGCGATGAGTACGAAGAGCATACTTTTGTGAAACATCCGCTGAACTGATCCGATATAAATCGGGATGTTTTATTATGTAATTGTATCCACAATTATTTCTAAGTCGGTAGTTCTAATTATTGTTCCAATGAAGAAGCAAAACCTGTAATCAACTTCCGTATTTGTCAGCGGTAAATCTTGGTCAAAGGTATTCGCAAATGGATGTTATTTATACAAGGACAAATATAATACTCATCCACCATCGTGTTGTTCAGGAAAGCAGTTTGAAGTGCACCACATCATAGGCAAGGATGGTTTATACTGTAATACAGTATACATGGTACATTGATCCATTGATATAACTCTATACAGAGAAACAATACAAGTGTACCATGTTTAAGGCAATGATACTTTATACTGATATACAGTATGCATATTACAGTGATTGCTTGATAACATTCTATACATAGAAGCAATACCAGTGTACCATGTTTCAGGTAAGGATGCTTTTTACTGATACACAGTATACATTGTACAGTGATCCCTTCTTATCACTATATGCATAGAAGCAATACCAGTGTACCATGTTTAAGGTAAGAATGCCTTTTACCGATATGCAGTATACATATTACAGTGATCCATTGATATAACTCTATATAGACAAGCAATAAAAGTGTACCATATTATGACAATATAAATATTTTCTATAAAGAAAAACATTCATATCCGGTCTATGAAAATTGGTCTTCTCTTTGTGGCACAAATGCTATAAGGAAAATCAAAAGTTTTCAAACAATTAAAATATGTATTTGCAAGTAGTTATTTCTAATTCATAGATACAAGAGTGTAATTTTGTTGTGTAACATGTACAACATTTATTAATGTTTTACTGATCAAGCAAACATAATACAACATTCTATCGTTTTTTTCTTCTTCTTTTTTGTTTTATTGATTTAATAATGCATTTGCTATACCGTCCATATTAGAAAAAGCTTGTTTCCATTCAGCAAGTAGGTCTTTTTGTCTTTCTAATATATTGGTTCCTGCAAAACAAACTACTTAATTTCATTATTAGTTTCTCAACATACTTCTTTGCTAATATCGTATTAATTTGAACCATGTCCAACAGTCTAGTATTTTGTCATTCGAACAAATATTTAATTTTTTATACGAAATATCATTTAATTTCATGTTTAGTTTGTGTTTATACTTGAGTGTTTCATATTAATATTTTCTAATTTTTCCCTCTCGTCATCAAGATATTGGCGAATACATTTGATCTCCTTGTAAAATAAACAAGATTTTGAAAGGCAAAATAGTTTAGATTACAGGTATTTTTAATCAAGTCACCACAGCAGCTGAGACAAAAGTATCTGAACAAAATCCATAAAGGCAAGGAAAGGAATGTAGAAAACCCACCTTACTGTATATATTTGCAAAATATTCAGATCGAACTGCCGACATCATACAACTATGTCTGCCAGTTAATTATGTGATTGCATATCAAAGTCTAGATGGTTTGTTATGGCTAATTAGTAGTACAATGGCAATGCATGATGTAGTGGCAGGTCAAGTTCTAGACAGTTTATTAGGACTAATTAGTAGTACAATGTCAATGCATGATGTAATAGCTGGTTACGTTCTTGACAGTGTATTATGACTAATTAGTAGTAATAACAATGCCTGCTCAGTACGCAGTGGTAGATTATGGGCTGTGTTGTCTTCAGCTGCATCGGACCCATACTGAGTGTGTATGGAGCTTATGCAAATTATGTTCAATATGATAGGGCGAAATTGATGAAATACGGCGGTATTCATTTGACACCGTGAAACTAACACGATCGAACTGTTCTGGTGATACGTTGGAATTGATGTGATGTCGTGATATAGTGGAAGTGACATGCTAATACGGTAGAAATGATATGGTAATACAGATGAAGCGATGTGGTGACACAGTGGAACTGACATGGTGATACAATTGAAATGACATGATGATAGAGTAGAACTGACATGGTGATATAATGCAACTGTCATGTTCATACGTTGGAACTGATGTGGTGATACAATGGAATTGAGATGGTGATACAATTGAAATGACATGATGATAGAGTAGAACTGACATGGTCATATAATGCAACTGGCATGTTGACACGCTGGAACTGATGTGGTGATACAGTGGAACTCACATGGTGATACAATTGAAATGACATGATGATAGAGTAGAACTGACATGGTGATATAATGCAACTGGCATGCTGATACGTTGGAACTGATGTGGTGATATAGTGGAACTGACACGGTGAAATTATCAACAGTACTTACACACGTAGCTAAAACATGAACAAAAACCAGCCAATCATGCACATTAACACACGCAAGCACCAATATACTTGCATAACTTGGAAACGCATTAAGAGGGACTAGAACCCTTTTACAATGGTGCATGAATAATACATTCTACGGGCAGTTTGTGTCATTTCTTAAGCCTTCCAATGTTGTTGGCGCTTATTTGTTTTGTTCGCGGTCAAACCTTGCTTTTATAAAATCAATCAAGTGTGTGAAACAATATTAAATTTACAATCGACCAAAGTAATGATAAACCACTGAAATTCAACAAAGTAATGAAATGAAAAACCATTGAAATTCACCAAATGGAAAGATAATTTTAGAATGAAATTAACCTAAAGCTGAATAAAACTAATTCAATATTTGCTAAACCTACAATTTTTATATTGCATTTAATAATAATAATAATAATAATAATATTGAGGAATGTGTATAGCGCCTAATCTTTAGAAGCTCTAAGCGCTTCACAACATTAGACAACACCTATAAGATAAAAAACATATAATGATATGTTTACAAACACAAACACCATGAAATTAGATAACATAGAAAAAACATGCTGAGAATATTTAAGGTAGGAAACATTATTAGGTATTTAAGTTTGTTCTTGCAGTTGAAATAAGTGAGTTTTGAGAGCACTCTTGAATGTGATAACTGTGTCTTTGTGTCTACGTTCAGTGGGCAATTCATTCCAAGTTGCTGGGCTCTGGTATGCAAAAGAACGCTTTCCATATGACTTTGTTTTCATAGTGGGAATAATGAGTATACGATTGTCAGAAGAGGAGCATAAGTATCTTGATGGTGTGTACACATGAGTGAGGTCGGATAGATATGTTGGACTAGAGAGAGAGAGAAAGAGAGAGAGAGGGTGGGGAGTGAGAGAATGGGCTGTCAGGCAGGTTTTCTTCGTAATTTTCGAGAATGAGTCATTTGTTCCATTAATTGTGATATCGGAAAAAGTAATAGAGTTTAATCTACTGGAGCTAGTGAACATGTCTAACATAAAATTCATTGTACTTATGGTGGCTGTTGTTGCATAACCTTTACCAGGAAGTTAATCACGTATAGAATTGCAGGCGCTTACTCAGATTAGGATGTAAGAGTACACCTATCACACCGTCAAGGACGAGCATTAAGACAGAAAAATATAGATCGTATCATATCTTCTGATCTCGGTTCGAGGCAAAACTATTCTGCGTGATCTTGATAACTTGCAAGCTGGAGATTTGTTTAGCCGAATCTGGTATGGCGTCGAATGGCAAAGATGCACTGATCACTGCCATTTCACCTCTCCCTGAATGCGATAATCCTCTTATCACATCCGTGCCATACTTTATTTTAGTAATATAAAATCAATATTTTTATATAAGAAAGGAAACACTAGTCTCACCATTTAAACCGGTAACAGGCAAGATGTCATAGAACGTTTTACATTTTTTTAAAAACACTGTTGAAATGAAATTTTGACAAAGTGCATTTTGAATATCTATTGATATTGAATGCACGGGCAGGATTGGATATGACCAATACCTTAAATAAAAAGACGTGAAGGTGAAGAAGTGTTGCTATAGTGACGATGTTCTTGGTGCCTACACACATATTATTTTTAAGTAACATCTTGTTTTGATACATGCTGGGGAAAACCGGTCATTGTCCAGGAGCACATCTTCTTTACAACATCAAATCGCCAACTCTTGACAATGAGGCTAATGTAGTCACCTTTGGCCAATGGCATCGACCGAAACCACTCCCTATTCTTTCAACCTGTTGCAAAATGATATTAGTGATGTGGACAACCCTCTAATTATTCCGTGAAAACGCACTGGCATTTCAACTACAGCTACCAGAAAAGCTTATATTCAAGACTGATTGACCTAACATTGTGTCACATTCGTCCCAGATGGTTTGATTTCAGAATTTTATCAACATTTATTAAATTTAATAAAGCCTACAAAATTGGCTGAAGATGCAAAACTGCGTCCACCTCCTTATCAATACAATCTGGCTAGATAGAAAATATACTGGCAAGTTTTAATCAATATAAATTACCCAAGAATATAATTGTTAACAAAGTTACATTCCAGCCCTTTTCACAGCCGGCTTTTAAGACCAACAACATGAAGAGATGGAGAGATGGGTTAAAGCAGTTACAGAGTTTGGAACAAATGTCATGGAAGTCAAACTTTCTGATCATAAGTTCGAGATGGATATCGTGAAACTTAAGCTGTAATAGAGCCAACAACTCCGATTTGCGAATTTTAGTATTTTGGACACTTTAAGCAAAACTAAATATATCAATAGAAAACTGGCGACACTAGAATATAATATAAGATGAAAAAGACCTATAGCTACTTTGATCGTTGGCCATTATAAAACTCCATACGTTTTATTATATCAGAAGAGTATAGTATATGTTGTAATTTTTTTATTGATCTCGACTCTAAAACTTTAAAGACCCCTAATATTGGTGTAATTTGTTTGAAAATGATTTAATGATTCCAATTAGAATAAAACTGATCTGTAGACCTCGCTTTGGCACGTTTGTTTCTTGTGTGCATTGATAATTTTGGAATTAAGGAAAGTAAACGCTTCATTTGACGGTTTAGACTCGGTTCAAAGAAATACAACATTGTAATAGGTGCATGTTTTCGACGGCAAAGTGTATTCGTTCCTTAGGAGACATATGCCTTCCTGTCAAGGAATACGTATAGGGTATGTGTTATGCCATGTATATGAACCTCTCATACTCATTGGTTTCGTTTAGCAATTATCTTTCCCTCTGCAGATTTTATAAGTAATCTGCCTAAAGCTAACAGTAGTGAAATAAATGAAAACTGTCATCAGTGTGAGAGAAAGTTTTCTTATTTATTACGCAGTTTTGACGCTCTTTGCTAATAACTCATCTTCAAATTTATTCATCTATAGTTGTAAAACTAACTGCGTTTCCGCTTCGTAAGAGATACTCAAGTCACAAAAAATAATCTTCCTGGTCAACAATATCATTTTCCTTTGTAGCATGCTCACTGCACTTACTGTTGTGTAAGTATCGTAATGATGCGCAGAATAATACATGACTGTAGTTAAAAGGATGGATGTATAAACGAAGGGATGGGTCGAAGAAATGGAGCACCATCATTCAAAGTTGTATACAAAGACAGAATGCCGATGAATATTGACAAAACTATTATATTGTGTAGTTGGAAAAGCTGAAAAATTTCATTTACTTAAGATATGGTGAACAATTTTACATTGGTGGACACGAGAAACTTTAAGATTGAAAGTTTAACGGAACAAAAGTTAACACACAATCATATTTATTGGACACAAATTTAATCAACATTGACCCTTAATTTATAAAAACTAACTAGACCCTCCCAAAATGTAACAAATCAAGAGTTATGCGCTAAAAAATATCACTAGCTGCTGAGAAAATACAAACAGCAGGGTTTTAACTAAACATGGTTGCTAAATTTTATTGTTGTTATTAACGTTGAGATGTCTCGTGAGCTATGATTAGTTAGTTATTTTGCCGGGAAAATGACTTCCTGCTTATGTATTTGAACATTACCAACCTAAAGTGTTTTAATGTAATTAAAGACGTGAAGATTTTACCTTTTGGACTGTTAAGTGTCATATATATATATATATATATATATATATATATATATATATATATATATATATATATATACTTTTCCTTAATCAGGTCCAGCGTTATTGGTCACGTACATTTCTAATGTGAACACTTCACCGAACATGAAGAAATCATACTGCCTGTTTCCGATTACTGAGAAAGGAATCCCCATGTCGAATGCCAGATGTACAAGTTTTAATGTAAACGTATATTTCATGAGCTTATGTGCAGACTACAGATCGGACGCTCTGTTCCTCTATGACTACGCCCGGAACATCATTTATATTGAGACAAATCATTCCCGTGAAGACATCAGGACGTGGACACCTCTGCAGGCGGGTCCTTCGAGTATCTTCACCAGGATAGCTTTCGATTGGTTAAGCCACAGCTTGTACTGGACTGACCCCACATATGGGTGGATTGGAATAATGAATACAAAGAATAACAATACGTACATGTACAGAATTCTTCAGCACGAAAATATCCAGAGACCTCATGGTATAACGCTTGATCCACTTCAAGGGTAAATGCAGTCTTAAGTTCGTAAATTTGCTTTATATTTAGTTATTATTTCCGATTACATAACACACTAAATTTGATACCAATCAAGTTAAAATATCAATTTGGTGAATATAAATAGAAGCACGAATCCATGATAGGCATCACCTTGTTTATAGTAAATAATACATCATAAATATTAATGTCCGTTATTATTATTATTACTATTATTATTATTATTATTGTTGTTGTTATTATTATTATTATTATCTTCTTCTTTTTATTCTTCTTCTTCTTCTTATTATTATTATTATTATTATTATTGTTGTTGTTGTTATTATCATTATTGTTATTATTATTATTATTAGCATCTTTTATTCTTCTTCTTCTTATTCTTATTATTATTATTATTATTATTATTAATGTCACTAGACGGTCATATTATGCGCTAATGAAACAAATAACGTTCCTCCGAGGAAACAAAAACCATAATTTCAAGAGACCTTTGTTTGACACTTACGGTTTCTGTTACTTCACATAGGTACAAGTTATCAGTACAACACGATTCTTAGCCGAATAACAGTAGCTAATGTGGAATTTGCTGACGGGATGTTGAATCAGCCAACAATAGATGATAATATTAATAGTAATTTTGCGCCGCTTCCCGAATAAAATATATGTCACAAATGAGGTTCTCCAACCCACCTATACAATGAAATATATTCTTACTAAGGGCCAAATAGATATCGACCTTTGGGACCACCCTGTTGTGATCATGCCAATTTACGGACAGCTTGGAACTATGGCATAAGCGCAAAAATAAATACGTTAACGTCGAGCTTGAAATGACGCAAATAATGTTTCTACAACGAGAGTGTGAGACGAATCTACAATGAGCATAATGACTAAAGGTATGCAGAACCAATATTACCTCAGTCAGGAAAAGAAAGCCCTAGTCAACTGATATTTATCAAAGACTTACTTCCGCGTAACAGTTCTTGGACGAAAATGGCACAGAGCAAAAGTGCAGTTGGTGTAGGTTTAGGTGAACGTGGTGCCATATTCCCAGAATATACTAGCATCGGAGACTTAACTATTTCCCAGAAATATTTTTTCTACGATTGCATGATCGTAGTACCAGTGAAGATAATTATTTGGCTGGAAGTGGGTTTTCACCAGAAAAAGGCCTGTAGACGATTTTTTTAATTATGGTGATAGTATTAATAGAGGACCTGTGATGGACCCTCAGATTTACTGAAATGATGTATTAATTCACCCAACAACAAAAAAAACAAAAAAACACGTGTGTGTGTTGTCGCGGATGCTATTTGCGGACTCGCCACGGTATCAACCGTTGGTCTAGGTATGGCGGGAATAGCGAACATCAAGAATTGTTGCCGGATCATATCGATAGCTATTGATGTGACTGGTTTAACGGGACAAACAATTTAATTATGGCTGTATTCTCAAATGCGTGTTTACTCGGCCCTCCTAAGCAGTCTCAGCTCCACTGCCAAGTTGTTCTCGGTTTCCATAATCGTTTTAACTTCTATAAAACGATTGCCATTACAGAGCCATCGACAACTCCGAACATAGATACGGAACCAAAACAGGTAACTGACTTAGAGGCAGATTAAACAGTTCATATTGTATATTAATGATTGGTATCTGCCAACTCATTGCACTACAGCTTTACAAATTGAACTTCCAATGGTACATCGACAGATGTATGTGAAATAACGTTTCAGCCCGGAAAAGTGATGGAGAATCCATAAGGATTTTCGGCTTGAGAAAAATGAAATGGGTTAGATTAATTTCAAACTATTATTTTGATATTAATGAAATAGCTGCTCTTTAGGTGAATTTTTCCATGTTCGTCGTTTTTGAATATTGTCTAATACAGAAATATGCCGTAGAAATAAGGAATATAAGGAATCTATCGTGCATGATTTTTTTCTCATTGAAACAAAGCTATCTAATAGACGGTCAATCTAATTTCAACTTTACTACTGTGGCAAATATGACGACTTGACAAGGATATAGAAAAATTACTTTGGTCACATGCTCGAGTTAATTACCAAAACCAATACATTTTGAATGAGTATAATAATGTCATGTGATATTAATATAACAGTTAATTAGCGAATTTGCCCTAAGATGTGAAATGGAGACAGGTAGTAGGTTCTGGTATTCCACATGGACTTGAAAGTTGTCATACTAGAGGAATATGCTCAGATCTCGGAAAGGTCCCGTCAAACGATCGCAAGACAAGAGCCACGAGAAATAACTGTAAATATCTAACAACGAGCAATATGCATTCATCTGTTGCGGACAGATGTGAGCATAATATTTGCAGTATTATGAATAGATTAGATCAGATCCCAAACAGCACAAATTACCGAAAACAATTCAAGTTGAATTTGCATTTTGAATTTTATTTTTAAAAAATGCTATCACATTTTCCTTATTGATATCATTATTAGTATTGCCCTTCGTTTTTTCACCTCTGTTTGATTCAATACGTGTTGATTTGTAAAAGTTATTCAAAAACGACCTTAACACAGATATTTAAAAAAATCATACATTGCACTACAATTTGCTCTGTGTTTTGAATTGGCTGGTATTATGATGATTTGTTGCAGACAGATCCTTTCTAACTGAACATAATTTTCTAACTTTATAGAGTTTTGTTCTGGACAGACATCAGTCGAACGGTTACAATTGGGAGATCGAGTTTGTCAGGAGATGATCAGAAGGTCTTAATTTCGTCTGGACTAATAATGCCTTACAGTATAGTTGCAGATGTGCTCGAAGAGAAAATATTTTGGATAGATGATGGAAGAGACACCATCGAGTCTGCGCTGTATGATGGAACAGGAAGAAAACTAATTAGACGACTTCCACATGCTACGCTCCTTGATATTGACATATTCCAGGTAGAAACTGGGAAATACCATGAAACTATTTAAATATGTACATTTGATGTTGTTTTCCTCGTTCTTAACGACATAACAGATCTAGCCTTGAGGTTTGTTTTCTTGATGCTTGTTTTTGTTTCTTCTTAAACACATTGACACGGTTACGTTTTGACTCACTGTATCTTTTATTGAAGATAAGAGCTGTCAAGTCCTTTTATCTTATTTATTTATCACCTACCGCAGTTAGCTTCGTAACAGTGGAAATTTAGGAGTAATTAGTGGCAAGAAATAAAAAATAAAATACTTCAACAAGTTTTAATGAAGACATTACTTTCAGTACACATAGCTTTCGTGTGCAGTTCAGTCTGCACAGATGAATAGGGCATGTTAATGTTGCCAAGGTAGAGAGCATCGTTTATGGTATTGCTTAATCGTACTCTGGTTTATGTAACTCATGTTAACAACATATATCTAGTTTATCTATCTCATGACACCCGTGTTCTTAACACTGTTTAGAAATCCCGTTAGGTTTCCTTAGGCCCTGTGCATTATTTAGCGCTAACACAAACAGTGTAATCAATACGTCTGTGTCAGCACTACCAGGTCCTCAGCTGGGTTTTATCAATTAGTTTTAAAGTTGTTCTTACTGTCATATATGGCCAGTTTCATATTGCTTGGTAAACGTGAATTACTCTTTGTTTAGATATAAATTTCATGAATGTATGGTCTTGTGCTTATCCAGTATTAAAAGTGTATCTAACTGATTTTAAGTACACTGAATTTGTGTATAACAAATGCTTATAATAGTTGTTGCGAATCAGCACAAAATTATTAAAAAGGATTCACACAAATTGGAAAGCCTAAGTTCGATAACATTGTCACATTATTTGGTGCGGCGTGATATTACTTAAATTATATGGCATTAAGTTCTTAAAACTCCCATTAGTATTTCAGTTTAAAGAAACAAAAACTCACAACTTTACCAAATGATCAATTTGATGAAGGCAACAATTATGTTAAACATTTAACCAAATTTAACTGACGTAGAAAAGGTTGGTATCTAAAATTTTACATTGCTTGATTTCAATCTCAGGCTGGGTTTCATCAAATTCTAAAGGTTGGTTAGTATATGCCAACAAAATGGTTAAAAATATTTGACAGCTTAACAACGAGATCTCCCTCAGATGAAACTCAACCGTCGATCAATTGATCGGTCGATCCATTGATCGAAAGAGTTACAATTTCACTCCGCTCCTTGAGGTAGTGAACCTGCAAATCCGTGTCAAAACTCAAGTTACAAAAGCTGACGAAACGTATTCCTGTGTACATTTGTGATGTTTTTGAAAATATTTTTGAAAATGTGTTGTAATTTTACCTGAAAACGTCATACGAAGGTAAATGTCTCGTTGTCTTTATTTGTATTAGGTATCGGTAAGATACAAACACTGACGCGGACCACACACAAAAAGGTATATGTGGACTGTGAGATATGAAAGTTCTGATTTTGAAAACCTTTAAACTTGACTGCTCTCTCTCTCTCTCTCTCTCTCTCTCTCTCCTATATGTTAAAACACACACACAATCACCAGGTCTGTGTGTGTGCTTTTGTCTCTCTTTCTGTCTGTCTCTGTTTCACACAAGCGCACGCTCGCTTACTCATTGTCAAGTGGAATATGTTGTTGTCACTACAGATTTGTTTCCCTTTATTTCGAAATTTGAGTATTTATTGCAGAGTTGAAATCCACTTAATTTTAAATCTATTGAGAAAGATTGGCTAGACTATATTTCATATTAATGTTGAATTAGGATAGCTATGAAGGTATATCAAGAAATGAGAACAATTTTAAAATGAAACAAATAATTACAAATCAAGAAATACAACTCCTTCTCTCTATTTTGACGTATGTCTTCAATCTAGGCCTAGGAATGATTTGTGCAGGTTGAATAAACAAAGCACCAAAATCTCTCGTTTATCATTCAATACATATTCTAGCAAAATTATGCTGCCTGTGAACTGGAAAAATCGAACATCACTCTTACTAAACAGACACCATTTCACCATTTCACTAACCTTAGAAAACGTAACTTAATCTGAGGTTAAATCATTGCATTGCTGACATAATTGTAGGAAATACTTCAAAATCAAATTGTCCGCAAGGCAAAACCTCTGCCATGTCAAGTTGCAAAATAACATTAGTCGGCAGAAACCTGGTTAATTAAATGAATTTTCATAACATGACAGTGATCAAAAATAAAATCTAACATAACATTCATTATATTTGTAGCAAAGTATGATGCCTCAGGGCAGGTAAGACAGAACATAAATCTTACGAAAGAAACATAATTTCACTCATGAAATGTATCCTAAGCTGAGGCTGACTCAACATTCAACTGACATCTGTGTAACAAATACATAAAAGCTTAATTTAGCACACGCCAAATTTCTACTTGACTTAATACTTTACGAAAACTACAAATGGCTGTCATTATAGGGCGCAAGTATGAGCGAGAATCCTAAGTGTAGGATAGTCACAACCGTTAAACTCCATCTTGAACCGCATACAAGAGATATTAAGAATAAAACGTGGGCATTTCTAACATAGGGTATTCGCTTATTTCAGAGTCCTAAATTTATTACCCCTCATCCCTATAATCACCCATCATCTAAATCTTATTATCCGTTAGACCCCATTCAGATCAACACATTGTAGATGCAGACTGTTTCGAATAGTATATCACTGGATGTTGGTCAGTTTTAGTGCATGTTTAAAGAAACGGATCTTTTTGACATCGGATTTCCCCCTTGTCGCCATAAATCCAGATAATAGATAATACAGATATTGGCCCAATGTTACTGTCTTCTTGTTCATGTAACCATGTATGATGTTAAACAATCAAACATATGATTTCTGGTAGAGACCAGATCGTCCCATCGTCACAGATTTACAGCTATTGTCCAAGTTAAATTTGTATTGCCACTATAATCTTTTATATATGTTTAACATATAGGATGCCCCCATTGTGACTCAAGTGCAACTAATACTACTCTCAATGCAACAATTATAGCCTTATTGTAATTTTTGTGTAGGAGTATGTTTACGTCTCTGACGGTCAAAACCAACTGGTTTACGTCATGAACAAGAACAACGGCGTAACAAATCAAACAGTAAAGATAGCTGACCATACACCGTACGGAATCTTTATGCATCATCCAGAAGCACAGCCTTTGACCAGCAGTGGTGAGTGTATACACACGTACACACAGTCGTTAGCGTATGAATATCTACTTTTACTAAGTATGAGAAATACAGGGTTCAAGGTAATGTACGTAGTGTGCTGCAGAATGCTCATCTTGAAGCAGCTGAAACACATTTTAAAACTGTATTGAATAGTTAGGTATTCTTTATTCATTTCTTATTCAAATGAATGATCTTAAGTGTAGTGTGATGGTGTGCGTTGCCATTTTCCAAACATGGCTTGACGAAAAGCATGTTTTCCAATGCAATGTGTAAGAGAGTCAGTAAGGCATTCCACAAGTTCTGCAATATTTCAATCAAAAATATAAATGATACGATTGATGCTAATATTGCACAGTACAAACATATTTAACGAATATGTTTCCGATGTTATTACATTTGGGTTTTCTCTAAGTCTTCTGCAAGACGCATTACCAACACGTTTGCTTTCATAACCTGACAGAGTTGCCTTGTAACAATACAACCTCACTGGCGCCAATTTCAATGACATTCGACCTATAAAGAAGTGTATAAATCGGAAAAGGAAAATATTAATTATGGAAAGATATGCACGGACATGTTTTCATATATGAACGGCACGCTTTTGCACTTCAGGGTAGATGGCTTTCATGGATATTAGTATATCAATATTACTCGGGCCTCAGATATCAGTATATCAATATTACTCAGGCTTCAGATATCAGTATATTAATATTACTCGGGCCTCATATATCAGTATATCAATATTAATTAGGCCTCATATATTAGTATATCAATATTACTCGGGCCTCAGATATCAGTATATCAATATTACTCAAGCCTCAGATATCAGTATATCAATATTACTCGGGCCTCATATATCAGTATATCAATATTACTCGGGCCTCAGATATCAGTATATCAATATTACTCGGGCCTCATATATCAGTATATCAATATTAACTGGGCCTCACATACAGCATATGATCTTTCTATTTGGTGTCGGGCAATTCCACAGATAGACACTAGGCAAGTAGCAGTTGTACTAAAGCATCTGTCGGAACATGGGAGCTAACAAGTATATGTTCTCTATTTTAGATTTATATTTATCTCACTTCTTTGTACAGACTACTGTGCCACATTGAAGTGCAGCCATATATGTGTAAGCCGAAAGAATGGTGCCATGTGTATGTGCAAAGATGGATTCAAATTGGATACCGATGGAAAAAACTGCTTAGGTAAAATGTGATATCGTTAAATAGCAATTATACAACTAACGGTCAAATCATATTTGTTTGACTGTACAGTATTGCTAAATACCATTTGCATTGCTTTGTTTCGCACAGTTTTATTTTGTTATTGTTTAGTTTGGTTGTTACTATTTTGCAGCTTGATTTTGTTGTTTTTTAGCGGAGGGAGGTGTCTTCACGTAAAGTTTGTCGCCTACAACTGGATATGCTTCCATAGAATGTGGAATTTTAAAGTACATAGCAATTCAGACAGAGTATATATTTCAATACATACACTTACTCATTCATGTATGTTTTACAAATTTAAATGTATAGCTCAACTTTTTAATTTTATTATAATCGTTTTACCATGTATCTAACACGACTGATTTCCTATATGGAAAGAAAACTCAATATCAGAGATTGCTTTTACTACTGCTACCACTACTACTACTACTACCGCTACTACTAACTTCCACGCATTTTCTGTAGATGACTTGGTTTTGTTTTGTTATGGTTTTTTTTTGCTGTTATTGGTTTGGGGGTTGGGTGTGGGAGGACATGTGGAGTTTAAAAGTACGTGAAAATTCAAACATTGAATATATTTCAATAATGGCACTGACTCACAGATGTGAGTTTTACAAATTTAAATTAAGGTCCACCATTTTACCATGTATCTTACACGACTGGTTTTCCTATATGTTAAACAATTACAGCCCCATGACAGGTAAACCCTGCTTGTTGGCAATCACATCATGTTCTCCAAACTCTATTGAGTAATATCCGTGCGATAAATTATATAAGGTACATGTATGTGTACTGTTAAGATATAGCTAACATATTTAACAATATCTTGAAATATAATTTCTAACATTATGCAGCAAAATAAATAAAGGACTAAATTAAGTTCTGTTACTCACGCAGTCAAACATAATTTAAGAATAGCTTACTAGAACCAGGATGAAATCAAAATAACTACCTTATCAAAAGGTATATTTATAACCATGGTTGTTGTTGTTGTTGTTGTTCTAGGGTTTAACGCCATTTTTCAGCACAAGATAGGCTATACATGGCGGCCAATATAACTGGTGGAGGAAGAACCCTGGAAAACACAGGGAAGAACCACCGACCCACGAGAAACTACTGGCAGGCTTTCCCACGTACCCACGATAGCCGAGCCTTGGACTCGAACACACGCAGACAGAGGTGAGATGGCAGTGATCCGGAACGGTGAGCTCTTTAGACCAGTCGGCCACTCGGGGCTCATATAACCATGGTAAAGCTGGTCTCATTTGCAAAACTTCCACATGCCATGTTATAATCAATACTTTCTTCTTTTGTAACTATGCAAAGAGAAGTGGACAATAGGGGGAGGGGGGGATTTGTTCCAAATATTGTCTCTCAGATTAGTTTCACGTTAATAGAGCTTGGCAGAGGGTCATTTGTTATTGCATAGCTATATTGAGTTTGAATCCTTATTGATCATTCCTGGGATCCACTATTTCACTCACTAATTAAAGGAAACGCTTTTTGCAAGATTTCTACATTGTGATAAAAAGCAATGGCGGTTAAGAACCGAACTTCGTAGGAAAGTCCAGACGGGTTGACCAAGGGAGTTCTTAAGTAGAAGGTATGTGAATGATTTCATGTTAGAGTCTATTGCCTCAGTTCCGGGAGGTGTATCTGTTATTCCCTCCAACATAGCAGAAGATGTCAACATTGACCGACCTATCTGTTTTGTTTCTAGATCTCTATTAACTACCTAATTTGCTGACTCATTAAATTTATATCTCATTTACTTGAAAAAAAATATTTCCCTATCTTTACAACCTCTTAAGGTAGCACTATATCATGGAAAGTCTCAGAACGAACAGTACATGAGTTGCAGTACAGAGAAAAGCGTTTGGTCCCTGGAATTAAACATCGACACTTTGTAACAGTATGCCAGAAGGTACTGCCTAAAATGCAGTGATGGTCGAAATGTATGATGCCTGACTCCACCCGCACTGATGGAGCTATGCTAAAGATATATTGGGAGATCGAGATGGATATCTCTGATTTTTGTATATCCAGAAGGCACCTTTTGCCAAAGGACAATAATGGAGTTGCAGAGATCATTTTCAGAGCTGCCATGTACCGTGAGCACACTTCGTGTATTTAAAGAAGATAAATTTGAACCATGTGTAAGGAAATGTGTACATACCTGAAATTTAGCAGCACTGGAATTACCTCCCTTGAATGACATTATTGCCGTTCATTGCACAATTGATGGTTAAAGTTTCTTCCAGGATACGGAACACAATGCAAATTCTCGGATCAAATCCAACCAAAATTTCCTTAGTGAAAGACATTAAACGTAAAGGATAGATACAGAGAGGGAACGATGCAAGTTGATGAACATTTTATATCCCTGTCCGTATAGGCATATAACGGGTATACCAGTTCACATTTCAATAGCCTTATAAGCACGTGATCGGACCAAAAATCCCCTTACATACCCTTTGAGCCAGTACCAAACAGGTTATTCAGTATGCCTGATACAACTCTACTCCATACATAAACCTTACCAATATATATATATATATATATATATATATATATATATATATATATATATATATATATATATATAGAGTCTGGCTTCTAGGATTTTGGTTTTGTAACCGTCACTATCAGCCATCAAATGGAAAGCGGCACTGCTACGATTCAGTCTCAGGCGGACATCCACCCCGTTCAGCAAATACTTTTCTTGCAACCACATGTCTAAATGCAAACGATCCATCAGTTCTAAACTTGTGTCGGCTCCCGTGATTCTCTTTCTTCGTTCTAGAAATCCATCATTGTTGTCTTTCTTTTCATCAGTTTCCAATATTTCAAACTTGGTAGGTTCGTCAGCTTCCCATACCACACAGGCATTGAGATGAGTGTTCTTGGCATCTATTCCGTACGTCAAGAGATTTTCCAGGTAGGCACGATAAGGGTAAGTATCCATGCTGCTACTGACCAGTTTGTTATTCAAGTACAAGTCCACTCCACTGAACAAGGAAGGCATGAAATTGTTGACGGGAGCAACTCCTGCATCGTTTATAGCACCTCCAGTCTTATCTAGAATTTTGACTTTCAGGTACAAGTAACTGCTATTCAGATCGATGTAATCTTCGGGCTCTCCTTTGATTTCAAACTCGATGGGAGCGGAATCGGTCAGTGAGGAGGCATTTATAGGTGTTTCTCGTTGGCCTAAAATGTCTTTGCCCGTTTGCAGCAAGACATTTTTGCCTGCCCTCATGAAGGCTTCTTTAGGGTTTTGTTTGTCGATGATGACATTTTGGAGAAATTCTTTGCCTTGCGTCAGTGCCGCATCTTTCAAGGCGTGCAATCCGCGTGTCACCATCGGTTTCAACACTGGGGCCACCGAACGAAAGGCCGATTTTAACATGTCTCCTAAACCGTGTCCTCGCTGTCGAGCAAACCCTCGGTACACTGGATACATGACTTACTTACGAGTCGTGAGAGAACCGTTTTCGAAAATGGAGTTTCACCGTGACTTTTCCTTTGGTGAATGGAATATTTTGTCCCAGATCTCCTTTTATAGCAATGTTGACCGTGTCCAAATACGACTTGCTGACCGGCAAATAGTGAGGATGGACAAATTCGCGGTGGACGTGGTAAGTGTTTCCACCTTCCTCGTCAGCGTTCGTGGCAGAATCCACTTTGAAAGGAATGACACGCAGTAAACGGTACGGAGGTGTGTCCCACCACGTTGTACTCCACCACATCGGAATACACAAACATCAAATTCAGTCCTTGGTTCAGTTCTACCGGGACACGAAATAACTTGCTAAAAGACTCTTTGTCGTAAACGATGGGCAATTCGTTTTTCTTGATCATGGTCTTTCTCATGTCCATGTCTCCGCCCAACATGTCAAACAATTCAGAACAAAATAAAATGGACACGATTTTACTTCGTTCAAATTTCATCAAGAAGCGACGAGTTGCTTTGTGGTACTCCATGGTGACATTTTTGTTGACATGCTCCAAAGCTTTCAGAAACACGACATTAAACCTGGAGGTTATGGTGCTGACCAAATGTTGACCACTAAAATAATAGCCTGGGGGAATGAACAAGTGATAGGTGGTGTACTTTTGTGTACGGGTTTTCTTGTCATATTTGACATTGCTATCCATCCACTGTTGCATTTGCTCGTCATGAACTTCCACATCAAAAAAATTTTGATTGGGAAGGACATTGAGGACTTGGGTCGGGTGAATCATTTCTACTAAAGCCACTTCCCAATGGGCTTCGTGATCTAACTGGATGGCCTGAGGTAATTTGGCCGTGTAACAGCACAACGTGTTCTTGGGAAACACCTCCATGGAACTGTCACTGGGTAAAGTTAAGTAAAATTGGCTTTGGTGACTCATAATTCCAGAGTTCTGTGGCTGTCCGAGGGGTTACTGGACGTCAGAGGCGTGTCTCCGTCTAGAATGGGGTTCTGGTTGTGATTGAAGTGGTGACTGGCACTGGCACTGGACACAAGGTTCCCGGGGTTCCCGTTTAAGGTGAATTTCAGGGAGGGATTAGGAAGCAGGTAACCGATGCAACTGCTCAGTAAAATGGTCCACAATTGTTTGTCTCCTTGTTGCAAACTCAAATTGGCGATGGCTGCCCCGATGACACAATACACCACGAAGATTTGGCAGAAAAAGACGATTTGCGTTTTAGGCACACGTTCTCCACACCACACCCACAAGGGTTGTTTTTGTAAATCTTGCACAGAAGAACTGGGTGAAGGAGGAGTGGTCGACGTAGCTGCGTCTGATGTGTGAAAGGGCATGATGGTCACTTCTTTTTATAGTCGATGACTTGCGAAGCGTCGATCCAAGAATCAAAACTGGGTGGATATCCTTTCCAACGTACTTTGACTTCTTTGACACGTCGTTTGCCCACTTTACGGGTTCTGCGTTCGAGAATGCTTTCGATGTCGTACACGTCGTCTTCTTTTTTGGTGACACGTTGTAACTCGGGCAAATAAAACGTTCCTTTGAGCACTTCTCCGTTCATGTCTTCCAATTTATAGACGGCAGGATGACGGCCATGCACTCGTCCAGTGACGCGAAACAATTCGGTCGTCCAGTTAGGTAAGTAACCTTTGTCGAAAGTGCGTTTGGTTTTGCCAATGCGCACCCAATCCCCTACGGCCAACTCTCCACTTTTCTTGGGGACAGCCCTCGTCGGGGACGTACCAAACAGACGCTCGAACACCAGCACTTCGTTCTCGGGAGTCACGTCTTGCGGGGCACGTCCGATGCTTCGATGGTAAGATTGGTTGTACGCTTGCACCAGGTGCGGTAAGATGTCGATGTACTTCAGAGTGTGGTGATGCGTAAAATATTTCCACATGCGTTCTTTCAAAGTGCGTTGAAAACGTTCCACGATGCTGGCTTTGGTTTCGGGATTCTCGGTGGTAAAAAAATGAATGTCACGTTTCTTTAATTCTTTTTGGACAGCTTGGTTCAGAAATTCGCTACCTTTGTCCGTTTGCCATCGAAGAGGGTGACGACCGCTTTGTTTCAACACTCGTTGCAGGGCTCGCACTAACTCGCTGCTCGATTTGGAAGTCAAGGGTACGACCCAGGCAAATTTGGAAAAGACGTCGATGACACAAAACAAATATTTGTAGCCACGATTGTAGCTGGCCAAATGAGAGGCATCGGCTAAATCGGCTTGCCATTGATGATCGATGCCTTCCACTCGGGTGCGACTTCTGGCAAACTTGCGCCGAATGGGTTTGTGTAAAGTGTAGGTAGCTTGTTCTTGTAACCATCGTTGCACTTGAGGTAAACGGAGACTTTTCAGTCGCGTTTTGGCAGCACGATACAATTTTTGAACTCCTGCGTAACCTGCAGGATGCGAGGGATCGTAGTAAATGCTGGCTAAGACTTTTTCCATTTTTTTGTGTTGGTTGGTGTGTTAATAAGTCACCCACTCTTGGAGGATGCTACTCTTTTTCTCTTGGGGTATTTTCTTGGATTGCAATGCTTTGCGTGTGCGACCGGCAATAGGTGTTGAAGAGGAGGAGGATGTTTGAGCGGGGGATATCGGTTCTTGTTTCACTTCTGTCTTCACTTCTGTCCTCACTTTCATTTTCTCTTGCGATGAAGAAGGGGTGGCCATCATCTTTTTAATCCATCAAATTCTGGAGGTAGGTGGTGTTGTTAACTTGCGTACTTTTTCTGGTGGAGTTTGAAACCCTTCTTCTTCTTCTTTTCCTTTTTCTGTCTTGGTCACTGGTACTGGTGGTACTGGTACTGGTACTGGTGATGGTGCTGGACTTTTCATCAAGGTCTTAAAATCTTTCAGAGTGGGTAGAGCTGTTTCGTCTAAACCTTTCTGGTGAAAGAGTTGCAGTCGTTGCAAGAGTTGACCGTACTTTTGCGATTTTTCTGTATCGGACAAATCTTGGCGATCCATCAAGGACTGCAATTCGTGTTGTAACTGGGACATCTCGCTCAAATGGGGATTGGGAGGTAAATTCGGGGTGTGTTGTTCTTGCCACCGATGGTATTCCATCCATCGTTTGTAAGGCACTAAAGCTAGTTTTCGTCCTTCCATGGGGTTGTCAAGGGTCGATTCTGAGATCTTGGAACTTCCGAGGCCTTTTTATCTTGCTCCCACCAGTCCACCCAACATGGTTCCAAAGACTCCTTTCAGTATGGGGCCTAACAAGAGAGGTAAAATACCTCCACGTTGCACTAACATCTTCTTTTTTTCACGAATGGGAATTTTCTTTTGAACCATTTGGCGAAGAACGTGACGATGTTTGCCTAAGCATTGTTTCTGGTGTTTGGACAAAGGGATCGTGCCTTTCAAAACGTTCAAACAACATTCGCACACGGTATCGATGACCTCTTTGGAGGCTGTTTGAATGAGTTTTTTTTCGTAGGGGTGGAGAAGCTTTGGACAGGACAGATAACATGTCCCCATGTTTGACTAAACGAGGAGGCAGTCCTTTCCTTTTCTTTCCTTGGGGTTTTCTGGAGGGTGACATCTTTGAGTCTTCAGGAGCACCAAAAAACACTGATACCCGACTTGGTCACAGGCCTTTTTTATACTGGAACGGGTCGCCACTGATCGTCTTTACGTCGTATTAGTTTGAGGACAGGCATGACACGTCGTGCAGGGGTACGTAACGGACTAAATCGAGCCAGTTCTTGCTTGGACAAATCCAGTAAACTTTGCAACATGCCCGATCTTTCTTGAACTTTGATTTTGGGAGAAGGTACTTTGTGAGCAGCAGCCACTGCCACTAAATTGGAAGGTCCTGCCACTGGGGAAGTTCTTTTGGGGGTCATCAACGGAGAAGTTCTTGGTGTGATCAACGTCTCCATGTACTCTTCAGTTCTGGGTGTCATTAACGGAGAAGTGGACAAACGTGAGGCTGCCGGAGACGCAGTCACCGCCGTGGCAGGTCGTGGTTTGAGAGTGTAAGGTTGCGTCCTGGCCGAAGTGCCTCTCTTGCGACTAGACTTCTGTGGACTTTTCTTTTTCTGGGGACTTTTTCTCTGTTTCTTTTTCTGGGGGCTTCTTTTCTTTTTCCGGGGTGGTGGTGTCTGGTCAGAGGAGGGTCCTGCCACTGGAGAAGTTCTCCTTGGGGACCAGGTCTTTTTCTTCTTGGGGCTTCGTTGGACTTTTGTCTTGGGTATAACTTTGGGGGCATTAGGATCCCATCTTAAGAGTGAGCAAATGATGACCCCTCCTAGAGTACAGCTCCCTCCAGGTTTCAAAATGACTTTTTTTTTGGTTTGAGTGTCGATGCGGGGATCGGCCAGTTGTACCAAAGCAACTTTGTTTCGATCAAAAAAGCGTTTGCTTTGATGAGGAATCTGAATGATTCCTTGGAGTATTTGACGTGCCGTCACCGTGAACCATCGTAAGACTTCTTTGAGACTAGCTTCTAAGACACCAGCTCGTGTTTGTGGATCTTTTTCTCGACTGATGCCATACAAGGCACGAATCAATTTGACGGGAAGATGCGACTGAAGGGACGTTATGTTCGCACTGAGAGTGAGACAGACGAAAAAGGGTCTGAGGTTTTTATAGATTTTTTTTTATGTGGAGTGAAATGAAGTCGAGGACGGAGACGTGTACAGGACAGGCCCTCCGTCTTGGCACCAGTGGTGAAACAAGTGGATAGGAAATCGCAAATCCTCGGGAGTCGCAGGTTTCAAATCGACGAGTAAATAGGCGTGTGGCGCTTGAGTGGCATCGTCGTACGCCTGAGTCAGCCAAGGCGTTCCTAACTGTTTGGCTAAGACTTGCACTTGCGATTTATCTCGAGGGCTTTTAAACAAGACCACGTAATGCGCATTGAGACTGATGGTGCGATGGGGTTTACTTGGTTGAAACAAATTTTGGGTGATGTAAACGACACTGGCATTACGGTGATGCCCTTTGCGCGTGAACCACAGTTTAATTTCTTCTTCGTCTTCTCCTAACATGTCGTCGAAAATGACCAAATGGGTTTGACGGGAGTCAGAGACGATGCCGTCGTCTTCTTTAGGAATGCCTTCCACAAACACGATGGAATCGCCTTGACTTTCTCGCAAGAGGCTGTACGCCGATTGCCACTCTTTGTAACACCACACGATGCGTTGAGGTGGCCGATCGATCAAATGATGTTTATGTTCGATCAAACGTTTGACGAATTCGGTTTTGACGGAACCGCTAGGTCCAGCAATGAGCATGTTAAAGGGATGGCGAAGATATAAAGCCTCCCAACTGGCACGATCTAAGTGTTCGTCGATGACTTTGACAGTAGAGGAAGAGGGAGCAGAGACAGCAGAGGTAGCCATTGTGTGAGAAATGTCACTTGTGACACGAAAAACAAACAAGACAAGAGTTTATATACTTTTTCAGAACACGTTTATTGAATGTTTTTTTCAAACATGAATACGAAAGACAAAAATACATAAAAGACAAAGGCTTAAGTACAAGAATAAAAGGCACATGATAACCTTGAACGTGGAATAAAAACAAGTGTCTGTACAACAACGACATGTTTTGGGTAAAGTTCTAACCAGTTCTATAGTAGGGGGTAAGGTCACACAAGTGTCCTCCCGAAAGGGTCTTTCAGGCCTGTCCACGACAGTCCCGTCCTGGGTGACGGGTTCTTCTGGCACCGTCACTAACACGGGTTGAAAAGTAACTTTTTCCTTGAATAACTCTCGTGCATACTAGGCCACCTCTTGGGTCCAAGCCAAACCAATCTGGTTTCTTCTTCGTCAACGACATGGTAAGTTACTTCAATGAACAATGAACTATCGATCTTGCCTAGGGTTCCTTTTTATATACAGACCAATACCGACGTGACCGTACGGCAACGTAAAGTGATTGGGAAGTCGCACTCGCTTCTGGTATACAATTTGATCGACTTTTTCCAAGGATTGACTGACGATGTGGTGAGTGGGTAAACGTACAATCTTGTTCGGTTGATAAGTGGTCACTTTAAAGTTTCCATCCTCTCCCGATTGCAAGGCTTCTTTCAATACCCCAAAGTTGACCACTCGACTGGTACGATGATTCAGAGTCAGTCCTTTCACTTTGCACGTCGTGTGCACTTCTCCTTGTTCGTCCCGGTATTCGTAGCCGTAATTTTTGGGGCCGCCACTGACGAAACTTAGAATCTTGTCGTCGGGATGCTCGTCTGTCCAGGCTCCTAAACGGTCTCCTTCGATGTCAGGGTGATGTTGACTCGGGTGATGGATGTAAATGCAACTGTCCGTGTCAAAGTACAGGACGCGTTCTTCTAACAGTTCTAAAGCTTCGTACAATTTTAAGCGAGCATGAGCTGTCACGTAAGCCGCAATGATGACATTTCCAAAAGGGTCGTCTTGTACAAAGTCCAGATCTTCTTCGTAATTGACCAAGATCAAATCCTCTCGAAAGACGTCCACATGTTTCATGTATTTGGTTTTGTCGTGAATCATCTGAAAGTAGCGGGAAGGTTCTGTCAAATATTCCGTCTTGGGTAAACACGGTCGTTGTGCCATTTTACCCCACAAGCAATTTAACATCACTTTGGCAAACGATCGCCTGCCTTCGTTTTTTTCGATGTGGTCTAAAGAGATGCCTTCTTGTTCGTAGTATTTCTCTTTGAATTGTATTTGGTCTTCGGGAGTGTGACACCAGGAAGGATAGCCGCTGGCTTCTTGTTTCAGTTTCAAAAAGGCATCCACGTTGTCGGCGAAAATGCCTTTCTGAGTAGGGTCACCCTTGTGGTACTGTTGTGTCTTGGGAAAGTGGCAAATTTCGTACACTTCTAACAGTTGGTATCCCATGTCCAGAGCTTTGAACAATTCCACGCTGACCCAGGTTCCCGTCAAGGCACGTTTTTCCTGGCTGTGATGGCAAGGTTGGTCCTAGTTGCACGTTTCGGCACAAGTACGGCACAAGGGAAACATCAGTTTGCCTTGACAATGGTGAGGTAAGACGGGATGGTAGAGGTTCGTGGGAGGCAAAACTTTACACTTGATCAAGCCTTCGTATTATCGAATGTTTTTCAGTTCGATGTGTTCCGTCAGCAATTGCGGTGCCCTACGGGAAAGCGACAATATTTGCACACGTAGGGATACAGCGAACACACGTCCAAGTATTTGATTTCTTCTCCTTTCTCTTCGTCGGCTTGGTACAGCAAACAGGTGGCATTGGTCCTTCCTCCGTACAAACTATCCCTCGGGTTCAACGGGTCCATGAACTGGTAACTTTCCACGAGGCGTTTCAACTCGGGATCGGTTTTCATACGGTGATCGTACTCGTGTTCCCACATTTCCACCACTTGGTATCCTTCCTGTTCTAACTTTAGGCGCCGCTGACAAGTGGCCTGGTACAAGTCTTCCATGGTTCGTTGTAAAAACTGATTTTTAGTGTCACGGTCAAGGTAACAGACGGGACATCCGTGAAATAAGCAACCGTTAAACTCGTACACGATCTTGGGGTTTTCTAAGTCCCAGCCATCGACCGAATACGTTCCGATGGTCTTTTCGCCTCCTCCGTTGCGGGCATGCTGAATCCACTTGTCTTCCTTGTCGCACAAGTAATGTAACCAACGTAGGGCTTTGACCGAGTATTGACGCTTGACAAAGTGGGTCGTTTGAGGACTGATGACAGCCACGGTGTTTTCAGGCATGAATCGTTGCCGGTACACTAAGGAACACGCTTTGGCAATGGTGCAAGCTTCTTTCAAAGGATCGACCCCTCCGTGTTTCATGAACAGTTCTCGAAATTTTCCACAGCAACGTCGTAAAATGTCCACGTCGGAACGACAATACTTTAACATTTCTTCCTGAAAGTCGAAAGGGTCCGAGGCGTGAGCTTGGTACCAAACGTAGAAAGCTTCTCGTTGTTCGGTACGCATGTTGTCGGGGTCGTAATAGTGAGCCTCAGGCAAATGGGGTAGAACGGCATGTTGGTTGGCTTCCGTATTGAAAAAGTGTGGAAAGTACCCTTTAGCCATTTCTGTCATTCCAAACGTTTTAGGCATTCGATTCAAAGGCATGGCCAAGTAACTCATCGAATCTTTAAACTGCACTTGTCCCACTTGCATGAAAATGATTTTGGCTCCGTTCAAAGTCACTTTAGGACGCTCGGTGCCTTGTTCCGTATAGTGTCTGAGAAGAAACTGTCCATCGTATCCGGAGAAATTGTGAGCCATCACCGTGGCATGACGATGACAATCTCCGTAACGTTCGATGTCCTCTTGGCTCCACGTCTTGTCGATGCGGTCTAAGACACATCGAGCGAAATCGGCTAACGTGTTCGGTCCCCGAAAGATTTTTTCACGTCCTCCAGGAATCTTGCTGCAGTGAGGGCAATGACTGAAGATAGGTTCTTGAATGCACTTCTCGCACGCTCGATGAGCCACGCAGAAATTAGGAATGTGAATGCCAGTCTCTTGCATGCATTCGAAATCGAAAAAGATGAAATTGCTTTTCTTCTTGTGACCGTCCTCTTTCTCTGGTGGGGGCTGGTATTTTTGCACGTAGCATTGGTGTTCCAAGTCGACGATGTGGTGACAAATGTGACATTTTTTCTTTCCTCGACATACGTGTGCCTTGGCATTATTGGTAAGTATGCATTGTCTACACGTAGGGCACAATCTCAGGAGTTGACAAGCACATTTCTTCTGTGAACCTTGTGTTTTCAAATGTTGTTGGTAACAGGTAGGGCTGACAAACGTGCGCAGACAAGTTGAACAAGGCACTGGTTCTTCGCTCAGACAGGGTGGAGAGGCCAAACATCCTGGGCATTTCCATCCACAATGCTTGTGTTGCTCTCGATTGTTATAACCATAATCACATTTCTCACAGTAATATCTGTATCCCAGGAATCCAGTGATAGTGGTAATGGTATCGAAATGGTCATCGTGATAATAAACATGAACGTATTTTCCGTCCTTAAAGTCTTGGCCTCGAAACAACAGAGGTCCGCGCATTTCTTGAGGGTGCACTTTCAAGGTGTAGCGTGGAGCTAGGGCATCTTGCAATTTTTGCATCTCAGGAATGCCACAGGGTGTGTCTTTGGACAGGCCAGCTTGTTGCAACAGGAGTTCTGCTTCGTTTCCTTGTTTGGTTCGGTTCGATTTTCGAATGTTCTCCCAGGTTCTTTTCCATTCTACCGTGTCGTTCTTGTTGGCATAGGTTCGTCCCACCACGATGGCACGGGCTAAGCACATCTGGTCTTGAGGGTTATTAATTCGGACGAGACTCTTTTTGGTGTTGCGAAGGTCGTCCACCAATAACATCTTTTTGCGTCCTGTCCCTTGAGGAAGAGAGACGTGAGCCATTTTCAGTGTGGCTTTACCATCGGTGATGTCAAACTGGTCATTAGATTGTTGTACGTGTTGAATCTTGTCCATGACTTTGGAAGGGGTTAGTTCTGCGGGTCTGCTAAACTCGATCCAAACAAGGGATTTCAAACCGTCGTGATCTATGGATAGTGTCAAGCGATCGTCTTCTTTGGCTTGACATTGTCGCTTGAGTGAGGTGAGCAAAGAATCCCACATCTCGGTGATAAACCCTTCTGCTTTCTCTAAGGGGACGTCGGACTTGAAATCTTTAAACTTCACCGTGTAGGTGTAAGCCGTGGTTCTATATTTTCTAGAGGAGCGCTTTTCCGTCTCTCGAATGGAATAGTATTTTTCAGGGTTGACTAAGGGTGGTGAACTTGGTTTAGAGGGTTCGGATTCTGGTTCACTCATGTCCTCTTCAAAATCACTGGCATGAATTTGTGCCAAGATTTCAGCCCTGGTACGAGGCGATAGATCACGTTTCTGCCTCTTACTTTCTTCTTCTTCTTCTTTCTTCTCGTATGAATAGGATCGTTTCATCTCGAGTGCAAAACGTCAAATGACTCAAGTTTAAACACCATAGACTAATATATAGTCATGACAAACCAGCGTATATAAAAGGGTGTGTGTCTTGTCCTTTCACTATTCATTTCACTCTCAAACCGAGCACAACGATGGAAGAGACTACCCAGATGGAACGTTTCGTCAGAGCTTTGCGAGGGGTCATTAGAAAATTCTCTTCAGACCAGCCTACGGACTACTCTCCTTCCTTTCGAGATAAAAGTCAGGATACTTGCTATATCTGTCAGAAGAAAGGGCATTGGTCTTCAGAGTGTCCAGATCGTCAAAAAAGAAAAAAACAGTAGCTAAAAAAGACAAAAGTCAAGATACCTGTTATTATTGTCAAGAAAAAGGACATTGGTCTCCAGATTGCCCAAAAAAAGAAACAAGAGGAGTCGGAAGAAAAGAAGGATTCTTCAGAAGAAGAGAGGGATTCTTCGGAAGAAGAGAGGGATTCTTCGAAAGAAGAGAGGGATTCTTCAGAGGAAGAAGAGGAAGAAAGAAGACAATTCTATTTAAAAGAGGCAAAGAAACAGGAGAAGAAAAGAAGAAGGGAAGAAAATGAGGAAAAAACGGTGAAGAAATTCAAAAAACAGAGAGACTAAACAAGGAGAAAGAAGAAGTCAATGAACTTTTAATAAAAGTGTTCTGTGGTGAATTGTGAATTGGATTGTAAAAAATGGATAAAAGAATACATGAATGATATAAGGTAAGTGTCTTTGAGTTTTGATTTTAAAATAAGAAGCTATACTCACGCACTCATACACAGACACGTACTATAAGGGTAAAATGGGTGGGGTTTATTTTTGAGTTATTGGCAAATTGAAAGGCTATCTCTTTTCGAGAGAAGTGGGTGGCCCTGAAAAGGGCCTTTTTATTTTGGTGTAGGGGTGAGTTTAACCAATCAACTTTAACTGCCTTAAGCCTTTGCCACGGCCAAGGCCTACTTCTGATGATTGGGTTGAAATCACTAAGGGTGGTACGATAGGCTTAGTCACAGTGTTGGCGTGTTTAGCTCGGGAAGGTCGTATTCTCTTCGGTCGTGATAAAGAAGTCTGATACATTTGTTTCAGACTTCTTAACTCCGCTAAAATGTCCAACAGTACCGTAGCCGTTTGATTTTCACCCTCTTGTTTCTTTGCTGCTACTTCTTCTTGCTGTTGTTGCTGTTGTTTTTTTTCTTACCTCTTCTTGTTGCTGTTGCTGTTGCTGTAGGAGAAAAGTTTGTTCCGCTTCCTTTTGTCGTTGCATAAATTTCTCCAATTCTTCTTTCTGTCTCTGTCTAAAATTCTCCACTTGCGGTAATGAAGAAGGTAACGAAGGTTCCGGAACAAATTCTTGCGAGGTAAGAAAATCCACAAAATCCCAATGTACCTCTTCTGAAAGTAAGTCCGGGTTCCCTTGGGCAGTCTCCCCTGCTGGTGCACCCCATTGGATCGTTTTCTGAGTTTCCGTCATGTTGAATCACTGTCGCATAGATTGACTGCACACAAGCGCTAACGAATCTATATAGACCACGTGACGTCACAGACTGCTCTCTTCGGATTGGATGCGAGCTGACTGAATTTTGTAACGCGTGTTCGGATTGGTGAATGAATTCAATCCGTTTCAATCCTTCCTGTACCTATAAATAAGCGCAGTTCACTGCATTGATTCACCTATTCTCGTCGCTTCAAGATGTGGACCACAGTTGAGTCATCCACCCTTGTGTCTTCCATGATGTTTAGGACGGACATGCTCATGTATGCCAGGTCAAAGTGGACTGTTGTTGATAGGACAGATACTAGTCAATGGATGAGGAGAGTTTACATAGAAAGACAAGGATGTCTCAAGAGGGTACTTGTGTATGAAACGGAAGTGAGTTATGTCAGATACAATCAGGATAGGCATAATATCAGCGTGACTTGCAAACCAAAGTCAATATATGCTCATATTGCACAGTTGTCCTTCAAAATAGAATAAACGTAAAACGTTAATGTTTCTATCTTGAAATTAAATGAATAATGCAACAATGGAAACTGTAATGCTTAGATCGTTACGCCGCCTTTGCAAAGTATGAAAGCTTCAACAAATACATCTGTTCAGAATATGCATTTTATTTCATGTTGAAGCAACTGGCCGTTATAAAACTTTGAATTATGTGCATGAACATTAATCTTTATATACAATACCACTTGCATTATATTTCTCTACGAAATAATTTATTTACTTCAACAGTATTAAACCTTTGTATATTCTATTCAGTACAAATCACGATAATTCTCTGAGCGTTATATTCGTCCTAACTATCTCCTTTCTATTAATGTCAATTGTTGTGTATATTTGATTTAATTTATATTTGATTTAATTTAATTGTTTGGTTGTTAGTTTTAATATTTTTATTCCATTACATGATATCGTAATGTATCCTTACCGGATTTGGCATTTTCCAGAAATTCAGTTTGTCCTGACTGTTTTTCGTAAACACCTAATAACAGAAACTTTGTATATAATGCTGACCTAGTTCCCGACCTCGATCCAGAATCAGTAAGAGCTGAAGTTAACAAATTTTTAAAAAATATATATTTTTTGAATTCTTTCCCAGAGTAAAACTCATTGGTTTTAGTCAAGGCCATACTGGGAGAACGTGATGTTAGGCACGTAAAAACCTTAAATGTTGTTCCAGAAGGATGGTCATGTGACTCTCATATGGTAATCTGTTTTGCGTCTAAAATTAGTGTATACCTGTTTGCTTTAGAGAATTTGGGCAGTCGGGCAGAGGGCTTTAAACCATTGACACTTCAAGGTGGGGGTTTTTGTGACCAGTTAGTGTTTAGGTTTTAATTTTTCTTCAAATTTTCTGGATTTCAAGATTGTTTTCCCTCAAAATACTTGTACTTTAAAATATTTTTTGGACAAAGACAGTTATCGAAATGTATAGAGCATTCAAAGACTGGAATATGACTTTCTGTGATTCAACAAAGAACTGTTGACACATCAATACGACGCTGACCAAAGCATACGTCATCGCCTTCCATATTAGGTTTCATTGGGATTCGAACTCAGTTTCATCAGTACTTTTTATTTCTAATACTTCTTTTTTTAATTCTTGGATTATTCTTGGATTATTTTTGGATTTGATTCGTTAAACCGTATGTTATTTTATTCATTTTTACCTTGTTTTTCTAGGGAAATAAATTATTCATTAATTTTTACAACGCTTGTCGTCTTCACTTTTTTCTTGTTACGTTTCGTAAGAGCCTAAATATAACACAATTGAGAGAAGTGTTCCGGAAAGGGTTGCTAACCCGAATCAGCTTGAATGTCGCATCCATTGATTCAATTACACATGGACTACGTTAATCCCTTCTTGAATACCTTGGCGAAATAAAAGACTCTGAACTCATCTTGAGGTAATACAACATATACAAAGCCGTTCAATATGATCAGATAATTGGGGATCATAGATGGTATGTGATTCAGTTATTTCATCCTTACCAACTTTAGATGTGTGGTTTGGATTCTTAACGTAGCTTTAACGATTTGTGCCATATCGTTACCATGTCTCTGATTCGACGGTTTATAGATATGTCAAGCATTGATACACAATGTCGAATGTGTTTTGTTGGACAGTCGATGCCCTTGATTCTTCATTTGTTTCTTTTGATCCAATAAATCGATTTACTGCCTTACAACACGTTAATATGGCACATTATATTCGTCTTTATTAATGAAATCCAGAATTGATCCAATATATAGCGTAACACATAAAGAAATACTTTTTTGTGATCGGACGGTAGAATTTATAAACCTGTTGAAATATGTATATCCGATCAATACACAGTTAAAAACAACCCGCATAAATAATTACTGTACCAACTAAAATACCACGAACTAGAATATTTTCCCTAGATAACGTGATTATCAGAGACCATGTTTATTTGATTGACTTTGGCTGAAAATTCTCAAATCCTCGACTTTATTAAACTATAATAGACAAAAATCATCCCATAAATGCATCGAGCTTGTTAGATGGACCTAAACTTGCTAACAACTTCTCTTCTTCTGAAAAGGATGATGAGGGGAAACGCGAACTAACATTCATTTTTGCTCTTTGACATGTTTAGCAAATAATGATGCCCAGTTTCCTAATTTAAAATTTTGAAATCAAACTGTGTTTGTTTACATCACTGTAAATGACAAGAAAATGCTGCTGAAGACTTAGTGTTGAATTAGGTAGGATCAAACCGGTAATAAACTGTTAAAAACTGCATGTTGAAGTTTAGGTTCCTTTGTACAATTTATTTAATGAACCACTTGTCGCATGAGTGTTCCCTAAGCAGTCGAACCTGGCACACATCAAAATGATTTGGCTGTAGGCAATGAGACAAATTATTAGCATTTTTCCTTGTATTGAGAATTATTTTGAAAACGTTATATTTTAGTATCTTTATACATGTTTGCACCAATATTACTCGGTAAATAAATATCAATTTAGAGGTATCATTGGCAGATGAAAAACAAACCAACTAATATAAGTTTATAATAACTTCTGTTCAATAAACTAACTTTTTTTAATATTTTTTGATGTTAATAGAACGTACAGACACATGATTCAGTGAATAAAACTCAGAAATGAATGATAACTTCAGAGATAGTTTCAAAATCATTTTGAATGCCCTTACCAAAATGTCCTCTATCGAAATTCTTTACCTATACAATATTACTAAATTATCGAAGATCCCAGCTTCTTTGTTATTACCGTTCTGCTCGGCGTTTTTATTTAAAAATGGAATCGATCTTCTAATGAAATAAACTTAACATTATTCCCAAATTGTTGGAAATATGTATCCACAAAATTGGTCGATTTTAATACTTTAAATGGGAGATATCCCACACAAAAAAATAAGTCAAATGGACAATGGTGGCTGTAATAATTTTCGTTCTCTCTGTATGTCTGTCTGTCTGACTGACTCTCTCTCTCTCTCTCTCTCTCTCTCTCTCTCTCTCTTGTTTTCTGTCCAATGGTTTTGTTTGCTCTTGGGGAATTGTGTTACTTATTTAGTATGAAAACATGTTTTTATTGTTACAGGTATCTATATCATATATATTATTTTATGATATAGCTTTTAATTTAGTCATTTGGTTAATGACATTTTTTAATTCTTTAATGCTGTGGTTGGCCTCTACAATAAGAATGTCATACGTATGTACTATTTCCATATATAAGTCACGGTCACGTTGTTTTAGTTGCAGTATATTTCGGTCTAATTAGGCCATGAAAGTTAAATGCATGTCAGATCAACACAGCGTGATCTTGGGATTAAATTTATACTGTAGAATGTTCAGACTGCCTTAGCTGGTGATTGGTTACACTGTAAAACGTAATCTATATTTAGTTATTTGCCGGAATTAGGTGACTATATGGATGAATTAGATAGACACGGTCCACATTCAAACGTTATTAGTCTTGTTAGACTCATTAAAGGACTTAGACACCGACCCATTCAAACGTTTTTAGTCTTGTTAGATTTATTAAAGGATTTTTAAAAAATTTCTTTATACTTTGAACATTGAAATAGCAGTGCAGGAACATTTATTATAAACAGACATTACATTTCTGTATTATTTGGAAATTATTCAAAGTCTTGCATATTTTATTAATTTTTTGGACTATTGTAAAAAAAAGCTATGGATATCTGTGACATTCAAATTTAGTTGATTTTACTTTGAACAAGTAAAAACTTTTGGATATTAAAACATTGATTCTTCTGTGGTGTTGACACACAAACACATCACAACTTCGTAGCGTTTCTGGATTAGAGTAATATTGATAGTACATTTAGGAAATTAACGGAAATGGGACTTTACAGTAAACTATTTTAATTCTTTCACTTCGTTTTGTCTTTGTATTTTAGGGAAATAACTCAGTGGTTTGGATTATAGAATATATGTTGGTTTTTGTTTTCTTTCTACGTTGTTTAAGCCCTTGGTACGTAATACTATTTTGTTGCTTTGAAATGTTATATATCTCTGGCAAACATTTTTTGTCTTTATTTTTTCAAATTTATTTAAGGTGTTGAAAACTTAATGCCATGTTTGGAACATTTCCTACGTTTTGGGGCAGGGACTACGCAAATCAGTTAACTAGTGTATGATACTTTTATTTTTAATTAAATGACCATGAAATACGTTTAATGCAAACAAAAACTTCTCGAGTTTTTATTTTATATTAGCGTCATTTAAAATCATAGAGCTTCATTCCTGTTAAAGTAATAAGAATCCTAATAGACGGTGAATGTTTGTTAAATTTGAGAGAAAAGATACCCAATTATAGAGAATAAAAAGGGTTTTAAATGGAAACTGTACTGCTGACCTATTGACTTTTTACCCACCCACCCCCATGCAAGCACAGGTAAACATACGTTATAATCAAGTTCAGGATGCCGATTAAAGTGGGCAAATATTCTAAGTAAATTCTATTTGACGATAATTAGATAAACGATTCGGCACGTAATTGATAGGTTAACTAACAACCATAGGGGACGTCCATTAATTATGTCAACAATTTTTAGGCAATTTTTTACCACCACCCCTCCCCCTTGTCAACAACTGTCAAACTTTCAGTGACCCCCCTAATAAAATTATGTCAAATTTTTTTACCCCCCCCCCCCACAAACTAACAATATTTTATACGGCTGGCTTTTATGCTAAAAATAGAATTATGGAAATTTAAAGGTCTACAAATAAATTTTAATACATTTTTTTTACTTGTTAACAGATTTCAAATTGACTATAACACTTTGAATTCATGAAAAAATTGAGACTTTATATTCTAGCTTCTATCATCTTCCCATGGGGAAGCAAAATGTTCCTCAATTGTTATAATGGGCATAGTGGCTGATTCATTAATTTCTTCAGATTAATACCATATGTGGTTAATCTGTCTACAGTCTACAATCTACATTGAATAAAAACAAAATATGATGATCCAAGACTATGACTTTCTTGGCAAGAGCTCAACCGGTTTAGGATTAAACTGGTGGGCTGTTGACGGGCGAGCGAATGTGTGCCATACTAACGCACCGACTAATTTCCTATTTTTGGATTTATTAAATTTATTGTAAAAAATAACATTGTTGACGTCAATTTACCTTGAACTCCCCCCTCCCCCATGTCAACAATTGTCAAACTTCTTCAAACCCCCTCCCCCCCCCCATTTTTTTGACATAATTAATGGACGACCCCATAGCTCAATTTCCTTGATAATCTTTATACAACATAGTCAACAAGCATATATGATCTATAATCGTTCGCAATCTATTGTTAGGATTTACAGCTTCGGCCGATTTTTTTTTCTTTTTCAAAACTTTTCATAACTATCTAACCATCGTTGGTTTAGAACTCAGATGTTCAGTACAGAATCCATGTACATACCAGTAGTTGCTTCCAATGCTACCATTAACGGTTTTATAATGTGTTAAGATATGTTTCAAGTGGAATAATAATACATTTTTCATGTTAATTGTATCTTCGTAAAATTGTATTTTTTATGCGAAATTCAGAATGTATAAAAATTGTGTTTTTACAGACAATTCAGGACTATTCCATCGAGGATTAGTTTTGAGTAATTCAACATCCTTGTGTATTATGGAAATCCATGCAATATACATTAATGGTTACAGTCCTACGTGTTTCCTCCAAACAACAGGAATCACCCATTTTCAACTGGACATCTCTCGTAGGGAACTAGTATTTGCCAATAGCTCCGGGTTGTACCACACGTCTGTAGACCGGTTCTCAGTTTATCAACTCATTACTGTATCAGGAACAATAAGTGGTACGTTAAAGTACGTTATCGAGAGAATTCTGTGAGTTTCCGTTCCAGACAATTATCACTTATATCACATTTTCGTGCATACTAATATTCATATATTCTGATTTTACATATATACACATATTTCGTAAGTGAAGAAACAAATTTATCATTATCTAAAATAACAGTTATTTAACTGTAGTTATCGCATCGTGTGTTGCTTGATTCGTCTTAACTGATCCAAAAGACTTCGTATGATGCCGATACACAATGATACCATGATGCTTTTAAATGCTTTTCTCCTACAAATAGTATTTTACACGAACATTATGTTGCAAACCTTTTGGGTTAAAGTTTAATATCAGTCTAAAATCTAATAAATTACACAAGTTTCAAATGCTACGCTATAATGCCAACAAACATCTATCTCTTTCTCTCTCTCTCTCTCTCTCTCTCTCTCTCTCTCTCTCACACACACACACACACACACACACACACACACACACACATATATATATATATATATATATATATATATATATATATATATATATATATATATATATATATATATATATATAATACAAATCATACGGCGAATAACAATCCTTTCACGTTCACTGGAGCCAGCAAGGGATCACTTGTCAGGGATTGATTAAGATAAATGCAGTAAACTGACAACGAACAGTGCCAAATTAGTATCTAGTAATTAGCCTGATCGCTTTCGAGTCTCATAAAACAAGAAGTTGAAATAAACTAGTTGAAACATAATAAAGTTAAATGTTTATTTCCTGTAAAAATACCATGTAAATATTTGGAAAAAATAACCATTTTTCTCTTGTTTTTTTCTCTTGTCTATGTTTCGTATCTGCCATTGATAAAGACTCATATATATATATATATATATATATATATATATATATATATGTGTGTGTGTGTGTGTGTGTGTGTGTGTGTGTATGTATGTGTGTGTGTGTGTGTTCGCAAGAATTACATCATAGCGCTCTGCTACGTGCATTATATATTATGTGTGTTTAATATGCATAGGTCTTGGCTTGGATTGGATAGACAAAAACATTTACTGGACAGAGGTGGACACTGGGATCATTTCATATGCATCCAGGGATATGGGTATTAGTTTGATTATCCTCTCTGGCTTAAATTTACCAAGGAACCTTTTGATTGTACCCTTAGAAAGGTAATGAATCAAAATTGCAGAATAGAATTGAAGTAGTTTTAAGCAATAAAGAAATATGTTTTACTACGTGAATCAGCATCCAATTTCTTTGCTATGTATGGGATCCTTTGTTATTTTTATTTTTAGTTTCTCTTTTGTTTTTAGTTTTGTTTTGTTTCATTCTTTTGAAAACAAAATCTAGTAGATGATAATTTACAGTTTGTGACTACATGCTGACTGATTTTTCGTGTATTGATGTAAAAAGTGACAAATAACGGATGTCCCAACGGGTTTACAATTATTTTGGAAATCATGGGAAAATTATACAGAGCACATGTACCATTTTGCCCTAATGATGGTTTCTGTTCATGGTATTCTTTGTTTGAAGTAAAATGGCATAGACCGTCCAGGTTGTTTGTTGTGTTAGGTCTCATAGAACGTCCATATTTTAGGACTGCCACCGCATTATTTCCTGAATATTTTACTCCGCTATTCAAGTATATTATTGACACGTGACTAAAGCAAAATCAGCTCAGTTCAAGTTTCAGTATTATGCTTACATCGTCGTATCTCTTTATTGACAGACGGATGTTTTGGGTATCGGGTCGCTACCTTTACATGATAGAATCTTCAAATTTGGACGGCAGTGACAAAAGAGATGTCGTCCAGTTTAGCTCCATGTCAAAACCATCATCGATCAGCTTTGATCCAAGCAATAAAAGGTAACTACACCTGCTTCTTAGTTGAAACCTTTCTACTGTGTCGTGTGAATGCTGAATAGTCATTGAGAACTACTTTGTCGTGTGAATGCTAAATAGTCATTGAGAACTACTTTATCGTGTGAATGCCGAATAGTCATTGCGAACTACTTTGTCGTGTGAATGCTGAATAGTCGTTGAGAACTACTTTGTCGTGTGAATACTGAATAGTCGTTGAGAACTACTTTGTCGTGTGAATGCCGAATAGTCATTGAGAACTAGTCTTGACTAGCAGAAATTTTCTTCCGCAAAGGCATTTAAAGTAGTAACACATCTGATCGTCATATAGGCGATATTCGATAGTGTTGCAAAATACGGACATTACTTGAATATACACATGCTAATATTAAATTCACAATAATTAAACACCAATTTCAATTCATGTATCAGATATTTAAGAATATATCAGTCATTCACTACAGGGAAGATTAAATCGTGACTTTCAATAATAGCTACTAACAAAACTTAATATTTTTCTTCTACTTTAATAACAAAGTTCAAAGCCAACATTTGGAAATATTGCGAAGTAGGTATGTTCAATAACAAACATGAACGGTTGTCTTAGATGAACATTTTAATTCTCTTTTCCTTCCTGTTCTTCCAGTTTGCAAACAATTTTTACAAATAATTTACGCAGTGGCGCTTTTTTTAATTTCAGGTTATATTTTGTGGATAACATACACATTACAAGTTGTGATTTAGATGGATCAAACATAAAGAAACATTCTACTGTACCAAGCAGCACTAGCACCGTCTTTGTGTATAAGGTAAGTACTTATTTTTAAAAATATGAATTAGAAACAATGAACATTTCAAGTGTTTTACGTATAAAATATTCTTGCTATTGTTCAAGCATACAGTCTTAATTAACTCCATTATTTCCAGCTGGTGAAATAATTAATTTTCTCAGACTATATTTTTTCGTCCGACTTATAATTTGTGAAGGTCAAAATCAGTGAACCGTCAAAATTAAGAGGGAAGTATCTAGAGACCGTTGTCAGAGATTAATTTTTGCATTTGGAGTCACATTTTAATTTCTATGTTGATTTATTCAAAATAAAAATCGACGTACATATAAATGCAGTATGTTTGTCATATCTCATGCTAACTAATCCATGATCGGTTCGGATGGTTGAAGACAAATGTTGATTTAATTTATAAATCACAGATAATGGTTCTTACAACATAATTATAAATGTTTGTCAAGTATTTTTTTTTATTATTTTCAATACTATGCATACCACGATAGTACGAATATCATATGCATTTGTTATCAAGCCTTAATGGAACATCATTTTAAATCTGGTGCAACCGCTTCATATAAACTGAATTTAACCGTTCATAGTTTCAACTCATTGAAAATGTTTTATTGTAGGCATCTCTTCTTCTGCTGTACCAGTTATCGCCGTATTCAGAGTCAATAATAAAATCCTTTACGATTGAAAACTTCAATTTGACAGGGAAAGCTACCACGAAATTTCAATCCATAGGCAGAATAACGGATATAAAAGTGTTTGATGACACGCTTCAGCCGCGAATGAAAGGTAATCAGTCCGATATGTAGTTTGTAAGCGGTGACACGCTACCCACTTTGTAGAAACCTTACACAAAGTCCCCTCTTCTTGCAAGAGGTGTGGGTTGGCGGATTGTACCTTATTTCAAGGTGTCCGCTTAATTCGGTTCTCGTTATCTAGAGGTTGACCGCCCTTGATGTTATTTCCCGGTTCGAGTAAATATAAATATAAGTGATGAAATATATAGGTGGAATGGATAGAGATCTGAGCAGATATATAGAACAAATCAACACGAGCCCCCGTACATGTAAACAAACAATTTAATCAATTGCATAAAACAACTGTGAGGATTCATTACATAAGGAATATACTCTGCTTTTGATATAAAACTTTCACAGAATTACAAACAAACTTAAAAAGCACAGATTTAAATAAAGTAGCCCATCTGTTTACTGATATATTTAGTTCATCATAGGATCGAGTGAACAATCGAAGTCAATGCCTTGTACAATTGCATAATCTGTTTCTTCGGTCTCTCCACTTCCACTGTAGCTGTTCCTTCGACTTTTGTCGGTTTTGGCTCTTTCGGTCCTCACTGCGTACGTAGCACGTAGATTCACAGATACCCGTATGTCACTATACGTCTGCGGATAGTCTCAGAATACTTCGCACCATATGTCGCAGAGATAATTTGTCACAGGAGCTATTTTCTCCCTTTCTCGTCAAACTTATCTGAAGATTGATGTACGATTTCCTATGTATAAACTCAACACAGTTATACTTCATAAAGCAAACTGATATACGAATGTAGAAATTAAATTCATGCAAATATAAGATGTTCTTGGCATACCTGACTTGCATTGTTAAAGTTGTTTAATGATATATGAATTCAAGTTCTAGTCTTATTTGCAACTTCGAATCCTCTGAACGAGAACTTCTCACGCACATTCTGCTTATTGTATTGTCTCAGTGTTTTATATAAAGTTCTGAAAAATAAAAGTACTGATTACCATCGTACGATCACAATCTTGAATTATTTCAGTTGCTTTAAGATATACTTTAAGATGAATAACATATTTACAATTATTCGTTGGAATTTCAAAGTACGATTTATATTCTGTAAAATGTCGATTTGGGGATGGATGGAGATATTCAGTCAAAAACATTCAGGATTAGATCATTGTGATACATCTAGACGTTAGGCCATTCAGTATATTCAAGACTATTGGTACATCAGCACTTTTAATATTTAAACTTATTCGGAACACTTTACGTATGGACTTTTGACATAACTTTAAGGATCATTTGTGATTTAATTTGTAATACTGTAAGTTGCTTTCAGATTTTAAATTTGTATCTTTCAGAATTAAATTAATTTATTCATTTTAATAAATCTTTTGGTTTGGCTTCTTTCTATTAATTAATTTAAAACCATACAATCGTATGAAACTGTTTATTAAATATTTATATATTTCAATTCTTTATCGCAGTCTAATATCTAATTTAGTTTTGTGTCATGTGCTAGGCAATCATATTTAAATACCTCGTCTCCTACCCAGTTCGATTATATCAAAGTATGTACAGAGCTATTCATGCATATAAAAATATTTTGGTAAAAAAGAAAACCTGCATATCCTATGCTAAAAGATAACTATGAGGAAAGCAATAATGATTCTTCGAATTTCGGAACGTTCAGTATTATTTTCATCTCAAATTACTCGAATTCGATAGGTCCATGTGATGAGCTAAATGGAGGATGTGAACAGGTGTGCATTTCTACTAGTCTGGTGAACAAGGTTTGTCGATGCAGGTTTGGTTATCAAGTGGACACTCACAACCTAAATATGTGTTCCTCGGGTAAGTTTTCAGGAGTATTCTTCTCAGCTACAAGTTTCAAAATTGTATATGTTTCACCAGTAAAATGCTGATTACGTTTTCATTTGGCCATCTAAAACAAACATGCTTATCTGCCTTCATAGGAACTTAACCCACGATTAACTCAAGACCTGGAGACTATTGCATTATCATCTACTCGCATATATACCTCCTTTAATAATTATCCTTTCTACCTATTTACAGTTAGATTTAATTTCAAATTAATGAATCCAATTTTATTATGCTATGTCAGTAATTTAAATTGTTTCTCCTTTCATATCTTTCATATGTAGCTCCTGTGTACAGTAACTTTATTCTGGTTTCGGATTGGACACATGGCATGATATATCAATTATCGCTGCACACCAATGCTGTTCAGGCGGTGGATATCAAGAAGATTACAAATCCATCAGGAATTGCTTACGATCATATCAGGAAAACAGTTATCTGGGGCTCGTCATTCGACAAACAAATCTTCAGTGTGGACATTAACGGTTCTGCGGAAATGTTTCTGTTTGCAACAGGAGGTGGGTACTTAGTATGGAGAGTAGGAGAAAGGCAAAGTTGAATCCTAGAAATTACAGGAAATATTTGCAAAACGAATGACGACATTATGGTCACTGATTAGTTTGAAAAAATAATAAAATCACTTAAAACCTTAAAAACTTGAACATACCATAAACTAAGTTTAGAAATCTATGTCCATCATGGAAGTCTTGTGATACAGCTGTATCCATAGCAACAATGTTAGAATTTTGGAAAAATTAAAAAATGAGTTGGATGAAATAGTCATTTTACAGTTGTTGTTTCCCCTTTGTTATGTTTTTTTTTTAATATTGTAAATAGAGCACGTTTAAGACATAGCTAACCATTGGTGCCCACTTTCCTGCCCTTTTAAAGATTCAGAAAACAACCTAAATATTATAGCTATGACAATTAACACACACAAATCGTACTTTGCGATGCCACTTTATTTAACGAAAGTCATATCCTCCGATGCTAGGCACAAAAATCTTCTAACACGATATAGCCTGTACAAATTGCATAAGACAAAAATGACACAGCGAAGTAGCTTTCATGATATAATTATGTACTAATCATGTAGTTTATTACACGCAAAAAACACTCGTTTACCTGTACAAACATCCAGGTTTCCATGTGTTGAATAAGTTGCAACAAGAAGATAAACCAATCAAGTCAAAAAGACAATATGTATTTCAATAAATAAACTAGCATATATTTAATCACAAGATAAATTTTGTATGTCCTCAGACAGTTACAGCACTTATCCGGACAGGTTTGCCATCGACTTTTCGACGGGTAACATCTACTACACAGCGGTAGGCGTAAATGAACTGGTGAACCCCCGAGGTGGATACATCGCTGTCCTTTCTGTTAAAGCTCTTCACAAAAGACTCATCATGGGTCTTGAGAAACCGAGAGCTATAGCTCTACACCCATCTGAAGGGTATGTTTGTTACTATAATTAACATTCAAATTCATGTCAGACATCCTGAAGTTAAGATTTGAAGATCGTTTAGTTAAAACTCTCAGAATCATATTAAGGACGCTGATCCGTTACTTACAAGATAATTCATTATTTAAAATAGATATTTGTTAGTAATGGCCTTTGAAACAACTTGGTAAAGTTAATGTCTCTGTTTAAGTGACTATTGCATATATCAACTGACGACGTCAGCTTAGTATCTTGTAACAGAATTTACCACAGTAAACAAGCTAATTTACAAGTCCCCTAAATATATAGTGCTCTATCTTTTAATTCCATTCAAGCTGCATTTAAAACTCGATATAATTTTAAGAATTATTAGTACTTTTCAAGTCTTCTGCAACCATATTCGTGGAAGATTTTCTTGCTACACTGTTTCCATGCCTTTGTTTCAATAGTGTGAAGACTCTCTTTTAGGTTTCTGAGCCCTACTAATATTAATCGTTCAAGAATCATCTATTCGTTTCCGAAGCATTTCATACCGTTTCAGGTTAGTGAACCAGCGTTTAATGGGGCAGCCTAAAATTGCATGCCTGTCGTACCAAATGGTAGTCGCTTGAGCTCATTTAGCATATAGTTGCATTTTTAAAACCCATCCTATGAAGCCTCTAAATATGTTCTAGTGCATCCAACAGAAAGGCACTTAGCGTTCCCTTTCACGCATGATACAAGTAATAAAGTGCAGAAAGGTCGGCCAAAAATTCCGTATAATTCTAAACGGTCTTCCTACTACTACCGTCCTTTTTTCGTACCATACCGCATTGTTTGCCTACCGTACCGTCTTTTCACCCTTTCTAGTGTTGCATAAGACGTTAGCTCTCTCTCTCTCTCTCTCTCTCTCTCTGCGTATAATCAGGAGGAGAGTTAAATGTTTTTCTGTTATCAGATATCTGTCTTATTTTCTCAACGTTTTCATGAACAAATATGCTATACAATTTAGATTTTTAGAAAATCAAGCTAAGCTTTTTCTTGAAATAGTTACAATCATTAACAGCTCGCTTGTGTGCTGAAAATTATTACATAGTGAGATATTGAAATGCATCAGCGATAAAAGTGGTACCGCTACAATGGCGACATCAGACCACCAACTATATTCTCTCCCACTGAGGAAATATATGTGTCTTATATGTCCTTATGTAAACATGATTAATTTTTCCACGCTAAAATGATTTTGTATCAGAAATTCAACATTTTAAGGAATATAAAAAGGGAATAATGTGTAAATTGTCACCTGCCTGAATTTGTAACTGCTGGGAAAACCTTAAAAGTCTATGTTTCGCATTGTTTATTTCAAAATAGATATGTGTAGGCATGTATGTTTTAATGTCTACAATTAAACACAATATGGCCTATTTCATTTAGAAACTAATGCAGCCGCAGGACATACATTAGTGTATAAGTCAAAAGAATATAAATCAATAATTTACTCGTATTATTATTTAACTGTTTAAATTAATACAACTTGGTATATTAAGACATAATGTGAGTTGCTATTTAGGCACGTAGTAGAAGGTAAAGTCAAATCCGAGATTGACATAAATCAAAATACATTTTATTTAATTTGTTGGATTACTGTAGCCATAAGTGCAGACTGTGCTTCGAATTCCGTCTGACTTGTCAGAACAAACCAGCAGTTTACTGAGGTTTTCAGTATCAGGAACGGAATCACAAACTTTTCTAAGCAAAGCAAGATATTCTTAACGTTTGAACTTAACGTTATGTTTTCTATCATTAGCCTAATGTTCTGGACTGATCATGGGTCTAATCCACACATTGGAAGGGCTGAAATGAATGGCCGGAACAGAAGTAATCTTATTACCACTGGTGTCATATGGCCGAATGGGCTTACGATCGATTATTCGGGTAAATGTACCACGTTATGAATGTTATTTTTGTTATATGCGTCATTACTTCTCTCTCTCTCTCTCTCTCTCTCTCTCTCTCTCTCTCACACACACACACACACACACACACACACAGATTATTGTCTCGGTCATGGATCATATTCCTAATTATTATTTTCTAACTTCCTACCATTTTTATTCCCATAAGAAACAGTTTCTTGTCTCGTTGTAAATTTAAGAGAAAATGTGGATTACCTCCCTTAGGTGGATACTATCACGCTAAAAACGTCACCTGAAAATTACGGTACACAGGGATAACCACTTCATGCTCGGTTTAGATTAAATTCGATACGAATGTTTTGTTTAGTGCAGAACGGACATATTTTCCGTAGTACGGATTATTTATTTGATTATGTTGCAATGTTGATTGATGCAATAAACCCGACTTCATAATAAAATGCATCTGACCCGATAATGTAAAATCTGATTCTTCTTCCATTTTTTTTGATTGGTGTTTGATCTTTGACAAGAGAATAATGAAGAATCCAGCCAAAACGCTCATGTGTAAATGCATGGAGACAGTTTACAAACGTTTAGATGACACAAGGTCCAAACCAGTCTTAGGACTGCAACATAATTTTCAAGAGCTTGAGCCGTTATATACTTGGATAGATACATCCTTTGCATGCGTGTTTCTCCAAAGTACGCTCAGTTTGATGTTATCGTGCCTCGTCGTCATAAAAGTACGCAGCGAAAGCTTGAAGAAACGATAATGTCCCGTAGTACTTAGTTAGCAAAGACGCATTCATTCCGAATTTTATTTCTCTTGTTTTAGCATCATGTTTTCCCTTCATAAGAGGTATACATTTCAAAAGTTACGTGTGTGTTCCTCAGTCTTTCTTCGTTTTGGTCTGTATATTTAATCTTCAATAATTCTCCTTCACAAATTGTTTCTGAATTAAGAACATTATTGGCCATTTGAAACAGCTTATTAGAATTATGTTGGCACTTAGTTGATCGATTATCTATGGACATTTATCTTTGATATTGAACATGTAAAACCTATGAGCTGACAAACAATTGGATTATTCAAAATTGCAACAATTAAAGCAACAATTTTTCTATTGAACTATATTCATATCGTAGGGTCAATAGTTCTTAATTCAGTGACATTATGAAGAAATATTTCTTGCAACTTAGCAACACTTACTTTACCTAGGCCACGTCCCAATGACATTAAGCGACATCAGTCATTACACAAAGATCCAGAAAGCTTCGCTCACTGGTAGATTTACGTATTTCTTATCGTTGTAGTTTACAAGGCGGAGACACCCAAGTCAAGCAGGTTTCAATAACACCTAGCCTATAGAAAGTACTGGATACAACGAACGTACAAAGACTTTGCATGAACTTACAGAGAAAGCAGCATTGCTTTTAAAATTGAATTAAAAAATGTAAAGATCAATGGCAATGTTAGTGGACCTTAAACATCATGAACTGGCTAAACATTTATCAATGAAGCAAACATTTCACATGTATTGTCTTGTTGGATGGAAGAGCAGCATGAAAATTGTTGAATATAAATTTAGTATTAAAGCTTATATTTTTAAATCTTCAACAGTAAAGTATAGTTTTACCAGACTTATTACAGGTGGAAGGTTATACTGGTCCGATGGTTATACTGACAGAATTGAATCTTCTAAACTAGATGGAAGCAACAGAAAGTTAATATTCATTGATTCGGGTGCTCATCTTATGGACATTGCATTTGAGAAATCTGGAAGCCTTTATTATACCGCATGGAATAGACAGTAAGTGCACAAACTTGTAAAGATGAACATTTTGTTCTTGATTAAAAAAGGCATGATATCCACCATTGTAAATCTGTTCAACAGTGTTGAGAAAATAGAAATCAGTAAGATTGGCATCTCAGTAAATCTTTGAGTACTGTATGTCAGTTTTGTAAATCTTGGAGTGCTGTGTCTATGCGACATTTGTAAATCTTGGAGTTCTGTGTGTATGTCACTTTTGTAAATCTTAGACTTCTGTGTTTATGTCGCTTTTCTAAATCTTGGGGTACTGTATTTATGCCACCATTGTAAATCTTGGAGTTCTATGTGCATGCCATTTATGTGTAATTTGCATCTTGTTATTAAATTTATTTCAGAAAGAAAGATTAGAAAATATTTTGGATAATCATGACGATGAAAACCAATCCACTCTGAAAAGGACATGCTTAAGCAACAATGACGGAATAAATATGCACCATCGTACTTATTCAATTGAACCTTGGTCGGAAAAGCATTAGAATTAATTACGTAGTTTTCAGGAATAATTCTGACTCATCATTGCTCCGTTTCAAGTGAACTGTAATTATGTAACACGATATTGCATTCTGTTCAAGAATATATAATTTTACTTAATAATTTCAATCTGTGTCCTAAGCTATATTGCCACGAGTGATTGATGTTTTAAAGACATGTTAAGATATAAATAGGGTGTTATTATGGATACAAAATATATGTAGTAAAAGTTTGATTAAATGACCTGATAATATCCATTAACGTTACAATGTCTTCAGGACTTCATTTCAATAAATGGCCTAATTTCTGAAATTCCCGAAGGGTTTTCAGAGTTATTTCCGGAGACTATGTCTTGGTTTGTTGTTTTGTTTTGGCTTTTCTTTGGGGATGTTATTGGTATTTTTGGGAGAGGGACTTTTGTTTGTTTGTTTCTTACCGTTTGATTTTGTAACAAAATGAGATCCTTATGTTAGATTATTTAATAAGTGCAATGGCACCCGTAAAACAATGTTCTATCCTTGAATCGAGTTAAACAACTTTAATTAATATATTGCCATATATCGCTGGATGCAGACCTTATTTAAATGTTTTCAGGACCGTACTTGAAATGGACAATAATTCAAGATCCTCTAATAACATGACATCAAATACAAAATCTAAGCATGTCATAGCATCATGCCAAATAAGATCTTTGTCCGTTCTGTATTGTCAGTCAAATCGATATCGAGTATATTACACAGGTAAATGTAATGATGAGTGTTATGCGATGAAACCGATAAAGTTTGGCTAATCACCTACTTGGCAATAGAGGAATAGTTTTAATCACAGACTTCGTCATATATATTTTTAAAGTGTGAGAAGTATATTATGCATTCTAAAATGTGACGAACATTCCTAACAATAATGTTGATTGATGATGAGTTCGGAAAGAATTTGCAATTGAAAACAAAGACATTAAGTAACAATAAGCATCACTGGCGGTAGAGGAATTAGACACGTAGAGTTACAAATATAACCAGAAACGATCACATTTTTATCGTTGAGGTTTTTTTTCTCCATGTGCATCCACTCTACTGGAGAATCAGCGTTCGTGGTCTCCTATGTAGAATAATATGGCTGCAATACGAAAAGCAAAGGTGGACAGGTTGCCACATGGTTTCAGTTATTATAATACCATAAAATGATTATACGGTATCAAGTTTGACACATATGCGTTAGATACTGCCTGCAGATGGCTCTGCTAGATAAGGAATCACATATGACACGGTGACAAACACAAATAATGCGTAGTGAAGCGAGCACTGAAAAGATTTCATAAGATATTCGTTGATAAGGGAAACATATCTGGCCAAATGTTTTATTCGCTTTGAAAGTAATTTATATTATAGATTTTATATTAAAATATTAAACACGTATATGTTCATTCGTTAATTACCAATATATGTTTACAGGTACATAACAAAGCTGGTGCTGCCTCAGCCGAATCAAACTGTGCATTTGTTTGAAAATCCAGAATTCGGTCGCTTAGATGCTTTGGAAATCTATACAGCGGATAGTCAACCGAGTATGTTTTTGCCTAATAAATAAGAAACGTCAGCCACAAAATATTTAACTCCATCTTCTTTTACTTTTGAAAATGGGTGTGCCCATCAGATTCATTTAGTATTATTATAATCATATATACATAAATCAATGATCAGTTAGTTTATGTCTAATCTTCCTTTTTGATTAATAGCACTGATTATAAGGATTAGGATACTGTGAACTTCTCAGTTTCTATACCAAGATCTTTTTTAAGCGTACTTTCTCCGAGGTGCACTGTTCCTTGTTTAGTTAAAGGAAAGAAGTTAGTGCCGATGCTTAGATTTTCTGTTTTGCTCATGATATATATGACTATTCCTCATCGGTCATGGGATCTGTGTTCTTCACATTTTGATATGCATTCCCATGGTAAAGTCTTAGCTAAAAGCAATTACTATATCTGCGAGAGCTGGTTCACACAAATAAAGTGAGATCAATGGTCTTTTCTATTTGTTGTTTTTTTTTTTGTTTGTTTCTAAAATTACTAGAATGTAAAACTTTAATAGTTGAATTTATTTTATTTATTTTCTCGTTTTATGCAGGAAATGCACTCTGTTTGCTAGACAATGGTAACTGTAGCACATTTTGCCTTCCAACCATGTATGGTAGGAATTGTTCATGCGAAGACGGGGTTTCGATGAGTAAAGATGGAAAAACGTGTTCTAATGGTGAGGAAATCAAATATATTTTTTTAATTCAATTTAAACATTTCTTTGAGTTTTAGTTATTCTTGTTTACGTTCCTGTTGTCATTTGCTTATTAACCGTTTTCTTTACAGTGTGTTGCTTGCTAATGTATAATGCAATTGTGTATTGCAGTTGCACAAGCAAAGGTCTCCTCTACCGCAAGTGTGACAACTAGCACAGCTGCTTCGACTACCAGTACTGCTAAGACATCTTCACCTTCCGGTACAACCTCATTGTCTAATTCCAATATTACCACAAAGTCGACATCTACCAGTATTACCACGAAGTCGACATCAACCACGACGTTTTCAGCCATCAGCACAATCAGAAGTGATTCACCTACCAGTACCACCACAATGTCTTTACCTACCAGTATTACCAAATTGTCCTTACCTACCACTATCACCATAATGTCGTCACCGACCAGCAGTACCACACTGTCTTTACTTACCAATACCAGCACAATGTCTTCACCTAACATGTTTGTCACATTTTCCACTACCAGACAAACCAAGACTACAACAGATCAAGCGAGAACAGAAAGCATGCTGTCAAGCAGCCTTATCACCTCTTCAAAACGAGACATTTATGCGAATCAGAATGCGACAAAAGGCAACAATAATCAGACGCAAATTTTAATCGCAATGGGCAGTTTGGCAGGGATAGTTGTGCTAACTGTCATGACTTTCCTCATCATCTGGTGCATCCGTAAAAGGTATTGAATAATAGACTGAAATATGTATAATATACATAAGAGTACATTAAGCACAGATGATAGAAATGCATTTATTTAATAACTCTGTGAAATTTTCACTACTGTGTTCGAAGGCAATCAAACATTAAAAGAAAAGCATACACCACACAAATAGCTACCACAAAAACCACGTTTCTTTGTTTGTTGTAACTCTTTTTATTTATATTGTTTGTTTTGTTTTTATTCTACTTTTATTTGCATTTTGGTTTTCTTTGGAGCGGGGTTTGAGGGGGAGGGGCCGGGTTTGCATACATATATGTTACATTTTGATAGATTATTTTAATTGACTGAGAATTCTTTTAAAACTTTCATGCATTACTCTATCGCGATTGGGACCATCGGAGAAATGTCAGCGTGTGTTGCCATATTGTTTATCATTTGTATCATTATATGATATTAGAAATGCAATATTGGTGTCAGATATTGTCAATATAGTCTTTATAGTGTGTCTGGTGTTTATAATGGGAATGATCTTAAAAATGCAAATGATTACGTACAATAGAAAGAAAATATAACCTTTCATTTTTAATTTTAGATCAAACTATTAACCAAAAATAATTGTTCATAATGAATTCTCTTTGCTATTTGTATCTATCAAAGAAAACTTGCCAGAACATATCATTGGAAATATTATTCACCACTGAATTGGCATTCTGACCTTGCTCTGTTGCAGTCCCTATTGCTCAGAAGTTACCAATAACGTGCTGTCCGGTGTTTACCGTTTGTGGCATAAATATAGTATGTAACCTTTGTCACAGGATCTAAATTTAGGACACACGAGCGAGAGGTGTAGCTATTATAAGCTTTAAATCTCGTTCATTGGAATAATCACATACTGATTATTGGTTATAAGTTGTTCATTATCTGGACTGCACATGTCAATATAAACGGAATTTAGATTTTCTTTACAATTTGTATCTGTGTATGAAACTGGTGATTAAATATATTTGGATTTATCATTTTCATTCTACGTAATAGATTAATGCAGCAAATAAATGAAGAAATCAGCTCTCCCGCTTCTAGAAATTCAGCGAAATGAGATTTGATTAATATCTGGTAATTGAACCAAATTTCAGTGCAAATTATTTTATAATATCAGTTTCGTAAGAAATAAGTCATTTAACAAAAGAATTGAATTTTTACTGGCTGCATGTTGAAGACATTCTTTGATCCGTAGCTGTCCATTGGAATGATATGTACATTAAAAATATTCGTTTGTAACAGACCATCTTAATATAATACAGTAAGATAGTATTGTGACCTCTTAATTGAACGTCATGTCTTTGAATAATTGTTGTTAAAGAGTCGCAAGTCACTAGTCTTTACGTCAAGTAATCAAAATTCAGGTCAATATTTATTTAGATACTAACTTTATACTATGAAATTTATTCTTACAGAAATGTTCAAATCTAACAGTTGTGAAAAATGGGGTATACATTTTGTAATGTGTCTGTTCTGAGCAATATACATATTTTTCTGTATTTTACATATCCATATATGGTAGCATTAGGGGAGTGTTTGTCTATGTTTCAAATATCCCTGTTTGCATACTAGATGACTGAGTAGGATGAAAACTGATTTGCTGAGGCAAACTTTCAGGCTGAAATAAGATATAATGGCAACTTTACTTATAGTACACAACCTTGTTTATTGCAGACGCATAACCATGATAATAATTCTAACTAGGAATACAAAAAATTTGCGGTAACCTGGAATCGAAAGAAAAACGTGGTTTATTTACAATTATTTGCAGAAAATGTTAAGCCTTTACATATAACGTCATTGTGAGAAAAATCTTTCAAGTTTAATCTTTCTTGAAACTCAATATTATGAACATTACTAAATAATTCAACCGGTTGTCATATGATTAATGTGCGACTGAGATTTACAAACATATCAAAGTTATTTAATTTGTGCAATAACAACTTATACAAATGACATTATCATGATCTTATGAATGGAAATGAGTATTGTTCAAAGCACTAAAATATATTGAAAATTCATTTCATTACAATGTTGCGTTTTTGTTGAAAATTTAATAAGCTTTTGTGCATGTGATAATTAAGAAGACAATCTATTACATTTTTCGATCGGTAAGTTTGACCGAGGTCATTTTATTAATTTTATTTCAAATGAATCATCACGCTAAGTCCTCTGCTTGTCTCAGCTTATCTCCACGGGCAAGAGACATACCTGTTGTACTCAGCTATAAGAGTCAGAAAAACTCATGTCTTTACTTAACTCTAAAAGCCAAAGACAAGATCTCTATTTGCCTCTAAGTTCCAGAGACACGCATGTCTTGTCTTAACTCTTAAATTCAGAGACATGTTTATCTTTACTTCATCAAAGACTGGCAAACCTCAATACGGTCGTCATTCATGTAGTTTAGTACCTTGATTGTGACATGCTGGTATTTCTGCATCTGTTATTACCATATGCTATTACTTTAGGTATAATAATCTTCCTCAGATAAATGCAGTTAATGATTCTGATGTATTAAAATTTTCAGAAAATGTTTGAAACAAGAACGTTCACAAGGTAGCAGTTGTTCCGATGAGCACATTGCTTTGCACAATGCCGAAATACCATCCAATAGAATAGAAGCCACCGATTCTGACCGTAGACTCATTTTCTCGGAGCATGATGCTTAGACGTCTTCAAAATGATCGACGCAGTTCTGCGTCACACTTTTGATCAAAAGAATACTAACTGCAAGGATCCACAACAGGATACAGACATCAATACACTGTATATTCCGACAATCAAAATTACAGAACCCTTACGAAAACAATTAATTTCGAAAGCTCACTCACAAGAAACATATATTCCGAATGGTCGAGTCTTATTTTGTATAATCCAGATTTGAAATTCGGGAAATAACTATAATATATTACAACTACTGAGTAAGCAAACCATGTTGCCAAGACCGACAGAAGGATTGAGACAAATTACCCACGAGCGGATGACGGGTAATCCAATGTTATGTGTGGACAACAAAACATCAGATTTGACTCTGAACAATCATCCCCTGCCACTAAACAAGGCGTGGTCTAGTGATGGATTGATTGTAAAGATGAAAATGTACATAAGAAGCCATTTCTGTTTGAAACGTTCAAAATTAATTATGAAGAAAATTATGAGCTCCAACTGTTTCAATATGAACAATATTAATTAACTTAATTAACTGCGCATGATTGTTAATTTTATCAATAGCACAAGTCATTTATTCCGCTCAACATTCGGGTCATTATTCATCTATAAGTTCAGATACATAATTTCCATCTTTAACATAAGAATCCATTAAAAGTCTTATTGACCAAGTCACCCAGTTAAAAATCTATAATAAAAAAAAACTTTCATCACTAAAACTTCTATTGCTGATGATTTACAGCAGTTTGTCTTCAATATTAGAAAAGAATGATGCAAAGTCAGCAGATTTTGTTTTACACGTATAACGCATCCTCATGTCTAACATTTGCTTTCAAGTCTGATCTGCACAAGAATGTAGACAAGACTATTTGTTCTGTGTGCACAATACAAATGTTCTACGTTTAGTCTACTTCATCTATTTCCCAAACTTCTATAATAATTCAGGCTATATAAAACAATCAACAATATGAACTAAGTTATTTGTAAGACAAAACAAAGCAGCAGCGTTTGGGAGAGGTCAATAACAAATAAAATTATATACGTCGATTCAAAAGAAAAACAATCCATAGGATATCTTGTGTATATTTCTTTTCTACGATAATGATGCGAAGGTAAAATAGTGTAGTAAGGTGCAATGGAGTCATCGAGCAAATTTATATTTTTCTGGAAATCTTGCAACTGTTTAGGTATAAAAAAATTTTGTTCACATTTGAATAATTTTTAATACCCAATTTAGTTGCGGTTGTATAAATAGCACGCTAATGTAAAGTTGCTTCAGTCTTTTGAGAATAAGGGACTTCATTCATATGCATGGTTCTGCTGATCATAAGACTAATACAAATTTTATATTGCCGAAACACACATAATTTGAACGAGCCCAAACATGCAATAAAAGCAATAAATAAAACCTTGTACCAGCCCATAAAACCTAGAAAAACAAAGCACAAGAAAAGAAAAGAAATTTTGTACCATCCCATACATTCATGAAAGGCAACCCAAGAAAGTAAATTTTGTACCATCCCATACATTCACGAAAGGCAACCCAAGAAAGTAAATTTTGTACCATCCCATACATTCATTAAAGGTAACCCAAGAAAGTAAATTTTGTACCATCCCATACATTCATTAAAGGCAACTCAAGAAAGTAAATTTTGTACCATCCCATACATTCATGAAAGGCAACCCAAGAAAGTAAATTTTGTACCATCCCATACATTCATTAAAGGCAACCCAAGAAAGTAAATTTTGTACCATCCCATACATTCATGAAAGGCAACCCAAGAAAGTAAATTTTGTACCATCCCATACATTCATTAAAGGCAACCCAAGAAAGTAAATTTTGTACCATCCCATACATTCATTAAAGGCAACCCAAGAAAGTAAATTTTGTACCATCCCATACATTCATGAAAGGCAACCCAAGAAAGTAAATTTTGTACCATCCCATACATTCATTAAAGGCAACCCAAGAAAGTAAATTTTGTACCATCCCATACATTCATTAAAGGCAACCCAAGAAAGTAAATGTTGTACCATCCCATACATTCATGAAAGGCAAAACAAGAAAAAAGAAAACTATGTGCATGCCCAAAGCTTTCAAGGAAGGTAAGACCCAAACCTAAAACTGCAATAAAGGCAAGACACAAAATGAAAACATTGTACAAGCCATAATTACATGAATTCAAGACAAACTAACTTTGTACCAGCCCATAACTTCAGGAAAGGCAAGAAATAATCCATTGTAACAGTCATAACTTACAAAAAGGACAGATGCATAAAGAAACATCTGTACAAGCCCATGTTTTCTTGAAATGCAAGACATAAAAGGCAACCTTGTACCAGCCCAAACCTTCAAGAAAAGCAAGGCACAAAATATTGTACTTGTCCAAAACTTCAATAAAGCCATGACACAAAAAATTTGTGCACGACCATAACTTTCAGAGTGACGATACAAGAAACTAAACTTGGTACCAGCCAATAACTACAAGAAAGGTAAAATGACAACTGAATATGCCCCAAACGTCAAGTAAGTCTCAAGTACCAGCCAATAACTATAAGAACTGTAAAAAAAATGACAACTGAATATGCCCCAAACGTCAAGTAAGTCTCAAAACGAACCCTTTGTAGTAGCCCATAACTTTTACAAACTCAATGCATAAAAATGAAACCTTTACGAAAAGGGAAATTCACCATTACTTTGTATGTTTTAGGTTACAATTTAATAATCACCAAATCAGTAAACATACATCTACATGTTGTATGAAACGTAACTGAATTTTTTAACGTTCCCATGTAAAATTTTTGTATTTATTACACATTTCTTTAGGACAAACGATTAGACTTAGCTTTTCATAATGAATGATTTATGTATATCAAACAACATTACCTAATATAATTAGTATGTCTATTTTTGATTGGACATATCCAAATACAAGTGTATTCCTGTCATAACTGTATGTTCTTATAATTGCAAATATGCAAATAACTTGTTTAATATTCTAGAGTTTGTTCTGACCAGTCTGTTATTTCATTTTCATTGAAAGGTGTCAATATTCTGTCTGAATTGGATCTAGTTTAACTTTAAATTCGTGTGTTCGTTTTCGATAAACGCTGATTGTTTTGCATATTTTGAATAATAAAATCATTTTATTTGCTAGAGGATAAGAAATAAAATTATTTATATTATTACTACGCATATAAAATTCCATTGTTGTTTTCCTTTGATAATAATTGTTGAGGTTTAAATGTACATCAAATACCTCATCCGTGAACAGCTAAGATATGTAGACATTACGTAAATTGTTTAATGGACACAGACACACCGCAATAAAAGTGGAGAGAGTTCCTTGAGCGGTTCTGGTCTTCACGGTCTACAGAGCATCAAATTTAATTAAAATATAATTCCTCTTCATATATAGTTATTAAAAATATGACTAAAAATAAACATGTCAATTTCCTGTCATCTAAATCATTACATAACACACACAATTGTGGCACATTGATTGTCAATGACTGCATAAAGTGACCAATGATCATTATATAATTTCCTGAAGATCTGAAGAAAAATTATTTGAATCTAAAGAGGACATTGCTGAAACGTTGACCTTCATATCGCATGCTAAACGGACGTTCTTCAATAATAGTGTGTAAATAACGTAATCATAAAAAAATCTCAAATCGAAGCAAATCCTTTAGAGCGTTCCTCAATAGCTGTGTCCTTTGTTTCTCCCGTTTTGAGGCTTTTTTCAGCGTGTATGTGTGTGAGTCAAACAACTTTGCTATGAATTAAAAGCTACGCTTAAATCGCGACTTTGTATTATAATTTCAAATTCAAGATGTATCTATCTAGCAAGCTAGCTAATGCTTAATTGATTTAGCATATTTGTCTTTAAAATTCTCTATCATTTATGTTTTTCAGTAGCATTGCGGAGTGATACCAATTCATCGATTATGGCTATTGCCAAATCACGGTTTTAGCTGGCCTTACACCTTAAACTCTAATCATTCATAATACTATTCAAAATACGTATGGTTGCTATGACAATTGGAAGTAAGGACACTAATCGAAAGCTTGATAGAAAGAGAGACCCAATGCACTGGTTAATGATAAGAGAATAGAAGAACTAAACAGTAAAAAAGATTACGAGAACACCACAAATGCCAAAGGGTAGAAGAAAGGCATAACAACAGAGAAAATGAAATGTATGTGATGGACAGAATGAGTAATAAATATCAACAACAAAAAAACAATTTGCTTTAGCTTACGCAAAAGGCACGGACAAAATAAATGTTTATTCTAGTGCTGCTTCAGCTACTTTATATAAATTAAGATTTAAAGATGCCTAAGTGGACAAACACCCGTGGCCGTCATCTATTGTAATTTAATCTTTGGTCTAGTTTTCTTATTTTACGGTACAGCAACACTTTTTAGGTAGATCTTACTCGAGCAATCAGAGATCAGGGTGAGGGTTTAGAGTATCTTTTGTGTACAGTACTGTTACCAGTGGTGAGAATCGAACACTCATTCTTCAAGCGACATGGGAGACGGAGTAGCTTAGTAGGTAGAGCATCTTACTCGAAAGTCATTGGATTCGGTACCTGCATAGACCAGCCTGATCGGTTATCTCGTTGTGTTTTTGGAACACAAACATATTCCTTTAGGTTAACAACTGGTGTCGATCTGCTGCTAATGCTGATGATATGTGTATTGTTATTATTATTATTATTATTATTATTATTATTATCGTAGTAGTAGTAGTAGTTTTTGTTATACTATTAGTAGTAACAGTAGTAAAAGCAATTCAATTTTAAATGTACTGTACTAAAATATCTTCGTGAGGAAAATAATAAATAAGCATATTTTTCATTGGCTGTTCTTTTCGGAATTTAGATAGCGATTATGGTATCGGTTCTCTGGTGTTCAGCCAGTACCTTGCAAGGAGTAAACCCACAGCCTACATTCTTACAACTTAGAGTCACTTTATCAGGATAGATCACTGAACTTTTCATGCATTACATGGTATTAGAAAATGAGAAATCGGTGTTGGCAATTCGTGCTCAGAAGGTAAAAGCACTCCTCCAACAGCATACGTAATAAGGATCACAGGTCTTCTCTCTTTCCTGCTCTCTATCTTTATTTCATATATACCAGCCATAAAGAGAGTTATAAGACTTCGAATATTATATAACGAAAAATGTTCCAGGAACTGAGCTCACCGATGCTTGACTTCCACTCAACAGCAAATATAAAATAAATATGTAGCATGCTGGACAATCTGTACGTTTGATTATGCTGCTGGCTGCATAATACAGCAGGTATTTTATCCTGCTGGCTGCATAACACGGCAAGTTGTGTTATCCTGCTAGTTGCATGACACAGCTGGTATTGTTATCCTGCTGGCTGCATAACACAGCTGTATGGCCATCGTGTTGCCTGCATAACACAGCCGTATGGTTATCTTGCTGGCTGCACAAATCAGTTTGTTTAGTTATCCTGCTGTCTGCATAACACAGCTGGTATTGTTATCCTGCTGGCTGTATCACACAGCTGGCATTGTTATCCTTCTGACTACATAACACGGCTGGTAGTGATATCCTGCTAGCTGCATAACACAACTGGTATTGCTATCCTGCTGGCTGCATAACACAGCTGCATGGTCATCTTGCTGGCTGCATAACACAGCTGTATGGTCATCCTGTTGGCTACATAACACAACGGGTATTGTTATCCCGCCGACTGCACAACGCAGCTGGCATTCTAAACCTGCCCGATGCATAACACAGAAGGTATGGTCACCCTACTGACAGCATAAAACGACTGCTATGATCATCCTGCTGGCTGCATAACAAAGTAGGGTGATCCAATGTACAGGATGCATAGACCCATCAAGGTAACATATTAATTTCGCAGAAGGGTTAACGAACTGGAACTGACTGTGTATTAACATGTATTTGAGACCTCCATATTTATTATAATCATTATAATGACTAAGTTTAAACTGTTGACAATTTAAAACAGAAGAAATATTGACGATTACTATCCCTAAACCATTATTCTTTAATAAAATACATTTATTTTCTGAATATGCAGGGTTATTGTAAATAAATGTTTTATTGTATATGAAAAGATGCTCGATAAAAGTATGGACCAATATTGACCGTTGATGTTTGTCATGCCATAAACCTCTCTGGTCCTTATAAGATATTCTGCAATAATTGTATTTCCTTATCTTGTAAAAAACGAAACAGTTAACGTCTATCACATATGTGCTCTGTTTAGGGTTACACAGCTATTTTATATCAAGTACGTTATATCAAGTACATACGAAAATATGTGTACTTTGCTCTGCAAGAAGCTACAAATCATTTGCAGACAGTCATAAGGTAACCACTCCCAATTATCTTACAACTAAAATCAGGGTAAAAACGAAATAATTATTACGACCACAGAGGCAATTGGAGAGGAAAGATAAGTGTATGCTCTTGTTATGTACAATTTGTTTAAAATATTGCAAACTGAGGAGTAAGTTATACCATGACTAAATGTCTAAATCTTGGAACGGGAGGATGCTTCCAGATGATAATATAAAGCATCAGACTGAATATTGAAATCATCACCCAAAAATAAAATAAACTATTTATTTTGTTCCGTTTCAAAAATCAATAAAATATATTTCAATTGTCATTAAAAATAAAATTAAAATAAGCATAATTATCGAACTTGTATGCTACAGTGATGGCAGGACAAACACTAACCATCTGAAGACAAAATACAACCTAAAATATTTTCACGCATTTTCAATACAGTATAATAGTGCGTATTTTTATTCATCTTGCAGCTATGTTCTATATAAAAGCTAATATTATTTTAGAATAAGTATATATGTATGCATTTGACTCTGTAGAATAAGTAGGTAACAAATTTAAAATTGTTTCATTCCATAATATATGTATGCATGCATTGTAAAAAAATGAATAAGTGCATACACCCACAACATACACACACACACACACACACACACACACACACACACACACACACATACATATATGCATACATATATGCATACATACATAGTTACTTATATGCATATATAATACATGTATGCATACATAGATTCATACAGATCTGAAACGTTAGATTGTTGCACAATGAATGGGGCTATAATACAAGATGGCTGTGGATGACATATACATAATATTCAAAATAAATACCACCTTCCCCAGATTGGTTAATCCACCAAAGACCCTACTAACTTGTCAAAGGACTTACTGCTAGAATGAACACTTCATCAAACCCAGCCTTCACTAAATTCAAGTGAACATCACCTTGCCAGCTTGTGTACCTATCTTTATTTGTTTCAATTTTCAGTACATTTGTGTGCTTTCTCCAATTAATAAAATTTTGGGTTGTGAATTTAATACCACAACAAGCACTGTAGCTACAATGCAATGCAGTTCATCTAATTGATAATATCTGATCACCTGGTATATGATATAGTTGTAATAAATCAGATTGTCTGTCTTTACAGCTCTAACCCTTTATTCCGAAAAGCTTTTACATGAGTCTAAAATAACCATTATGAGTGCACTGTTAAGCTTTCATGGCACAGTGTTGGTGTATATAATTAGAATAAAAGTTTTCATTTTGTCTCGCAACCAATAAGGGTCCATAACTCGTGAAAAATATGTTTAAATGCTGGAATATGTGAATTATGTTCATGAATTGAAGTTGCACATTATTATAATTTGAATCGGTGTTTTTGTCCATATCGCATGAGCTAAAGATATATTTTATTGTTGAGGTATATTTGTGGCTATGGAGGAACCAAGGACATGATCTAAAATATTCCCATATAATGTGATGATTTGGTCATTCCTGGTCCCTAAATGTTTTTGTTATGAATGCAAGCAGCAGGGGGGGCGAATCCGACATTTTGTCCAAACGTCATTTGGCTTAATTAGTACTTTCTGCACTCAGCGGATCCGGTGTCGTCAGCGCCTGGTAAAAAAAAAACGACGTCGTCGTCGAGGGGATCGTCCGGACGTCATTTGGTTTAATTAATACCTTCTGCGCGCCGATCCCAGCGTCGTCAGCGTCCGGTAAGCACATCGACGACCGCGTCGATGTCATCGCCCCCCCTGCTGCTATGATCTTACAAACAGAGTGATCACTAACTCCTCCTCTTGCAGATCAATTAGGTTATTTGACTGATCGGTAAGTCTGAAATTAATTCTCGTTAAAAGCCGATTATGGCATCGCATATAGACCGGATTAATCGGACTCTCAATGATCAAAAATTCCGGAGGGGCTGTTGGTGAAAACGAATAAAGGATATACCCCTGTTGAGCTTGATTTGATTGCTTGGTATCCACCTGGTAACTCCCTTCGATAACATCACACACTAGATTAATCGCTATCACCGATGCAATATTTACGTTGTATGGAGCAATATGCCTACCACCATCTCCGTTATCGTATCTGAGGATAGTTGATGGGGGGGCGTCCGCGGGTGGATTCTTAGGCCATCCTAGTATGGTTCTTATTGAACTGTTATAAATATCAACCATATACCCCGGTGTGCTTATTTCAATCGTCGACGATAACGTCGGTTCATGAACCGTAATAGCGATTTTTGATTCTTTTCCTGTGATCGATTTTATCCTGCGTTGAAATTCCTTATTGATTTGTTCTATTTGGTATGACCCAGTTGGTATTGTAACCTCCTCCCAGTCTGGGGTCCCATCGGGTTTATTTGTCCGTGCAAAAACCAGCGAGTTATTAGGTTGTTGTCCGTTAAATGCGTCCGCTCGAATATTAGGCCAACTGTGATATATTCGCAATTTTGCCAGTGCTATTTCCTTCACTGGAACCGGCGACGGGAAGTTCACACTGAATTCGGGTTTCGTTGACGTTATCGATATCATATTTGTTTGTACCGGAGTGGTATTCTCCGCGATCCGCTGAAGTAATTGAGACCCTTCGGGGTTCAGCGACATTATTATTATTCGTTGTTTTTAGTGTCTAATTTCAACAACCAGGTGGTTCCGGCTTCCAGTTGAAATTCCTCGATTTTTGACATCGCGGAGCTATACAACTGGACCATCGTGGAGAATTCAACATCGGATATGAACAAATTATCAATCGATAATGAGATCAACCCGGATAATTTCGAGTACGCGTCGGATACTATTTGATGTTTTACTGTATACTCGTCGAGGTTTTTTTGAAAACACGATGATATCTTCCTAGTGATTGCGTTGGCGACTCCAGCAATTGTTGTCATCGCGGAGACAGCGATTGGAACAGCGATCGGGGCTATCGTGGTCACCGTGGATAAAATAACACCGGCGCCAGCTACTATACCCGACACCGAGCACACGACCGCGTCGATGGCGGTTATTTTTCTGCGGTATTTTTTTATTTTTGCGCGGTATTGTTCGGAAAGCGTTTTCAAATTCGCGGAGAATTCTTTTGCGGTATCGAATCGATATTGATGTGACGTCGGTGATACCTCTGATTCAATTACCCTGGTGGTCATTTTATTCTAAAAGAGCTAGTGTTTTTAATTACTTAGATTCGCTACAAATTCCACATACCATGTGATGTTTGCCCGGGCTAAATTTCCATCAACGGCATAAATTGTAAACTGTTCAGTTGCGTTCTTGTCTATAATTGTTGATATTGTATTGTTAAACCCGGATGAACTCGACGATAATATATTAAACTGCATCATTGAAACCAGTGTCAATCGATAAATGCCCTTAACAGTTGCGGTAGTATTTACTGTATTCTGTGTAGGAGTCCAATCGAATGATCCATGCCGAATTGTGTATACTGTGTTGATGATGTTCTCATGAGGGATTTTTATTTTTTCGAATTGCTCTGCTACTCTCGGTAGTCCGTCTTTAATCGCTTCAACATCAGTTCCGATTATTTCTATTCTCCGCAAATTCGCGTCTATATTATTCTTGTTCGCTGCAACCCTAGTAATGAGTATATCTATTTCCTGTATATGCGCGTCCACATTTATTTTGTTCGCTGCAACCTTAGTAATGAGTGTATCTATTTCCCGTGTATGCGCGTCCACATCTTTTTTGTTCGCTGCGACCTTAGTAATGAGTGTATCTATTTCCTGTGTATGCGCGTCCACATCTTTTTTGTTCGCTGCAACCTTAGTAATGAGTGTATCTATTTCCCGTGTATGCGCGTCCACATCTTTTTTGTTCGCTGCAACATCAGTTTTGACTGTTTCTATTCTCCATTCATGCGTGTCTATATTATTCTTGTTCGCCACAATATCAGTTTTGATCGTTCCTATTCTCTGTTCATGCACGTCTATACCTTTTTTATTCGCTACAATATCAGTTTTGATCGTTTCTATTTCCCCTGTATGCGCGTCTATATTTCTTTTGTTCGCTGCAACATCAAGTTCGATTGTTTCTATTTCCCCTGTATGCGCGTCTATATTCCTTTTGTTCGCTGCAACATCAGTTTTGATTGTTTTTATTTCCTGTCCATACACGTCTATATTTCTTTTGCTCGTTGCAACATCAGTTTTGATCGTTCCTATTTCCCCTCTATACACGTCTACACCCTTTTTGTTCGCTTCAATATCAGCTCTGATTGTCATTATGTCCTGTGTATGCGCGTCTATATTCCTTTTGTTCGCTACAATATCAGTTTTGATCATTCCTATTTCCCCTGTATGCGAGTCTACATTATTTATGATCGTTGCAACATTAGCGCCGATTATTTCTATTTCCCGTTCATGCACGTCTACACTCCCTTTGTTCGCTGCAACATCAGTTTTGATTGTTTTTATTTCCTGTCCATACGCAGTGATATCATTTATAGTTGTTGTGATTTCATCCAGCTTGGTATTTTTTTTACCAAAGAATTTATCAAAGTTGTCATCGATCCTGTTAACATTTTTTCGTAACGTGTAAAATTGGCCCGACAGCGTTGTAAACTCCGAAATAGTATTTTTTATTGTTGCAAGATTCGGTTCGGTTACCGTCGGGGTCCCGAAAAAACTAGCGGTAGTGAGTTGTATATCGGTGACAGATTTTTTCACCTCGGTGACAGATTTTTTCACCTGCGCGTCAAGTTCGGTTACCGATCTATTCAACCTTATAAAACCGTCTTTGACTAATGTTATCGTCGACAGATGTTCACCCGGCTTGAGTCGTCCGTCGCTGGTATACAGCGCGATAGTGTCCTCGGCGGCATCACGCCGTCGTGTTAAAACGTCATCTAGCGACACATTACTGGATTTCAATTTATCCTGGCGGTCTTGAAATACAACTATTTCACCTGGGTCAACACTTGTTAAATTCAACGTATCAGCGATTTCATCCTCGATTAGTTTTTTTATGTCATCGGTGGCGGGCGTTTCCGTGGATCCTTTCAGCGCCGAAATAGGTCGTCCCCAAATATCAATCATCGTTATTGTAAAAAAAAACAGCGTTTCTAATTAACCCGCCGGGCCTCTACGACCCCACTAGTGTATTCGTTTACAACCACATGAGGTGGTTTTCGCGATGATGAAATCTCCGCGAGTACGTTCAATACTTCACGGCCGCATATCGGCGGGTCGCTTAACTGCTGTGTTGGCAACGTGGAATAAAAAACCCGGGCTGAACACGCCCGGATATACCGCATAAACTCGATCGGCGGAGCTAACCCGTATGAATCAAAATAGACGATCGCACGCGGATCAATCGCGTACACAACCCAATGAGTTCCCGCTCCGGAGGACCCATCGAGGTTAATTATGCCTGTTTCAATATTCCTTGGTGCCGCCGGTAATTGATCCCTCATAAAAACACCTCTGAAGTTTTTTATCGCTAGCGCGTCTGCGGCGTCTATTAAATCAAAATTAGACATGGGAGTCATAGACTCCTGGTTCCCGGTAGTCTTAGACCCTTTCCCGAGTACCATGAATACGGGGTTCCCGGTAGTCTTAGACCCTTTCCGGCTACGGGTCGTTTTTTTTTATAGCCTTTCCCGGTTGCCTTTTTCAGTGCCATTCCCGCCGCGGTACCAACGGCTCCTAACTCCGCCGCCTTAGCCACTGCTGGTGCGGCCGCGGCAATCAACGCTGGAATCGCGGCTAACAGCGGAAATATCCCACCGGTCTTTTCCATGTCTTTGATCGCTGCGGCCGAGAAATCTACCTGAACACCCTTTTTATTCTTCATCGCATTATTGAAATGTTTTATTTGACGCACCGTCAACGATATCTTATGATTACCCCCCGCCATCTGCGACGGCTTCAGCGTTATTGTGGTCCCGCATTGTTTAGCCGACTTTGATCGTAATTTCTTGACTTGACCATCAGTCAACTCTACACTGACGACACTATACGACATTTTATTGTAAACGTGTTTGTGCTTTCAATTACATGTTTTCCACTGGTGCATCAACGATTCTCATTCGTCCACCAACACCTTCCAACAGCATTGATTTATCGCTGAGAATGACAGCAACCGCTCTATAATTAACACCAGCCGGGGCTATACGAGCTCGGAAGTGTATATCAACGACGGATTGTCTCGTTAAATCAAGATGTTCCAACGAAAAATAATAAATCGGATACAGCTTTTTAAAATCATGTTGTGATATTTGCAAACCAGTGTCGACGTTTTGATCACGACCCATATATGACAGCAATCGATGGTACACACGTGCGACATGGTTGTCGCCGTAATTAAGCTGTATATCCTCGGATGGTTCCTGTTGTCCGTTTATTCTCAGCGAAACATCCCTGACTCCTAATTGATCAAATATCATATGGCTGTGTTCTTGATTACCCAATCGTTCCCTATTCTGTAGTGCTATAAATATATGACGCGGGGCTGAAACGCCTTGTTTTGATGCCAAGTGCCATGTAAACGTATCGGCGACGTTATCCTCTTTAGCATCAGTTGTTACCGCTAGCCAACTCAACAACGATTTTCCTCCCTGTTCCATAAATGATAACAATCGTGCTTCCGTGGTAACTGATGGAGTCAGCACCGGCATCCACAATGGCATTTTAGTTAAAACGACTTTACCGGCAGCGACGCCAGCAGCACGCCATATTGCATTGTTATCATCGCCCCTTCGCGTCAGCGCGATTGTATGCTTGGCCCCATAGATAACCCTCCTGACATTTCTGCAGAATCCAAATATGTGATGGAGTGGAATCACGCATGAAAACTGCCGGCGTGGTCTTTTTAGCATCGACATTCGTGCTGCGAATCCCATATTGTAATTATCGTTAAGACTTTTTATAACAGTGAAATCAGCGTCTGGTTTTGCTCTGCGATCTGGATTGGTTGCTTCAACCTGGTCAACTGTGGTATTTTCTTTTATTAGCACGTTAACGTACTGAAAATGATCAGCGTTATCGGCGGAGTCCTTCGCAAACATCATAGATGGGCCCGCCGATCTCGTATAATCGTCCGAGTATCTCGCTTACCTAATTATCGTCGTTGCAACATCAACCTCGCGTTCTATTGATTCAATTTCTCGCCCGTCAATAAGATATCTGGCACTCTCAAATAACGCCATGATACCGTTGTTGACAAAACCAACTCGAACACGATCGTTATCTGCGTACGGTGCATTATCGGCGGCATTTGTCACGAGTTCTCCCTCAATTTCGATAAACGCTTCACATGGCAGAAAGTATCTACTGGTATCTTGGACTTGAAGTTCAATTCGCGATCGTAGGTCAGGTTGCGCTGCATAATAAGAATAAAATTGATAATCACGGACAGAATCATCCCTGCGCACTGGGGCATCCATATCAAACGCGGGATCAGCGGTTCGCACAAACATTTTATTCTTTATCATGTTGATGTTTTCAATTGCGATTTTTTCGTCGTAAATTCTTTGAATTCTGTTTAAGACCACTCTCCCGCTATTGTGTTCATGGGCGCGTTGGTGGATGACTGAGCCGCCAACGACTCTAGTTTTTCTTCCACGGCGTTATTTATTACTTTACTGACATTTGCAGGCATCACCGTCGTTGATGGCATCACCGGTGGTTTCTGTTTTTTTCTCCTCACCAACGACATTAGTTTGTCCTTTGCTGCAGAAAGCGCCTTTCCGGCAACGTCTCCAATAGCACTAATACCCTTATCACGAATAACATCAATAGCCTTCATTCCTAATTGTTTGGCTAACGGCGCTACTTTTGGAGCCATTCTTGTAAATAACCCCGCAATGGTGCTACCGAGACCATCTCCATAGTACGCGCGGTAAACAGGCAATCGCGAGTTTACCACGTAGACGAGTACTGGTTTATCGTGGTTGTAGTGTATGATCATCCTTATTATAAAAACACCGGTTTTTCAATTAGTGATTGTGATCACCACCCCCTTCCCACCGCCGTGTGGAAAACCGGAATAAATTTTATCAAAATTTCCTGGGGTTTTTGCCCTCGATAAAAATCCGGTTTTTTACCGGTTTTTTCTTGATTTTTGGTCATTTTTTGTTGCCTATAGTCGTTTTTTTTCGATTTTTCAGCAAAAACATCGATTTTCTCTAAATGATTTCCTGGGGTTTTTGCCCTCAAAAAATGGCAAAAAACGATCAAAATTGACGCGGATATAATTTTGCAAACGGTTGACATGTGTGGCGGGTTAGTTTTGTAAAACATTTTTTACTCTGACCAGTTTCCATCGATGGGGGAACTGTCATAATTATTCTGACATTTCCTCCTGTGGAAAACCGGAATAAATTTTATCAAAATTTCCTGGGGTTTTTGCCCTCGATAAAAATCCGGTTTTTTTCCGGTTTTTTCTTGATTTGTAGTCATTTTTGGTCATTTTTTGTTGCCTATAGTCTTTTTTTTTTCGATTTTTCAGCAAAAACATCGATTTTCTCTAAATGATTTCCTGGGGTTTTTGCCCTCAAAAACCAACCAAAAACGGTCAAAAAATGGCAAAAAACTACCAAAAACGGTCAAAAAACGACCAAAAACGGCCACAATTAACAAAAACGATAATTTTTTAAATCATCCACGAGTTCGTCTATGAGTGTTCGATACGCACTAACGTCCATGATACCGCCCGTAAATAACCGCTTGCAAATATCAACGGCCTCATTGATTATTTCCGGAGAGTTATTTCCGGCTCGTTTTCCTCCGATTAGTACCTCTAGCCGTGATATATCACTGAGAACACTGTTAGGACAGGTAACGCCGTAGGATTCTTTACCAACAGAGTATCCTTTTCCTTTTTTTGGTAATCTACTTTTTACTTTATTGTGGAATGCGTCGTAATCGGGGCCATCACCACGTAGTAATGCATTCTTGTGTTTATTCGCTAAATACACCATTCTTGTCCAATCCCTTAACGACTTTATATTTTTCTCGTAGCCGCTATTGATATGCCTATCTCGTAAATTCTTAGCAAAATTGTTGGCGGCAAAATCAATTAATTCTTCATCGCTGAAGGCCCTGATTTGATCTATTATGCCCTTCTTGAGTATATTCCTCTCTCTCTCTTTTTCTTCCGATGTTTCTTCCGGTATTTCTTCTTCTGGTTCTCTTGCGGTAGCACCTAGTTCTTCTTCGTCGGCCATTGTAACATAAGGTTCTTGTGGTTCGGTTATAGCGAGTGGTGGTGGCCTCCGTGTTGTGGCAGCCGCTAGTGTTTCTAAAGACCTTTTTGTTTGTTCGGTCTGAGCCGCTATCTTTTCAAGCGCATCGAGGACGGGTACAGTTGCCGCCGTAACATCTGTGGTCGCTTTAGTTACCGGGGCAAAGAGTTGTTCGCTTCCAACAGTAAAATCGGTTTGTAGTTGCTGCCGCGTTTGAAGTTGTTCTGGGACCCTGTCTCGTAACGGTATGAACTTTTTAAGCGCTGCTAGCCGCTCTCTGGCTAGCCGAGTAGTAAGTGATTCGCCTACCATTATTGCAATTGCGAAGCAATTTCTAATTTCTCGCCGGAGTTTTCGTCTATAATCCTTCTAATGTTTTTGATCTTACTAGAAATCTCCCGGCGTCGTTCATAAACACGTCCGAGTTTTTTTCGTATTATTTCAACGGCAGTGAATAGTCCAATGAATGCATTTGCGTCATTGTGGTACAAGTTTTCATTGATCGTATGTTGTAATCGTTTTATAAAAAAGTACACGCGGGCCAGGGTAAAACGCCCCCGTTTCGATTGTTCGTTAATAATCTCATAATCGGATAATATTTTTTCACTGTCGAGACCATCAGATAATTCAATTCCTTGATTTTTTAATTTTGAAATCTCGGCTAATATATTATTGATGTCTTCGATATTCATTATTCTTATAGAACATCTTGTTTTTAAATAAAAAAAATGAAACCCCGTGTATCAATCCCGAGGCGTTCAACAATACTGAATACTTTGTTTTCTTCCGGAATGGACAATTTATTGTCATGGCGACTTCGTCAGCGCCATAGGCGCCGGTGACTTCGTCACTCGCTGATATTTACATATGAAAATCGAATTCTATGCCCGGTCTTTTTTGAGATTGCTGTTTGATATACTCGTTCTGCTGCTTTTCGTATTGAGGCGATACAAATGTCAAAGTATCTACTGGCTTCATTCATCGACTGAAATATTTTTTCCTCGTGAGTTGTTGTATCAAATGACTTTACGGGTTTTGCTTTCTTTGGGTATTTACCGGTTTGGCCTTTTTTGGTATTTTGACTCTGCGAGACAGCTTGCAAGTTTATAAGAGAATTATCAGTCTTATTATTATTAATATGATCAATCACAAGTCCATTTTCGATTAATCCGTTGAATACCTCAAATACCGCCCTATGAACATGGTACTTCTTCTTTCCGGCACCAAACATCAGATACCCCTGATTACTTACGGTACCAACCGGCTTCTTCAGTTTGCGGTTTCTAACAATGCCGTCGCGAGATGCCTCGTAATTGACGAGCACAGGATGCGGCTGAAATTCTTGGTCCATTTTGTATAATAATACTACTTGTCTAATTCATTATTTGGTTTAATTATAAATCTTTCAACGTAGTCTTGGGGGGTTTTGATGACGAAGTCGGCGGTGGGGTCAATGACGGCGTTTTTAATTCGCTTGTCATAATAGCGTTTTAGTTCCCTGTATCGCTTTCCGCCACAATTGATACACAACTGCGATTTTCCTCTTACACCGACGTGACAAACCAAGCACGGGAGGGGGCCAAGAGAACCATTACGAACGCTTTGTAAATGATACCCGCAGAATTCGCCTCTACATGATTTATTGCACAGGGTTGTCGACCCAATCATCAACCATTTGCAGTGATTCATTATACTATATTCTTTCATTTAAATACTTGTTTTAATTATATGGATGAGTTCGAGAGATTAGCAGCAATTAAGCCCTGGAAAAATATTAAGTTCAATCTCGATAGAGTCCTCAGGGACGCACCAAAAGCGTTAATAAACGATAAAACCCTGTTGAGTAAAATACGCGATTGTATCGATGAATTCAAGCGTGATGGTGCATCTCATAGTTGGTCAACATTTCGAATTGATGGCGTTGTTGATGCTACCATGAACGACAACCGCGCAGCAACGATAATATCACAACTTGACGGTAAAAGGTATTTCTTCAGAGTAAAATTCATTGTCCGGGTGGAATCAGGTGATTGGATCATACGTGATAAATTTGAACCAGTTCTCAGCGACAAGAAAACAGTCATTGTTAGCCGCGACTCCAAGCCGGGGCTGTTAACCGGAGTTGACAGACCATACTATGAACGAGCGTATCCTGAAACAGCAGTTGTTTATGGAATATACCCGTTAAATAAGAAACCTGATATCGGAAAACTGAAACCAATGAAACAGTCAACGGGGATAAATTGTGTAGCAGAACGAGTAATAGAGCATTTTACAAATGCGTGTCGAGGAAACAAATTGACTGATTTACGACGTAGCAAAATCAACCAGTGGGAACTAACCGTAAAAGAGCGTGGAGCGACCATCAGCGACATAGCGAGATTAGAAACATCGCTGAGATTTCCAATAACCGTTACAACGATAACCGGTGAAGTATTATACGAATCGAAGTACAAATCAAATGGAGCCCCAATCAAAATTATTGATCATAACGAACACGCATGGACGCCCGCGATCACAGTGTTTCCACGGGATAGAACAGTAAAGTATATTCCCGAAGAATTCTCCCGGGATGGTTTTCTCGCGGAGAGGAAACTATTTGATGCTATCGCTTATTTGTGTAAAAACGACCCTGTATCAGTGTGGTTACTTCGCAGCGCTGATACCTTTGATCAGTTTGTAAGACCAAACGGTGAATTATATCGCACTGAAGCGTTTCACAACAGGATGAAAAAAACCGCCATAGAATTTGAGGAGCATGATGAACAACTGCTAACAAATTGTTTTACGATTCCATCGGTTGTAGCTCATGTTGCAGCAAGGAAAAATGCGTGGAGTCCAACGCGCAAGGAATTTTTACCGGATGTACAATCCAGTTGTTTGGAATACTATCACGGTGGACTATGGAACACTGAATACAACCGCGACGCTATGATTTCCGTTGATATGGTTGCTTGTTATCCAGCGAGTTTTCTCGGGTATGGATCCGCCGCTGAGTATTTCAAACGATTTGGACACCCCAGACATGAAATGACTCGTGTTGCTATTAATGGACCCTGCCTGATTTTGATTTAACCGGATTCGCTCGCATAGTATCATTTGAGTTCGCGGCAGGACTTCATCGCTGTTGCTATATTTGGATCGGTAGACACATGGCTGAAAAGAAGTGGCTGCCAATAGCGCTGCTACGGTATATGATTGATTGTAAAATGCTAGTTTCGTTGATTGTCAGTGACGCGATTATATCATACCGAGCGCAGACTGAAGTCTGGTTACCAGAACCGGAGCGTCTAGATAGCATAATTGACGAGTCCAGAAAACACATCGATGCCGACGAGGAATATATCGTCGAATGGTCCAGGAGGATATTCAACCAACGAAACCACGAGGCAAAAGATCTCGGTAGAAGAATAATCGGTAAGTTCACACAAGGTGGAAAAAACTGCGACTACAAACGATATTGCTCACGGCTGATTATAGATGACGCAGAATATGATTTCGTAATCAAGGACGCAGTGGCGAAAAATAGATACGTGAACTGCGAAACAGCTTTCTTGTCCAATGGAACAAGGTTGGGTACAGTTGTTACCTACAGCGATGGAGACAGCCCGGCATACCCGCATTTGAGGGCGTCTATGCTGGGTTACGCCGCTATCAATTTATTCTCGATGATAAATAGATTTCCTGACACCGCCGTTAGAGTAGCCGTTGATTCGTTTTATGTTGACGTAGCGTATAAGGAAAACGTAGCCGAGTTTACTAGTCCGGACGAGAGTTGGGGTACATGGAGAATTAAAAATGAAATACGACGCGATTATTCCCCGTCAGCAGATGTCACCGTTGAGAACAATTACATACGCGGTGATAAATTGTCAGAATGGTCTAATGCACCATCGTGTTCTGATCCAATTTGTAGACACAAGACGGTTTATTTAAGCGGCTGTGGCGGGTCAGGAAAGACGACTCGGGCAATTGAATTATTTCGAACGCGGGCAAGTATAATCGTGCTTACACCGACCCATAGACTAGCGCGAGAAATAAAACAACGAAATGTTGACGCCGTTACTTATCACAGCTTTTTTCGATACAGCGGCGGTGAGTGGACTCCTGATCGAATGGGTGAAAAATTTATTCCTGGGGTTATCATTTGGGATGAGATATGTACTGTTTCGTTAGATACTTTACGAATGTTTCTTGATTGGTTGCTGCTCGCGAATACAGCGGTAATCATGTGTGGGGATCATGGCCAACCACCACCATTTGTCGGCGAGGGTCCACATGATTGGTTAAAGGGTTTTGTGGACTATTATGAAGAAACCGATACTGATTACCGAGCACTTGATGAACAACTGCGCGGGGTTAAAAAATTAATCAGATTACAGCCGGATAGAATTCAGTGTGAAATAATTCGCGAGGTGATTCCGGAAACGCCGTTAAATGAATTCTGGGAAACATGGAGACCAAACGATTTGATTGTAGCGAGTAGAAAGATAGTCAGGGACACACTTCAACGGAAGTTGTTTACGTTGCATAAGGAAAAGTTTCCAACGCGTCCAGTGCCGTTATGTTATAGACCCGCGGACACACGGCGGCAAAACATTGAAGTTGAAATCCCGGCCCCGACAGCGTCGGGGACAAAAAAACAAATTCTCGTGCTGAATGATATCGTGCTCGTTGATATCAGCGTCGTCGAGGACGCGCTACGTGCTGATAAATCCCCGTGGACGCTAGGATACGCAACAACAATACATTCCTCGCAGGGACTAACCATCACGGACACAATTGTTTGGATGGTTGATAATCGCATCGAATGGTCAAATCTAGTCTATCTTGCGGTGTCCCGAGTACGGAGGATAAATCAGCTTCGAAGAATTGTTATTGACGGAGTCAGTGACGGAGTCACCAACGACAACGACATCATCGATGCAAGCGTCATTGATAGAAAACTCTCGGGTTACCGCCAACAGGATAAAAAAAAACAGCGGCGTTTTGATATTGATGCCGAATTAATAATTGCGTTACGACAACAACAGAATAATCACTGCGCGAGTTGTAATTGTGTAATGCGCTGGCGTTATTCGGATAAAGACGCTCGCCAATTTACCGTGGACAGGATCGATAACAGTCTCGGTCATGTCAAAAACAACGTGAGGTTGACCTGTCTCGAGTGCAATAGACGCAACGGCGCTAGTTAAGACCACGTGGGGGCAATTGAGTATCGTTAGGTATCACTTGTAGTTGCTCGCGTGTAAACCCCCGCTGCGGGGCAGTTGAATCCAGTCTATAGATCGGTGGTCTACCAGTTGATCGTGTTATCGTTGATATGTTATGTGTGGTAACACTCCAGACAGGATCAGTAGCTCTTTTTTTACCGCCTTCAAGCTCTCCTGGTTCATACAGATATCTCACGGTAACATCGCCGAGAATCGGCTTGGAAACGCTATCTATTTTTGATCTTCCGGGTATATACTTTTCTTTAATCGCGTCGCTGGGCTTCATGTTGATTGCTCGGGTAATCTCGTTATTTAACGCTACAATTACGCCTGGCAACCTTTTAACCCATTCACGAGATCGTTTTTCTTGGATGAATTCCTTCGCGTACTGATATCCAAATAACCGTTCAGCGAGAGTCCGATTGAATCGTTCAACAATTGCCTGATCACGATGTAGCGCAGTATGACCTCGTCGTATCGCGACGCTATGATGTTTCAGCGTTGATAAAACAGCGCCGCGAAATTCATTGCCAGGATCAACTTGTAATAGATTTGGCCAGCGCAGAGGACCCCTTCGGTAAATCCGCTCAAACGCATCGCCTACTTCAGTTGCTGACTTTGTTTTTAACGGCTCCGCTTGTTTGTATCGACTCGCAACATCAACTACGGTTAGCGCGTATTTGTAACCGTTGTCATGCGGCAGAAATAGTATATCAGCCTGATGAACTTCATTAGGTACGCTGACATCAAAGCGCGAAAAGTTGATTTGTTTAGGCGGTGGTAGATAAATTTGCCATATAGCCTGTCTGGATAACCAATTAGCCGCAGTGGCCCTCGTTACTTTTGCAGCGCTTGCAAGCTTACCAATTGCGGCCTTCCCCTTCCAGTATCCTCTTGGAGAATAAATGATGGATTCCATGTTGTTATTATAAACGCTAGCGTTTTCAATTACCAGTGCGAGAAGCTCCGCTTCCAATCATTAATTTACCTTTCATAGCCGATTTTACCAACCATGAGGCCAATTTTTCTTTGAAGGATTTATCAGGAATAGCATTTAACGCGTGAATTAATTTTACGTCCGCGATATGACGCTGTTGCAGATCGCTACTTTTGTAAGCAACATCATGAGCATGACACGCCTTATCGATAGCGTTTATTGGATACTCACCGGGTTTGGGCTGATTTTGATCATCGAGTTTGATATCTAATCGTGTTCCGGGGCCACAGTAGCTATATCCTGGGAGGTGTTTTTCTCCTGGATACTTTGCCCACGGGGTTCCGGGGAGTTTTGATAACTTGGCTGCAATATCACCTCCTCGCTTTTTTTTAAAACATCTCCGGGTCTAATAGAAATAAATCTAAATTTCTTTATACCGCATTGTGCACACTTGCCAGTAAGCGCCGATCTGTTATTTCTTGTTGTAACGGTTGTCATATCATTTGAGCCAGTACGCACTCTACACTTTACACAATATAGATCCATAATTTATGTATAGAGACATGAATATAATTGACTTTTCAGCGACTAAAACAAGAGAACCAGTTAAGCATGTTGCAGCGTTACCAAACTCGATCCGGATGATTATCATCGGACCATCTGGATCCGGCAAGACGCAATTGTTACTCAATTTAATAATGAGATGGATGAAGTGGGATAAGTTGCATTTGGTTGCTCCTAGCGTGGATGATCAACGATGCTACGAGGTGTTGAAAGATTTCAACGAGAATGCATCAGCGATCGCTAAAAAAAATGTTATTGAGTTTATTACAGATATCAATGATGCACCAGGTATTGATGATATTGATGGCGACGTTAACAATCTAGTCGTGTACGATGATGTTATGTTAGACAATCAAAAAAACCCAGCTAGGATATTTTCCAGAGGCAGGCATAAAAACACTGACGTGATATATGTCACTCAACGATACACTCAGATTCCAAAAGTAATCAGAGACAACTGTAATATTCTTGCTGTATTCAACGGCGTTGATACACACACGCTACGAAATATTTGGCAGACATGGTGCGGCGGTGACATGGACTTTAATGTTTTTCGAAACTTTTTTAGTCATGCTCAGTCAACCCCACATGGATTTGTAACGATAAATTTACATGATCCTCGGACACGATATCGTATCGGACTTGACCAAATATTCGGTTAAATTGTAAATAACCACTTAGCAGCAGGGGGGCGATGACATCGACGCGGTCGTCGATGTGTTTACCGGACGCTGACGACGCTGGGATCGGCGCGCAGAAGGTATTAATTAAACCAAATGACGTCCGGACGATCCCCTCGACGACGACGTCGTTTTTTTATTTACCAGGCGCTGACGACACCGGATCCGCTGAGTGCAGAAAGTACTAATTAAGCCAAATGACGTTTGGACAAAATGTCGGATTCGCCCCCCCCCTGCTGCTATGCAGGTTATCAGAAGGAAAGGTTGTACTTGTTTCGGTGGTTCAACATATTAATGTATATAATCAGTGTTAGGATTATATATCTCCAAGGACTCGTTGCAACTGGTGCAGCTTCCTTTTAATCAATGTGACATAAAGACAACCAATTTGTAGCAGACAACGAGAGCAATTATTTCTAAAGTTTAAATGCTATATGGTAAAACTAGCATGTTGTTGTACAGATTCCTACTTGCTTTCTGAATGATCTGGAGTATCGTTCTGCTGAATTCAGTTTGTTATGTATATCTACATTATGTGTTTAGGTTTTGTCCACGATTGTAGATTGTAGGCCTGGACCCAATATTCACTTCGTATTCTTTTCCTGCGATGACTAGTTTATTAAATGAAGTATTTTGTATTCGGCCGAATAGTATGATGTAGTCGTATAGAAATAGTACAATTAGTTCAACCTTCACAAACAGCAGAGTCATTGCAATCAGCTTTGTTACTTACACCAGACGGCTAGGCAGGAGGCAAGTAGCCAGTTCAGTCTGGGACTAGCCAGTCGTGTTGGTCGTGTCGTCTGCAAGGGTTGCATAAGATGTCAAATGTGAGTCTTGTTGTTTAGTTTTTGCGTCACTCAGCACCGGTGATGGTGAGAAATACGAAGTCAATATGCTAATGGGTCTACCATCATCGTTTCGGAAAAGCGTTGTCCAACCTGGAAATGTGTCACTGTGTGAGGAGGATGCTATCAGAGCAATGTGTACAGTGTGTAAACCGTCATGTCACGCAGTGGTCTTACGTCTAAGACGTTTACATCTCCGTTCAACAATTACCTGTCATACAAACAGCCAGAGGAATAAAAACAGGTTCTATTCAACGATCAGCGACAAATGAAACATCTGCGGCTGTAGCTAGATCGCCAGTCAAGGCATAAAATCCATATGATAATAAATGAAATCACAACCAAAACGAGACTGGGGCAATAGGCCGTGCTGAGGCAAACAAAATGCTTCTTGCCATTGGTAAAATGTTGGCGATAGACATTCAGCTGTATTCTATCGAGAAATATATCGGTTTTAAGTATTTGATATGTTTGTTGTAGCTAAGATACATCATGCCAGGCATCAAATATTTCCTGACATGTACTATGTGACTAGCAATGAAATATTTCCTGACATGTACAACACCGTCGGGGCTCGTGTCCAGTCACAGACTGGCAAAACTAAATTCACTTGTCTAACAATTGATACATGGACAGCTCGATATAACAAAGAATATATCAAAAGTCTTACAGCAATTTAGCTAAATGAGAGTTTTGAGTGAAACACGACATTTCTTAACTGTTAACAGTTTATAGCAAAGCACAAAGGATCGCGTTTGGCTGCTTTTCACATACATTACAGCTTGTTATTCACGATACCAATCTCTGCAAGTCATCTGTAACAAAGCTTATTACTTCCGCCAGAAGTATTGTTGGACACTATAAACATATCTCGACAGCAACCGCTCGCTTTCATGAAATACAACAAGAACTAGGATTGTAGCAATTACGTCAAGATGTTGCGTCTCGTTGGAATTCACAATTTTATATATTAGACTGTCTTGCATGCCAAAAATGTGCAATCTCATTGTTCAGCGTAAAAAAATGACCATCAGGATTGCTGAGAACTGAATTTTACGACAAATTAATGGATTCTTATGTCTCGCGTTGTGACATTACTGAAGGCCTTTGAACTACTGACTTGTGGAATCAGCAGTACAAATACTATGTTTGTCCATAGTATTGCCAGCAATACATGCCATCTTGCTTTATCTGTAGAGAGACATATGTGATGACAGAATCAGACGGTTGCAGAAATGATATCAACGTTGAAGCACGGGCATTTGGGCCTATTTGATGATGAACGTTTTGTATTTTCTCCACGGTAATATCCACGTTTGAAACTGAGCGTCTTATCTGAAGTACAAAAATTTAAAATTAAGGCGGAAATTTTAACAGCTGTGTCATTTTCTCAATCACAAGATACCGACACTGTCAACAACATACAAGTAGAGTCTGAAAATCCACCAAGTAAGAACTTCTAGGAGCGCATCAGATGACTTCTGAACCTCACAGAACCTCACAATACCGTATGTCCCTCTGAAGTTTTCATTTTATGACTTAGACAAGTAATTAATGTTTTGAATTTTACTAAACCTGTTCATTTCGCTCTTTTTGTTATTTAGTTATTGACCGTAGGGTCGTGACAAATAACATTCGTTGGGTTCCATTGTTCATTGATTGTTGGGTTGCTATTCGATCATATCGATTGTTTATTATTTGAAGCATCAGGATCGTCCAGAAAGAAATGAAATGAACTGTCGGTATTTTCTCTAAGACAGGCTGGTTTATCCTGTGTAATATCGAAGTCACCTAGAACCTGGACTAGTAGCTGGTGTATAAATAAGTGCTCATCATGAGCGGCTAAATCAATCAAGTTTTGATGGAATTTCCCTCTATATTATACTTAGATTTTCTTTCTTGTTTTAAGTCATGTGACAATGCTGGCTGTGCGCTTGTTTTCCACACGTGGATGATTTTTGAGTGAGCAGCAGAGAGACTGGACCCACCAACTTTTTCGTCCAACCGGACCATCTATCAAAAACTCTTCTGATAGAAGGTCTTATTTCGCAAAATAAACCCTTCTAGCCAGAAACTATGATGACTAAATCCTCTTTTCTGGCTAACGGGGTTATTTCGACAGCGATAACTCGCTATAAAAAAAAGTTTCTTCACGGGGGGGGGGGGGAGGGGCACGACGACGACGTTGGTGGCGTAGTCTCTCTGCTGCTAATCATTTTAGGATTTCTGTTGTGAATTAAAAATTTAAGTTAACAATAATGGCCAACATCGGAGAAGCACATTCCGCTAGACTAGCTCGAGAACGACTTGAAGCAATAAAAAAAATTTCTTCCTGTCAGAGATAGTGTCAGAGAAAAATTACAGCAGAGACAGCAAGCACAGGAAGGTTTCGCAACGACCACAGGGGAATTATTTAAACCTATCACTGCAGTCACTGGAAAGGTTTTAACTGCGATCAAGGGACGAACTGAAGAAGAGGCTGCAATTGAGGGTGGAAAACCAGAGCAGGGTTTGCTTCAAGCAATAAAACAACTTAGTGAACAACAAGTAGCAGCCGCAGCTGATCCAGGTGCAGTAGGTCCACTTGCAACTGTCAAGGAAACATTTATTAAAAAATTTACCGAAGATGGTATCAACGAAATAAGAAATATTCCACTGAGTACCGTAGATGAGCTTCGGCAGTTTTCTGTTTGGATCGTCGACAATTATCGTCGCAGACACCAATTTCTAAAACCAGAAGCTGCCAAGGGCATGTCTCAAATTGAGTGGGCTGATTATGTGTATAAAATAAATCGAGATCTCCCCCGAATACCTAAAGGTGATGATACTTATAATTTTATAAAAGCAGGTATAATTGGGTATAATAAAGAGCTGAAAGATCGAGCGGAAAAAATAAAGGAAGAAAAAAAAATCGCGAAAATGCAAGGGAAGGAAATGCAAAAGAAAGTTACCGCAGAGAGAGATCAATCGCCGCCACCTGAACCACCTAAACGAAAAGGAAGACCTAAAAAAGAGAAACCAGCGCCATCTTACTCTGCTCTGAAAGTAGAAGAGTTTCCAGAAGAGGGAGATATTTTTGAAGAATTGGAGTTGCTGGAACCTAAAACTGGATCGGGTTTTACTTCCTGCCCTGATAATATCATCAATGATGTATCACGGCTAGAAGTTCTCATCGGAGGAAAACGAGCTGGAAATAACTCCCCGGAAATAATTAATGAAGCGGCTGATATCTGTCAGCGACTATTTCGCGGCGGCATCATGGATTCTCACATCTATCGAGAACTTATTGATGAACTCGTGGACAGCGATTGAAAGTCGCCGCGATTGAAAGTCGATTAGAGAAATAACTAATTAAATAAAATGATCATACATGACTCTCATCATATGACCCGACGAGAGAGAGTGGTAAATTCGCGATATCCTGTTTACAGTGTATATTATGGAGATGGACTTGGAAATGTTATTCAAGGATTGTTTACAAGAATAGCTCCAAAGGCGGGACCAATTGCAAAACAATTATCGTCAAAAGCTATTGATGTTATCAAAGACAAAGCTTCTGGTGTAATCGGTGATGCTGCCGGCAAAGTGTTCACGGCGATCAAGGACAGACTAGCACGATTAATACGCAGAAAGCCTTCGCCGGTAAAATTACCAAGCACCGCGGACATGCCTGCGAATGTTAGCAAAATAATAAATGAAACTGCGAATCAAAAACTAGCATCACTGATACCTTCCAAAGAAATGGAAAAAAATATAGCTTCAAGTTTAGTAGCGGGAAGTGGTCTTCGTTTTAGATAATAATGTATTACAATAAGATGTTTCAGCGCATATCTAACGTAGCACTTGATATGGTTAAACCAGTCAGAAAGGATGAATCCTTGCGCGATTATCAATTTTATTCCTATGATGCAAAAACACCTAACATGAAGGGGAGAATTGAGTTTCAAATTCATGATACAAGTAGATATTTTCTGCCTTGTGAGGCTTTTATTGAAGTCACAGGTAGAATCTTAAAAGCGGAAGGTACTGGATACGGAATAGGCGATCGTGTTGGTTTTGTTAATAATGGTGTGATGGCGTTATTTAGCAAAGCCACATACTCGATTGATGGAAAAGATATTGAGTCGTGTTTGGATAATGTTGATGTTGCCACGACAATACTTGGTCTTGCAAGATATTCCGATGACTACACAAGATCAGCTGGTCCAACAATGATGTTTGTAAAGGACACATCTGATCATCCCGAAAATAGAAATGTAACGATGAACTTGGCCGGGGATGCAGTTGCAGCCATGAACGAAAATTTCAACTTGGGTTTTGCCGCGCGTCGAGCAATGCTGAGCGGCGAAGAAGAGTTTTCTTGTGCAATTCCGTTATCTCACATTTTTGGATTTTGTAGAAATGTCCGAAAGGTTATATTTGGTGCCAAACACACAGTAACGCTTGTCAGAAAAAACTCTGATAATGATGCAATATGGAGAGCTGGTGGAGTTGATCCTGGTCAAGTAGAGTTAAGAAAACTATCTCTGTGGATGCCAACAATGACTCCATCAATCGCTGAAGAACAAAAATTACTTTCTTTTATGGATCAAGGCGGAAAATCGTTGTTATCATGGTTAGCAATGACAACAGATAGTACTTCTATCAACGCTCCTCGACTGTTCACGTGGCAGTTGGGATCACAGCAGGGGGTAGCAGCAGCGCGACATATATTTATCGCGTTTCAGGCAAATTCTAGAATAAATAACCAGGAAGCAACTCCAACGATATTTGACACACTTGGAGTTTCTGAAGTTTCATTAAGAATAAACGGACATCAAGAACCCGCTGAGGATATCAATCTAAATTTTGAACAAAATGATGTCGCACGGGCATATTATCAATTGATGTCTTATGATGGGCGTGATCAAAACGTCGACACTGGGCTGCAGATATCCCAGCGTGATTTTACAACGTTGTATCCGATCTATTACTTTTCGTTGGAACATTTGGATTTATTCAGAAAATCTGTCGTTGACATAGTTATTCGGGCTCGCCTGGCTCGAGTGCCAGCTGCGGCACCACCACTTCCTGGAGGTGCTAGAGCAATCGCGGTCATACTTTCCGATAAAGCAATGTTGCTTGAAGGCGCTGGCGGCCGAATGAGATTCGTCGATGCCCCAGTAGAAAACCTGTAGGTGCTCCAAAACCTTTTAGGTTTCCACTTGTAAACAATTAGATCAATATCGTATTAAATAAAATGTCATACAATCATGTTAATGTGTCACTGACTCCTGGTCAGGCGAAGAAATTACAATCGAAAAACGCGAGCACATGTGGGACATCAATAACGTTAAAGCACGATCAGCTAGCGGGCGGTCCCAACAAGCTGTCGCTGACCAAAACTCAGCTAAAACATTTCAACAGCGCGAAGTAGGGTAAGACTGGAGTTCGACTTGATCTCTCTCCGGCCGCGGTCAAGGATATGGTTATAACCGGTGGTATATTTCCTCTTCTCGCCGCGATACCAGCACTGATAGCTGCTGCTGCTCCCGCAGTCGCAAAGGCAGCCGCGTTAGGAGCAGTAGGAACCGCAGCTGGAATGGCACTAAAGAAAGCCACCGGGAAAGGATACAAAAAAAAGGGATCCGGTCTAAGACTACCGGGAACTCCGGCATCATGGTACCCAAAAAGGTTTTGAAAACACTTGCAGCATTGAAGCTTCCAGCTTCTAATTTTGATTTACTTAATGCTGCGTCACGGTTACGTATAAAATCCTTCAAAGGTGTATTTATGCGAGATGAATTACCAGCACGACCGAATAATCCAGAAACAGGAATTATTAATCTTGACAACCGCGAAGGCCCTGGGACTCATTGGGTTGCTTACGCGATCGATCCGCGTGGAATTATCTATTTCGATTCGTACGGGCTAGCACCGCCAGTTGAATTTCTCAGGTACGTCCAAAGATTTTCAATTCCAGTTTGGCAGTCAACGTTACCAACACAAACACTAACCGATCCTCCGATATGCGGTCAGGAGGTTTTGAATGTTCTTGACGAGATAACAAAACATCCAGCGATTCCTCCTCATAAAGTCGTGCACGAATACACGTTGAAAAATCATCTCCAAATTTAAACAACCCCATAACAGATAATGGTTGATATTTACGGAAGATCAAGCAGATCCAAGGAGCGCCGCGAAGACGTCGATTTATCGAAGTATGCGACCAAAGATGAAATTGATGATCTTTTAAATCTAACCGGGATAGACCCAGATGAGGTTGTTATTTTTCAGGACAGGCACGGCAAACTAAAAACCAGTAATATTAAGTGGAAATTCGCAGGGTTATTGGAGCTGTCGCGGACAACATTGTTGTATTCACTGACAGCGGCAGAATCAGAGATTCGTCGATATCAATTGCGATGCTGCGAGATGATGCACGAAGAGTCTCAGCGACGCGTGTAGCAAAATCCGGCGACATAATGACATGTGAACTCAGCATGAACGGCAACAAAATAACCGTTCTAAAAAATCCGGAAGGTCCCGAAGATGCCGCAAACAAGCAATACGTAGACACCGTTGATGGTAAACTAACTACGTTGCGGACAGAGTATGATGTTCACGTGGGCGCGTTTGCAAGATTTCGAAGAAACTATCAAAAAACTGGTGAGACCGTTGATAAGTTCTTTGGGGCTCCTTTGGTCGTCGATATGAAGCTTTCTGAAATCAAAACCAACATTGACACGATCAAACAAACACAGCAGGATATCGTATCGGGAATTCCTGAGATCGTTAACAAAACCAGTTTAATTAAAGTCCCCGTTACAGTTACTCCCGGGCATATCACCAACATCGTATACACGGTATCATCGGGATTCGCAACATGGTCCCGACAAAATAATACTATCAAATACACAGCAACGGTCACTGGCGTGTACAGGTTGTCTGTGTTTGCAGCCGCTAAATTTGAAATCTTCACAACATATCCTTGGAGACATTCCACCGATAAGTATTCCGGGGTTGTAACTATAATACTAAACAGCGGAACCGAAGAAATATTTATACTTGAAGCCGCAGACAAGAAATTAACCGCAACATCCTACTGGTGGTGTTTGGAATTCGTCGAAGAAACGCCTCAATTGGTTACCGCGTAATTGAAAATCGCCAGCGATTTTAAATAATGTCAACGACAACGTTGAAATCAGAAACATTTCCAGATGCTCAGCAATACCGGTATGATCAGGTACGCGAATGGCAATCAACGTTGAAAAACACCGTTGACAGATGCGCAACAAAAATAACAAAATACAAACGCCGTGTGACCGTGCTGGACATAACAGTGTACTCGGTATCCGCGGTAGTTGCATCCACTGGTGTGCTATTGTCTTCGCTGACACCAGTAACTGCTGCAATCGCTATCCCCATCGCGATTTCGGCCTCAACGACAATTGCGGGAGTCGCCAACATCATCGCGAAAAAAATATCTTCGTGCGCGATAACAAAATTACACGAGTATCAGCAACTAGCCAACGCGGCCAACAGCGCCTACTCGAAATTGTCCTCGTTGATATCATCCAGTGTAGACGACAACAACATATCAGATTCTGAATTCACGCTGATGTCCGGTATATATAACAACTATGAGCGCGGGGTAGAAACCGCAAACGGTTTTCATTTGAAAACCAACAATAACAATAACGATGGAAATAATTCAGCGCCAAGCGTTGCTCGACATAGCCGCGAATACAACTCCGACAAGGACCACAATGATATCAGTGTCCTCGACGCAACCAGAGTTCAGCATTAATTTTCCAACTGCAATTCCAGTTACCGAAATCGCGTTGGCACAATTACGAGTATATCACAGTTGGCCCAATATCAGGTCGACATCATTTCACGGACAATCGCCGAATAATTCATTTGTATTTTCATATCAGAATAACGCTGATGGAACCCCAGATTGGAACGTCATTGCGTTACCCACTGGGAGTTATCAGATAGAAGAAATCAACAAAGAAATACAGCGTCAAATAAAACGTGTCACCGGAAAGGAAGCAAAAATATCAATCACTGCACACGAGCCAACGCTGTCCACGATCATCGAAATCTCAACGCCGGGTTACGCCGTGGATATCTATAACAGCTCAATAAGAACCGTGCTAGGGTGGCCTCGAAATCCACCATTGACACCACCGATACCACCTGCACCCCAAAAGTCTGATTACATGAGTGACGCGCAGTCATATCACACAATTACACCGCCACACCGAGAACGTCTTGATGAGATCCGCAAGGATAATTTACAGGGTAAGATTTTTCCTGTCGCGCGCGGTGTCGATATTGTGTTTAATTTTACTCCTGAACCCGAAGATGGATGGGTGCGTGTTGGAGTTGTTATGAATCTGAACGACATCGTTGAGTACCTGAAGGGTATCAGTGACGCGCATGGAAAAGCACCGAGGGTATCTACGGCAACACTTCCAAGAACATATATCCACGGTGAGCACCGCGATGACAAGTTCACGCGAAGAAATTATTAAACAAATTGAGATATTAAATCAACTTGCCGCAGATATGGAGTATATCAACAAGCACGTGGTTCAGGCGGTAATCACCAGCACATCCCCCGATAAACAAAAATTTCTGAGCAAGTACTCGCTGACGGAAGCTGAACTACCGAATTTTAAATTACCAGGATATATTTCCCCAGGCATCCTACGAAAATTTGTCACTGATATCGTCGATGAATACTTCGATGACATACTTGCACAGCACAAACGAATACTACCAGAACCCGTTATCTTGGCACATGATAATTCCACAGCGAGCGATGGCCGGCATATTTCTCCGGGCATCGTAGCAATCACTGATGTCGTCGCGGTCAATCTTGTATATGATGTCATCGATGGCAGTTACAACATAGACACAACAATATCAAATCAAGCCCAGCAAGGGTTTATACTGTATTCGTTTACTCCTACACAACCGCCTGGATTTTTGATTGTGCAGGAGCCAATCAATCCGGTATCGTTGCGGTGTCATAATCCGACGCTGACAAGGATGAATTTTAAAGTCACTGACCAACAACATAGACTGTTGGACCTGCGTGGGGAGACTGTTAGTATTAATCTGCTGGTGAAATCCTAAAGGATTTTCGTCTTAAGATTTTCATCGTGAAACGATTTCCATCGTAAAAATACAAAGTATTTTTCAAGGACTTTCAATTAATAATATCATATCATAATAATGTCCAAAAAATCTTCGAATTACCAAAAGTATGATGATGATGATGAAAGTCTCTCTGATAGTTCTGACGCTAGCGTGGAAACACAGCGTGATTGTGAATCACAGCGTGATTCTGACAGTGATTTTGTTGTCAGTGATGAAGATGTCTCTGACAGTGATTTCGCTGACAACGACGACGACGACGATGATAGCACTGTGGGAAACGCTAACGACATCACCATCAACGACAGCACTGTTATAATAAATTATATTAAATGAACGCGAAAATAATAGTATGTATCAGCACGTGAAATGTTCCATCGTTGACAAAAGCGCGCTTGAAGAATTCATCCGAAAAATATTTACCGGAAATCATTCCCCGGGCGTTGTTAAAATAATCATCGATAAACACGGCAATGATGACTTTTTACTGACAGATTTTCAGCTGAAGCAACTCCGCGAAAACAATATCACGATGATTACTTGTGATGCAGACCAAATCCTCAATGTTGCTCACTCGTGCATTTCACGGGATCATCTTGATAAAATACTGCAGTGAAAATCCTTTAGGATTTTTAAAAATATCTTCGACATTTCCATCCTTTAGGATTTTTAAAAATGTCAAAGACATTTCCATCCTGAAATTCGAAGAATTTCAAAAATATTTTACTTTATACACATTTTTTTTACCACTGACAATTTCGCTGATTTTCATAGGGTATTTGCTAGTAAAAATCAAAGAAATTGTCCATTTTCCTCGATTTAATAGGGTATATTGCTATGAAAACCAACGAAACAGACCAAAGTCACAGATTCATAACGGTATTTTGCTATGAAAATCAACGAAACAGACCAAAGTCACAGATTCATAACGGTATTTTGCTATGAAAATCAACGAAACAGACCAAAGTCATAGATTCATGGGGGGTATTTTGCTATGAAAATCAACGAAATCGGACAGTTGCATAATTTACACAGTAAAAAAAAATTTTACTTTTTTTTACTTTCGATTTCACTTCCAAGTATTTCACTTCCAAGTAAAATGCAATCAAGGTGAGGTATTTACTTCCCGCTGACTTCGTGAATGACTTCGTCATCGGTGACAAAGCTATCATTGCTTTCTAAATTCTCTGGATTTTCAGCAGACATACAATGCTTTAATTTCCGGACCCGATTGTTAATTATTTTTTTAGTTTCATACTCAGCTGCCAGTGCCAGCCTGATCTTTTCGATTGCACGAGACAGTGGAACAAATTCATTTATTTGTGTCTCCGCTACGCTGGCTAGCGATTTATACAAATTATTTTGGATCATCTTTATGAATCGATATTAAGCAGGAAGAATATAACGCCCTGCGCATTTAGCTTCGTATAATGATTCAAAATCTGACAGAATAGTTTCAACATTTAGTAATATTTTAAATCCTTGTTTTTCTAATTTTTGAATAGCATCAATCACATTATTGATATTTTCTTGATTCATATTTATATATATTTTTAAATATTTAAAATAAAAAAACATCACATCTCGCTGAGTCTCTAGGGTGTCTTATGACATCCTACCAAACTCAGGAGGGGCGGAAACACTTACCCCCGATTGAGCCCCTAAACTGCCAAATAACAGTCTAGAAGGCCCAGAGGGTGTGTTTGCGAAACGACGAGACATTCCCCATTTGTGAACCTCCTAGCTTACCATTTGATATGCTAGCAAGGCTCGTATGGGGATAACACATAACACATAACTTAATTCTAACTTATCCTAGGGACGGTACAAACATATAGTATTTACAGTAGAAGCTATTTACAGCAGCAGTTGTATTTACAGCAGTAGAAGCTATTTACAGCAGTTGTATTTTACAAATGTATATATAACTTATCTTAGGACGGTACAAACATATAACTTATCCTAAGACGGCACAAACACATAACTTATCCTAGGACGGTACAAACACAATGCGGGGTTATAATTCTACATCCAACAAGTTGCACACGTACCCCTGAAATCAACCCTGTTTCCGGGTAAAAGGTTACCCCGAAACGGGGCGATAACAGAGTACGTGTGCAACTTCGTTGGGTTTCGAAACCCCAATATAGTATTAAGACGATATTGTATATAAACTGACTGATACTTGAAAGTTCAGAAATAGCTCAGCGTGATTTGTTTAAAACGTATATTCTTAAATATGATCATGTGGAAACCACAGATGAGCCATAAACCCGAACAAGTGTAATAAAAGAGCGACATTGTCTGTGAAAAAAAAAAGATAAATACGCGTTTATTCTTGATGCTGTCAAGGATAAAATCATTCTTGCGCTGTCCCTGTCCTTGACAGGGAGATAAAAACAAGGGAAGTTATTTACTTCCTTGTGCAGAAAATCGTCTGCTCGTACCTGTAATACTGCGCTCGATAAATTTACCTATTGCACAAGGGGAGGGGACTAATTGCATGAGATATACCTAACGGAGTTATCTCCGTTAGGAAAATCATCGTGATAACGAAATATAATTTTCTGATTATTATACTTTTTTGCCAACGCCGATTTGGTAATATTTTCTGCAACTTTTCCTACTGAAGCCACACAAATACCAAAATACTTGCCAGCTGCATATATCGATTGAAATATTATTTCTTCATTTGTATCTAAATTTATAGATATAACTCTCCTGGCGATCTTATTACCATGACCAGTATTACCAGCCCTACAATTTTCGCTCTGCGTCACAGCTCTCAAATTGGATAAATTATTATTAAGTTTCTGTCCATCAATATGATCAATTACAAGACCTTTTTTGATCTCTCCGCGGAAACACTCGAACACGAACTTGTGAATATAATAGTTTTTACCCCCAGCAACCTTAAATCGGAGATAACCAGTATTATTAACAACACCAACTGGTTTTTTCAATCTACAGTGTCTGACTATTCCCTAGCGAGATGCTTCGTAATTCTTGATTGTGGGATGTGAGACAAATTCTTGGCTCATTTATATAACAATGTATTTGTCTAATTTATAATTTGTCTGAAAACCTAGTTATATAATCACTTTCGGATTTTAACGCGTCTCCGCTATATTTTTATTGTAATATCGCTTGAGTTCCCGGTATCGTTTCCCCCCGCACCCCGCACATAATTGTGTTTTACCCCTGACACCAATGCCACATCGCAGGCAGCGAATAGGTCCTGTACTTCCTCGTTTGATGCTCTGTATATGTTCACCGCAGAATTCCTTCCTACAGGGCTTACCACAGACTGTTACAGATTCAACTTTTAACCATCTGCAGTTGTTCATTGTATATATAATATTTTCTTATTTAAATATTTGTCTTAAATATAACAATGGAGGAGTTTTCGAGGTTATCCGCAGTTGGCGGCGGGAGATTCGATCTTGACAGGCTAAACCCGGATCCACGACGACGGCATCTAACTGATCTGTTTAATATTATCAACGAGGGTAAAAAAGAATTCCGCGACGACGGCGCATCTCATGTATGGTCGACATTTAAAATTATCCGCGACGAGGACATCATCGATGCTACAATGACTGATGCCCGAGCAAAAACAATTATTGATTATATTAATCAACGCGACAAGAAATATTTTTTCAGAATAAAATTTATTGTCAACGTTGAAGACGATACGTGGATTATCCGTGACAAACTCGACCCTGTTCTTGCTAACGGAAAGACCGCTCTGTTAAGCAGCAATTGTAAACCAGGAATGCTGACCGGGATTGATATACCATATTACGCTCGAGCGTATCCTGTAACCGCAGTCATTTATGGAATATACCCGGTAAAAAAAAACAAAAATTGATAAACTCGCTCCGATGCGAATGACTGCGTCATTTACTTCGACGGTGTTGAATTGTGTAGCCGAGCGAGTAATGGAACATTTTAAAAACACAAAACGAGGAAACGGTTAAACCGACCTGCGACGTGAAAAAATAACAGCCTGGGGCGATTCGGTTAAGAATACCGGGGCAACAATAAATGATGTTGCTGCACTATCAAGTAAATTAAAATACTCAATAACAGTAAAAACACTAACCGAGGAAATATTATACAGTTCGAAGCATTATAAAAAGTCAGGAACACCGATTGAAATTATTGATCATAATTCGCACGCGTGGACTGATGCGGTTACAATATTTCCACGAGACCGTGTTGTCAAGTTTTATCGTGGAAACATATACGAGGTTATTTACGCGCTGAGTAAAACCGACCCTGTGTCGGTGTGGTTATTTAGGAGCTCCGAAGATTCCGAGTATGATCAATTTGTGAGACCCAACGGAGAATTATACAGAACAGAATCGTTGCACCAACAAATGAAAAAACTCGCAAAAATGTATATGAGAGATGCTAGCGATGAGCAGTTATTGGTTAATTGTTTTACAGTTCCAAGTGTTGCCGCTCACGCCGCCAGAGAAAGAAATTCGTGGAGACCAACCCGAAGTCAGTTTCTTTCAGATATACAGTTAAGTTGTGTCGAGTATGGTCATGGCGGGTTGTGGAATACCCGATATGACTACCGGGATATGATTTCCGTAGATATGATTGCCTGCTACCCAGGAAGCTTTCTCGGGAACGGCGAGTGCCGCGAATACTTTGCGCGGTTTGGACACCCCACGAACTCGATGACACGAGTCGCCGTAAACGGCAGTTTACCCGACGCTGACCTGACAGGATTTGCTCGTGTGACTTCGTTTGAATTCGCCACGGGACTTCATCCGTGCTGTTATGTTTGGTTTGGCAGACACTTCGTCGAAAAGCGCTGAGTACCAATAGTGTTATTGCGATACATGCTTGACAGCGGCATACTGGTATCGTTGACTGTCAGCGAAGCAATCATATGTTATCGACCGCAGACATCAGTTTGGTTGCCAGCACCGGAGCGTGTAACTCTCGATGAAGTTATCGAAGAATGGACACAAGCACGTCCAGAAACTCCTATTGATGCTATCCGCGAAGGAGCTCCTGAAATTCTCAAGATTAGGCTCAAAAACAATGAAATCACAGCGAAAGATCTTGGACGAAGAATAATCGGTAAATTTACTCAGGGTGCAGCATTTGATCATAAAATGCATCACTCGCGGTTGATTATAGATGAAGCTGAATTGGATTTTATAATCGCCGACGCGGTTGCCAGAGACATATTTTGTAACAGGGAGGATGTGTTCTTGTCCGACGGGAAAAAGTTGGGCACAATTGTAAGTTATATCGACGGAGAATCGCCTCAATACACACATTTGAGATCTTCAATGCTGGCTTATGTTTCTATAAATTTGTTATCGATGGTAAATCGATTTCCTGACACCGCAGTCAGAGTTGCCACGGATTCATTTTACATCGACAAGAAATATTCAGAATCACTGACCGATATAATGAAATTCTGCGGCGGAGATAAATGGAGTTCGTGGAGAATAAAAGCCGAGATGTTGCACGAGTATTGTGAATCCGCTAATGTTGCAACAGAGGATGATTATTATAAATCAACAATGCCAGAAATATCTTCTGCACCGTCTGTGGATGATCCAATCACCAGACACAAAACTGTTTATTTGAACGGGCCGGGCGGGTCTGGTAAAACAACTCGAGCGATTGAATTATTTCGGAATTCAGATATGATTGTGCTAACACCCACACACAGACTTGCCAGAGAGATGAAACAGCGAGGAGTCAATTCATGTACTTATCACAGCTTTTTCAAATACAGCGGCGGTGTATGGACGTCAGATCGAATGGGCACAAAATATATCAATGATATAATAATTTGGGATGAGATATGTACGGTGCCGCTGGAAACGTTAAAAACATTTCTTGATTGGCTGTTAACGAAAAATACCGCAGTGATTATGTGCGGCGATCACGGTCAACCACCTTCGTTTGTCGGCGCATCTCCGCATGATTGGCTAAGGAATTTTGTTGATTATCACGAAGAAGTGTCTGATGATTACCGAGCACTTGATGCAAGGCTGAAAGAATTTAAAACACTAATCAGGCTACAACCGAATAAAATTCAATGTGAAATTATGCGCGAGATGATTCCTGAAACTTCGATGAGTGACTTTTTACGCGTGTGGAAACCAGACGATTTGATAGTGGCAAGTAGAAAGATAGTCAGAGACACACTTCAACAACAGCTATTTCGGTTGCAACAAGAAAAGTTTCCAGTGCTGCCAACGCCGTTATGTTATAGACCAACTGATACGCGGTTACAAAATATAGATGTTGATATTCCAGGAAAGACAGAGAAACAGAATTTAGTATTGAATGATATTGTGTTAGTTGACATCGATGCTGTCGAGGATGCACTAGCGATGAATAAATCCCCGTGGACGCTAGGATACGCAATGACCATTCATTGTTCTCAAGGACTAACTATTTCAGATACAACTGTCTGGATCATTGATGATCGAATCGAATGGTCAAACTTAGTCTACTTGGCGGTGTCCAGAGTCAGAAGAATATCTCAACTGCGAAGAATTGTCTTGGAAAATCCTTCGGATTTTAAATCAAACGCTGATAGCGATGAAAACAACAGCAACATAATAAGAAAAAAACTCGCCGGTTACAAACAGAGTGACCAAAAAAATAATCGCGATTTTGATCTTGACGATGACTTCGTTGTTGCGCTGAAACAACAACAGAATAATCACTGCGCGAGCTGTAATTGTATAATGCTATGGTAGTATTCGAATAAAAATTCAAGACAATTTACCGTAGACAGAAAAGATAACAGTCGCGGTCATACACGTGATAATGTCATGTTGACCTGTCTTGAGTGTAATCGACGTCGGGGTGCCAGCGCTAGTTAAGTCACTTCAGTGATTTTGGCGGCAATTGTGTGTCCTCGGGAATTACGTGAAGTTGCTCACGGGTGAATCCGCGTTGAGGAGCAGTTGAATCCAACCTGTAGATTGCTGGTCTGCCAGTGGATCTTGTCACGGTGGATATGCTATGTGTGGTAACACTCCAAATGGGACCAGTCGCTCTTCGTTTACCACCTTCAAGTTCGCCTGGTTCATATAAATATCTTACAGTAACATTACCCAGTATCGGCTGCGCTGAAGAATCACGTCGTACGGGTATATTTTTTTTCGTGATCGCGATGGAAGGTTTCATGTTGGTGGTTCGGGTAATTTCATTATTTAGCGCAGCTATCACGCTTGGTAATCTTGCAACCCATTCGCGCGATCTCGTATCCTGAATGAATTCCCTCGCGTATTGATATCCAAATAACCGTTCAGCAAGTGTTCGATTGAATCGCTCAACAATTGCCTGATCACGGTGAATTTCAGTGTGTCCTCGTCGTATGGTGACGTTATGTTGTTTCATCAACGATGATACTGCACCTTGAAATTCTTTGCCAGGATCAACTTGTAATAAATTTGGCCATCGCAGAGGTCCTCGCCGATAAATTCTTTCAAACGCAGAAGCAACCTCAGATGCTGTTTTAGTTGTTAACGGTTCCGCATCTTTGTATCTACTGGCAACATCAACTATGGTTAACGCGTACTTGTATGTGCGTCTTCGGATAGTATCATGTGGCAGAAATAATATATCAGCTTGATGAACCTCATTTGGCACACTAACATTGAAATGCGCAAAGTGAATTTGTTTAGGGCGCGGTAGATAAATTTGCCATATTGCCTGTCGGGATAACCAATTTTTGGCAACCGCGCGTGTTACTGATGCCGCGCTGGCAAGTTTATCAATTGCTGCGTTACCTCTCCAGTATCCGCTTGGGGAATAATAAATCGACTCCATTATATACCAGTACCTAACGCTAATTTACCCTTCATTGCAGTTTTTATCAACCAGGATGCTAACCTTTCTTTGAAAGATTTATCAGGGATGGCATTTAACGCGTGAATTAATTTCACGTCCGCGAGATGGCGCTGTTGCAAATCCTTGCTTCGGTAAGCTACATCATGAGCATGGCACGCTGCATCGATAGCGTTTATCGGATACTCACCGTGTTTTGGTTGATCCTGAGCATCAAGTCTGATATCAAGTCGGGTTCCTGGACCACAGTAATTATATCCTGGAAGATGTTTTTCTCCTGGATATTTAGCCCACGGAGCTCCTGGCAGCGCTGTTAACTTGGCTGCGATATCACCTCCGCTTTTTTTTAAATAAATCTAAATTTTGTTGTGCCACATCGTTCACACTTACCCGTGAGCGCTTGTCGATTATTTTTTGTTGTAATTGTTGTCGTATCCGTAGTTGGGGTACGTGCTCGGCATTTCACACAATATAAATTCATATTATTTTATGATATATCTAATGGAAATCACTGACTTTTCCGCGACAAAGCGACGAGAGCCAATCAAGCATAACTCAGTGCTACCAAATTCAATCCGAATGATTATCATAGGTCCATCTGGGTCGGGTAAAACACAGCTGTTGTTGAATTTGATAATGAAGTGGATGAAGTTGGATAAATTATATTTGATAGCCCCGCCTGTGGACGATCAGCGATGTTATCAAGTGCTAAAAGATTTTAACGAGAGTGCAAAAACAATCAGTGAGATCGACGAAAACGTAGTTGAATTCATAACTGACATAAATGATGCACCCGGCATTGATGACATCGATGGATCAATTAATAATCTAGTAGTGTACGATGATGTCATGCTGGATAAACAAACAAACCCTGCGAGAATATTTTCCCGTGGGCGTCATAAAAACACTGATGTCATTTATGTGACTCAACGGTATACACAAATTCCAAAAGTGATCAGAGATAATTGTAACGTTCTTGCGGTGTTTAACGGAGTTGACGCACACACGCTGAGAAATATTCATCAGACTTGGTGCAGTGGTGACATGGACATCAATAAATTTAAAAATTTCTTTAGTCATGCTCAACGAAAACCACACGGGTTTGTGACGATAAATTTACACGATCATCGGACACGATACCGAGTTGGGTTAGATACATTTTTTAACTAAAAATCCTAAAATGATTAGCAGCAGAGAGACTACGCCACCAACGTCGTCGTCGACGTCACCCCGTGAAGAAACATTTTTTATAGCGAGTTATCGCTGTCGAAATAACCCCGTTAGCCAGAAAAGAGGATTTAGTCATCATAGTTTCTGGCTAGAAGGGTTTATTTTGCGAAATAAGACCTTCTATCAGAAGAGTTTTTGATAGATGGTCCTGTTGGACGAAAAAGTTGGTGGGTCCAGTCTCTCTGCTGCTGAGTGTAAATATAATGAAAGTCAGAGCTTATCACGAATTCCAAGTTATATACGCCATCTTTTGGTGGTTGAAACCTACGTGAGCAATAACGAGGCTATGGCAAAGTGTTACGGTTATGGTATCGTAAGTTACATCATCCTCGTAAAGCGAGGTCGTATACAGACAAAAGGTAACTTTTGGATACACAAATAACACGCTCTATGATTCACATGGTGATCGACATCTCAGTTTAAGTGAGAGTACATGCATTTATTCTGTACTTGTGGTTATATTTTCACAAATTTAGATGTTGCCACCTGCTACATTTTGCAAAATTATGGCCTCCGAGAAAAAAGAAACATATACTGTAATAAATTTGGAGTATGCGCATTTGTTTATAGCCCTTGGTTGTAAGGAGTTTTTTTAGATCACTGCGATTATTTGCTGGATTATGGGAAATCGGCGCTGGGAATTTATTTCTCAGACCGAAATAATTAGCCCATTACGAGGGGAAAACGTCACCGAGCGAAGTGTTAGTGATTTTTTATGATTCCAATATATTGTTACAATACTTTCTGGGCACAATTTATACAGTAATTAGGAATTTAAGTTGTTCTTTGCATGTTATCGAAATTAATTCAGAGTCCAAATAAATGGATTGAGCGGGTTCTATTTCTTACAGCTTACTGATGACATGTGAGTTAAAAAGCATTTACCAATTGCATGTTTTACATAGGACGTAGGTAATGTGAAATGTGTACTAAATAATCCGATTGCCTGTGTGCACTAATGAATACATATTTCTTACAAACTTTCTATTTAGTTGTTTTTGTTTGTCATTAAATCTTTAGTTTGCACTATATGGTGAGAATGATTTTCCTGCCCATCATATCATGTATGTGTGCCTGTCAGTCATAAACAGGTATGCACCTGAGCATGTAAATTGGCACTGGACAGAAACTTACAACCTTTTATTTCTTGAAAATTATTCTTGTTAAAATTACTTGCATTTGATATATTGAAACCATGTTCTAATTACTTTACTGCTCATAGAAATAGAAAATGGGTATAACACATTACTAAAATAAATGTCCATACCCATAAGGGGAAAATCGGTTTCAATGCAACACAAATGAAATATAACAAACATTGAGGGATCATATTATATGGTTAATTAATATGTGTTTATAGATAACTGGTTAACTTTCATGTCCATTATAGCAATATTCAATTATGTTCACATTTGTTGACATTTGGGAGTTTGAGACCCCGACTTGATCTCGTCATGTCCATTTCATTTGAATGCAAACATCATTTTTTAAAAATAAAAATAAATAAGCCCGATGGACTGATGGTTCTGAACCTTGCTGATTATGACGATGTTAGTTGGCTTGGCATGCACTACACACGATATATAAATAAATAAATAAATAAATAAATAAATAAATAAATAAACGGATGTGTAGATGACTGGATTAAAATTAGAAAGATTTTGAGCTTTTGCATATTATACAGTTTACTTATGGGATATATATATATATATATATATATATATATATATATATATATATATATATATATATCCAGTCTCTAACTGGATTAAATCATCGGCAGAGACGTTTATTTTTTTGTTACGAGAAGTTAATGAATACAATCTAGAATATTAAGTAACCTTTGATGAGATCTGTGTAGCAATGTTTCAGTAGAAATACACATATTCTCGATTTCTCGATATTTGTAAAACAACAATTTCAAAGAGTCCTTGACATGGAATTGCTTTTGGCTGCTACGAATATAACCTTCACAAAACAAACTTTCATCCCTCTATGGCTGCAAAATACTTCGAGCACATCCCCTCAGTAGGAGTTAAAGATATTGTATGGTTTGAAAATGCTAAATCAGCTTCTAAATTCGCTCTACATTCCAGCATCTATCAAAATGAAAAGAAAGTTTGAAGCGAAATGGTTTGCGAAATAATGCTTAATAATTTAGTTTTAAAAGATATATATATATATATGCTTATGAAATGTTAGAAAGCATTTGATTTCCTCTTTTGTTGGATAAAACAATAAGTGCCTTAGAAGCGTTACTAAGTTTAATGCTAGATTACTTAAATTATGTGTGTGAAGATTATGTTGCCATAAAGACTTGTTCATGCCACGGTTGGGCCCCTCCGGTGACGCAAGTCATTAGAACGTCAGCCTCTGATGCTGGATGTTACGGGTTCAAAACCCCGACCGAGTCATATCAAAGACATGAAAATGGTAATTACAGGTGCCTCGCTAGTCTTTCAGCATTACGAGGTCATTGTTAAAACTTGTTGGCTTGGTGTCAGAATAATGTGACGGGGGGGGGGGGGGGGGGGGGACATGCTGCTAAATATCCGACATGATGACCCAGTACTAGACATAGCTCTAAACTGCCACACTGCAGGCATTGTAGCAATATGACTGGACAATTGTTAAACCTACGTTAAAAATCCAGATCACACAAACATACACACACAAACACAGTTGCGTATATCGACAGATGTGTTGTATATGTGGGCACAGTATTACGGCAACAAGTGTGTGCAGGTTTTCACCCGTTTTCATTAAGGCGCAATCACTGATGCATTTAACCCACTTACAAAAGCTTCAACTAAAATCATATCCAGTTAGGAAAAGCTATTATTTGAAACAGGAAGAGGTAAGGTTGCGTTCAGTAGTTGATTTAAATAGTTCTGGTCAAATAACCGAATAGGATTTAAAACGTAGTCTGATGAAGCAACCTAACATAACTGTTTGAAGTGTACGCACTGGACGACGTCTGAAAATGGTCCTCCACGCAGAAAGAGTTATATTGTGTTTCTTAATGATTACTTTCAGGATGGAATTCGTCACTGCTGCACAAGGTTTGTATATATACCTTTATATATGTAATGTATATAACGTCGAATCTCGAACAAATCTAAGACTTGACGCTAGGTCATATATTAAAACTAGTAAATTTAACGATTTTATGAGTACAAATATAAACCATACAGAGCCAAGTATGCTATCCCTGGTTCCCGCAAGTGAAATTTTAAATATGGGGAAGCGATGTTAACGTACAAGTTTGAGGATTTCTAATACGTAATCTGCTGAATTTCAATCCCATGTCCGCGGCTTAAGGGACCTATCGTCGTACCTGTACGTATCAAACACATACCCAGTCAAGCAATCACACATCCTAAGTGTATGCTACAAAGGTGCTGATACAAACCTACATCACTAGGTCCATAAGCGGCGTGTTTGTTATGCACCCATGACCCTACAACGATATAGGTGATCGTATTACATCCTGCATTTACATCTGAAATTTATGCAATTTATGTACTCGTTTCTGTCATGTGAGATGACTTGCTAAACAGTACCTGTATGGAGTTAGTTTACTGCGTAGAAGCAATGACCTAGAAAACTAACCGTTATATTTCGCTTCTTTGTCGTAACAAGTACTATAAACAACTCTTGTATCATGACATGCCCGATATCTAATTTCTGTATATGAATGCAAAAATGGAGTCACTAAAAATTTAACAGCCATATATATCACATTAGCTTTATGTAGAATATTAGCTCTTTTACCGCTGATTCGTTGATCCAATGTTAACAAGTCATTTGAACAGGGAAGAAAGATATCAAGCAAACAACCCAATAATGAAACGATCAACTCGCCAACCAAATAACAAACAATCTAAAGTCTTAAGTAATCAATAATTTGTTATTAAATGGACTGAACAGATTATTCTGCTTATGTCTCTAATTGGTCAATATTTGATATTGTTATGTATATTTAATTTATAATGTGTAGTTGCATTTTGTCTGTGATTGAGTCTTATTAATGAAGTGTGTGCCTACCTGACTTCTACCATGCTTGTAATGTGTTGGAAGGAGTTTATGAGAGTCCGAGTTCGAAACTTATTTACGGGTTAATTGTATTTTCTATTGGAAATCCAAAAGATTCTATTGCGTCGTAATTCAAGTGGAGATATGTAAATATCGCGCGTGGTAAGCAAATACTTCATTCCTCTTTTCGACCAGTCTCTGGGAATCAGCTGAGATTACAGGGTATTGTTGAAATCAGAAATGAGTCGAGAATAATTACTTATTTAAATCATTCTTTGGAATTAACAAAGTGCTAATTTATTATACGATTATTACATTACTTTAGATTTTTAGTAAATTCGTTCAGACATTCTGGATTGCAACTTTGGTATACCAAGACATTCAAGACTAGGGGCACATCAGGATATTCAAGACTATTTGAATTTATTTAGAACATTCTATATTCTTGGACTTCTTGTAAGACGTTTAGGATTATTTTGTGTTTAGTTCATAGTTGAATTTTCACTCTGTATTATAGGGAAAACATGTTTTGTAGAATATTATTGGCATTGTTTTCCGTTAGTTCTTGTTACATTTTTTAAGACCAAGGGTCGTATCAATACCATTATATTAATCTTGTTACATTTTTTAAGACCAAGGGTCGTATCAATACCATTATATTAATAATGGAAGTATATTTTTAAATGTTATGATCGTCGCTAAATTTGTTATCACTGATGGCATATTAAGTGTCTTTACTCACTGCCCAATCGGTTTGCAGCTTTGTTGCAGAACATCAAATAATGACTTTTCGCGCTTTGTACTATCTTCTAAGCCAAATTTACGTCCTTATTATTTCAACATAATTCTATGTCGATTAAATTATCACGAAGCTCAAAAAATGTATTCGAAACATCATACTGAATGGTTTGAACGTCTCTGACAAAATCCATATAACGCATTGAGGCTAGATAGTGATTTTACTTTGTGTGACCTGTTAGAAACATCCACATGATTTGAAGTAATAGCCACTATCAGAGGCCCCTATACAATTTTTTAAAATGATTTCGCATCAGTATGAGAACGTTTCAACATTATAATATCTATATTAATAATTAAACTCTCTCTCTCTCTCTCTCTCTCTCTCTCTTGTTAAATTGTCACGTATGCCGCATTGCTTGATTCAAATACAATGTACAACCCCCATTGGATATCCTAGGTTCCCAGGTATAAGACAAGTATATTTAGCGGCTAATAAAGCAATACAATGATGAAAACAATTCCTAGGCATTAAAGAACTGGATAAGTGTAATCTGCACTAGTTTCGACTCATCTTTGACACTAGCTTGGTTGTTTACTTGCACTTGGGAACAACAAGATTAGGCAGCTGTGCTCAGTTAATCGAAAGTGGTACATGCCCGTTATAAGTCTCGAAGATACAGATATTGGCTTTGTGTGTCTCAGAATTCTCCAGTGGTACCTTGATACCACTGGCGACATGTTAAAGCACTACTTTACAACGAAATACTACTACTGATCTTAAGCTGCTAGGTGAAGTCCACTTCCTTGGCATCGGAATCCGGAGAACATTCCTGCTTAGTATCCCTGATGTCATAATAGTATAGTCTCAAACTAATCAACAAAAAAGAGTAAAATCTAAAACGTTTTGTAAAATTCAACAAATAATTTCTTTTACGTAAGATGCAAAGCGAACATTTGAAAAGAGATTACAGCATTGTGAATTAAATCCTCAATAGTCCTAAACGTTTTATGAGAAGTCCAAATGAAAACATTCCAACTGAATTTCAGTGGTATTTAAAATACGGTGCAATATTGAATGTGTTGATGTGCCTGTAGTTCTCAGACGTGGTAGTGTGCGAATTGGTCTAATGTTGTACTAACATTCTATAGATTTATCATACAAGTATAATACAATAAGTGTCCTTGTCTAAATTCGCTATAATTCCAAATTAGTGTTTGTCAAAGAAGATTATAGATGAGCACTTTGTATTCCTAGTGAATAATTCTGAAAACGTTATTCAGCCCTAATGAAAAACTGATCACAAACTGAAACTGAACACAAGAATATAAGCCTGATTCTACTTCAAGATTTTCGGGTAAGAATGAATAACTTCTCAAGTAAACAACATTATATCAAAAGCTAAGACAAAACAGTAGAACCAAGACGAGCGTCAAACGTTCATTTCTGGAACATTTTAAGCTGTCAACAACATAAGGATTCTTAATAAAATTATAGTAAAGAACGAGGCAAACATGAAAAACTCTAGGTTTGTCCGTCAGGGAATATCAATGCCCTAGGCTCCGATTTAGATAAACATATTTACTTCCATTGGTAAAGATCCTAATGTTTTAACTATACTCACAAAGAAATATTAGCTAATGTTATATTGTTAGCAGAATCAGTATCCCTAGTAAATCACACAGTGAACTTTAGTGTAGGCTAAGGTCAACAGCAAAATAAACTTAGGCATAGCACATATCATTAACAAAAGACAACTATTAATAGAAATAAAATCTACATAACACTGAGTTATCGCTATGTATAGTACAAATGTTCTGATATTACGCCCTCATACTATGTCATAGTTATACTCATTTAAAGTACTAACGCTCCGTCGTTACGTTCTACCTACGCTTATTGTGCTAATATAACTTTGGCAAGCTGGTATTTGCATTATTGGTAATATTTACTTTTGCTTAAGTCGATAGTTTCAGTACAAAATGCGATTAACAAATGAGCCAATCGCGTGTATATCAGACATTCAACGTCATAAGCTGACTGTAGTTTATCCTTAGCTACAACTGACGTTATCAGAAGGGCAAGGTCACAATTTGAATGGATAATATACCCATGTACCATATATGCCTATAAGGAGCCCCGTTTTATAGTAATTTATCTACCGTACACCCTGATCATAGTTGTTGTTGTTGCTGTTGTTGTAGGGTTTAGCGCCATTTTTCAGCACACGATGGGCTATACGTGGCGGCCAATATTAATGGTGGAGGAAGAACCCGGGAAAACCCCGGAAAGAACCACCGACCCACGAGAATCTACTGGCAAGCTTTCTCACATACCCACATTGGCTGAATCCGAGACTCGAACCCACGCAGACAGAGGTGACATGGCAGTGATCCGTAACGGAGAGCGCTTTAGACCACTCGGCAACTCGCCCCCCCCCCCTCAATCAATAGTAGTTTCAAAATTAATTGTTATACAATATATAAACATATGTGCATTATTTTGTAATATATGTGAATGTTGTTGGAGAATACGTACTCTTATTTCCCTAAAATATGTAAGTTATATTTTTTCAACATTTTTCTATAAAATATTCATTTTGTTGGTTTGTTTTTATCAACTTTTATTTATAATTGACAATTAGCATAATTTTATTCGCTAAAACTTTTCCTGAGTATTACGAATATATGGTCATAAACAAAGTAACAGATAGAAGCAAAACCAACAAGTTTTGTAAACTAAAACAAACAACTAAATTATCAAAGTCATAAATGACAACGTGAGAGGAACTTAGAGTACTGTCAAACCAATCCGTATAAAATATATAAATGAGTGAAAGTTCCTTATACATTTCAAAACCAAAACTGTACTGTCCCCCAAGAACTGGGACGCTGTCAAGATGGCGTTTTCCAGAATTCCTTCGAATAATGTATCACAGTTCCAGAATATTATAGTTCAAAATGAGCACTTTCTATTTCCACTGAATAGACCAAACAAAACGTTTTCCTCTCGAATAATATATATGTACAACAGACACACAAGATGAATACAGGAAGTAAGAAAGACTCCAAAATCGGAATGAATCTGATTGCTTAATTCTCTCCTTATATGCACAATCTATTGTGACTGGATTCCGCAATAGACCCCACGTTACAGAATAGAGTACTCATTTTGCGTTAAGTTGGCCAGTTCAAGTGACCCACCAGAACTAATGTAAAATTACTGAATTCTGCCAAAAACGTATAAGCCATATCAGCTAATGAATTATCATGCCAATGGTACCGTTAAGTTTATTATTAATAATTGTCAACACATATGCTAGCATATATTTATATATCCTTTGTAATTTGCGTTCTCAACAAAGTGAGGCCACAGATTCACAAGATATAAGACAATATATCCTGTGCGACTTACAACCATGCATAAAATTACAAAACTTAAATTAATTTAATTAAAATAAATAACAAAATAAAAATTAGAAATCAAATCATGTACCAGGAGTTATAAAAAATATACATATAGATAATAAGATTTTATCAAAACATGGTCATCATGTATACTCAAGTGACATTTAATTTTTGATTTGTTGGTGGACTAAATCAATCACATTTGCATACAACACATTAGTGGTTGGTTGCACGCATAAAATTTGTAAATTGAAGCAGTAATCTTAACAAATATTCAACAATACTAATCTGCGCAAGCCGTGTTACTGATGACACCAGCACTGCTAGTGACCTTCAAATCTCATCCCAACATCTCACAGACAATTAAAACGTCATAAAGATCCATTGTCAATGAGGAACAGCGAACTGACTTCAACTTAAAGAAGACAAAAAAAGATGTCCCACCCAGTCACATTATCCTGACACCAGGCCGACCAGTCCTAACACTAACCTCTTAATGCTGAACGCCAAGCGGGGCAGCTGTTAGTACCATTTTTTAAGTCTCTGGTATGACTCGGCCGGGGATCGAACCCACGACCTCCCGCATCCGAGTCGGACGCCCTAACCACTAGGCCACCGGAGCGGTAAAGCGTAAGAGAATTCTAATAATGTATGTTTTTTGAAAAAGGTTTCTTCACTATTCAAAAAGAGCTACTATTTGAAGCACGAAAAGGAAAAGGTTGTGTCAAGTGTTGATTTAATTAGTTCTTGTCAAGTGACCCGAAACAGGAAGCAAAATAATCCTGTTTGAAACCTAATCTGTTTAAGCAGCCGAGCATAAATGTTTGAGGTGTACATACAGGGCTTTGTCTGGAAATGCTACTCTATGCAGAAATAATTATACTGTGTTATATAGTGATTACTTTCAGGATGGAAAATATCACTGCTGCTCCTGGTATGTAAATATACCTATTGTATTATATATATATATATATATATATATATATATATATATATATATATATATATATATATATATATATAGTGTGTGTGTGTGTGTGTGTGAAATCGACTCTCTTCAAAGATCTACAAGTTAACTATTGGTCATACGTTACAGCTGGTATTTTTAACGACTTTTGGCAGCAAACATTTCGATGCTGACTTTGCTGTTAGTACATGTAACAGCAGCACTAGTGGTTTTAGTATTAATAGCAGTAGATGTAGTTGTATTGATGCTGTTGTTAATTTTGCTGTAATGTTTCACAGCCGTTTAGGAACTATTCTTTGCATGGCCATTTTCCCATCCGATTAAACCACTTCGCAAAGACTTAGATCTCTAGGATATTCAGGAATGATTTTCCTGTTCGGGGAGGGCTAGTCTGGCTTCAGCGATTCTAATGACATCTCATGTATTCTTCTAAATTGCGGACATTTTTCCCGATTGTCCCAGGTTAATAGGTAAAACTCTGAATGGTGGTTCTCAGTTTTCCAGATATTAGCATCTTCTATGTATAGGTCGCTGTACTAGGTTACGTTTTCTATGTTTCTGACATGCATCTTAAGGGACACCCATCTCGTTCTGCCATGTGTGCTACGTCAATGGTAACGGGGATGTTATTATTATTATTATTGTTGTTATTTTCACTTTCACATTATTTTCGCTAATATATATGGTTGGCCATTCTTTCCAAGATCACACATTTTTCCAAGTATGTGATCGCAAAAACCACTCTCAGATTCATCGGCGTTCTGGTGCATGGTAAACATGGCATTATTCCAGAGGTCTTTAGCTTATCTCCTACTCTGTATGACATCATCTGTTTCCAACACCATTGGTACGACAACTGAGTGTTACATGCTTTTCTGGTCACTCAGACCATTATACTGATACGATATCTGAGTGTTACAGGCCTTTCTGGGCACTCTGACCATGATGTTGAGTATTACAGGCCTTTCTGGGTACTCTGACCATGATGTTGGTCAGTTTCAGCAACTATTAAGCCAGTAACAAGTCGGCTGTCTGGTGCTGGCGATCTTTTCTGGTATTGAAATACGAAAGGGTTCTAACCTTTCTGTTCTAGACCAATCTACCGTCCTTTGTACACTAAAACTAAATCTTCGTAGGCAATTGCTAATAGATGGTTAGGGCTAACTATTTTTTTTTTTTGTTTTCTGTTCTGGTTTTTTATTTACGGAAAGACTCACCTCTTACCAACCTGATAGACCCACCGTGTTGATGACAGACGGTTCAACTTTACCCCTCAGAATTCTTTCTAATGCAAAGATAAGTTCTTCTGTTGCTAGGTGTAGGAATTCTTCATCACTTACGTAACATACATTTAAAGACTCCACTTTTCCGCCTCTGTAGTCTTCGACACTTGTCATTAAGTTCAACCTAGTATTCTAGCTTTTCTAACTTCATATGTACTTCATAAAAAAGATCATATGTGTCGTCTGTTTGATAAGGTGATGATAACAGAGCGCGAATTAGGTTGCTCAGTCTGAGTTACCTTATAAAACTTTTTACTTTAAGCTATTAGATGACTGCAGCTGAAATTATTGCATAGAATGTTGCCTAGGAATACATTTTTCAAAGAATCAAACTTATCGCAAAAAGAACTCTGCTCCTATTGTACGTTACATGCATAGACAATCTCTCATATCTCTTAACATTCTCGCATAATTAGAACTTTCATAAAGAATATTATTCCATGTATAAAATGTAACTGCAGTCATAAAAATTATTTAGTATTCATAAATAATAAGTAAATATTAAATTTAGACCTAAAGACAACATTTAGAAAAGTTTTTTTATTGTTTGTTTGTACAACTGATTGTTGTAAATTATTCTTTCCTGAGTTTCAATTATTGACTGTAGGTGTTTAACATGTTTAGAACAATTATGCCTTTGTATATAAATTTTCAAATGCTTGCATTCTGTCGCGAGCACTTTCTGGAAGGTCGCATGGGGTCTCCATGATTTTGTTTTGAGTATGGCAAAACTTAAAGTGCTTTAAAAGGGTCGTGGGGCTCAGACAGATTTATTTTCTAGGGTCGCAACTGTAAAAGGTTAGTAACCAGTGGTTTAAATCTTTGGTCGTTATTGTGGGTTGTCAGTGGACATGCCCAAAAATTATAAGTTTTGATCCATGCTGTCGTAGCCTATGTGTAGGGTATGTTCCGTATTTAAACAAAGAACGCTGGAGAAGTTTGGAGAGCTTAGTGTAGCTTGGAGATAATATCTGGGTGCAGACGACTACTTCTATGTTTTAATGTTTAACATCTTTTTATTATCATATTTCAGATCAGTAAGTTTTATCCATACTTGAGACATTCTGAAAACTGATATCATATGAAAATGTATACTCTAATCCTATAAAAAGGGATATTACGTGTTTAACGTTATTTCAGAATTGACGAAAACGACGGTCTTTCCGTCCAAACTCCATTGCTTTATGTTAATCAATCTCGTTCAGCACCAAACGATGTATATAAGTGAAAACGTACTTTCTTTTATAGATCAAGGACTGTTGGTGACTTTAATGCCGGATCCAAACTTGACACCTACTGTTAATAGATCATACGACATATTTCCGATTTCGGAGAGCGGACTACCTGGGAAAGCTGGGCATTACACTTTTTTCAATATGAGCGTATTTTTTCCGAGTGTATGTGTAGACTACCAGTCGGATACGTTGTTTTTGTATGAATATATCAGAAGGATCATCTACATAGAAAGAAACCATTCTCAATCTAATATCAGGACTTGGACACCTTTCCTCAAAGGTCCTGCAAGTGTCTACACCAGAGTGGCTTTCGACTGGCTTAGTAGAAGCCTGTACTGGACTGATACAATATATGGATGGATAGGGATTATGGGCACAACAGAAGAAGATTTGGGCATGTACAAAATTCTTCTGCATGAGGATATTGAACACCCTCATGGGATAGCGCTTGATCCTTTCCAAGGGTAAGCAATGCTCATTTTAAACTTCCTCTCCCTAAAAAGACTCAGAATAAGAAGTAGCAAGTTTTTCCTATTGCCTGTGTAGATCATCGACACTAATTTCATCAAAGTATGAAATAATCTTATAAGGCATACGTTATATATATATGGATTTACAATATTGGATGTAGGTAGAACAATTGCTTAAAATGCGATATATACTGGAAGATACTAAAGTAGTTCATAGTCAACGCAGTTGAGCAGCAGGGAAGTTGTACAGACCAGTGGTTCCAGACCAAATAAGCCTTCCTACGAGAACATTTCCCGTAGAAGCCTCGGATTTCAAAAATAAGCCTTCCTACGAAAATTAATTTGCGTAAATTCACTCCCGACTGCAATTTTTTGTGTGCAAATTCAATGATTCTAGACAAGGAAAAAAGGGGGGGGGGGGGAAATTATTCCGTCGATGAAGTTTGCGAAGATTTGGCTGCCGATCCTAATTTTACCTCGCATTAAAACAATATAGTTGAAAATAATATGAGTCCGAAAGCTAGTACAGTTGGAGAGCCTCATTCTGCCAGATTAGCGCGAGAGCAATTAGCGGCATTAAAGAAGCTTATCCCGACAAAACAATTATTTAAGAGAAATGTTCGTGGTTACGAAGATGTGCAACATGGAATTGCCGAGGAATCATTGAAATGGTTGAAGCCAGTTACCGGAACAATCGAGCAAGTTGTATTTGGCGACGAAAAAGATCCGGATACTAGGAAAAAGGGAATTTTTCCTATGTTGAAAGGTATTGAGGAACAATCACGAACATTACCCGATCAATTAGCAATAGCAGCAGCAGCACAAGGGCAACAACCTGCAATTGATTCTGGAGCAAGTAATGGAAAACCTAAAGTAGGAAAACCGGGAGTAAAAAAAGGGAAGTTTAGTATCGAGAATTTAAGAGAAAATTTCACCGATGAGGGATGGGAAATAATATCACGACCGCTCTCGACACTGTATTCCATAGATCGAATTGGTCAATTTGCGGAAGATATGTTTAGTATTCGAAATGAATATTTGACTGCAATAGGAAAAAAAAGATACGGAACTCGTGATAATTGGTACAACATGGTATATAAAGTTTACTCGGGAAAAACACATGTGAGTATGGTAACGGATCCGCGCTACAGGAGATTTTTAGAAGCAGCAAAAGACACACAAAGATATAATAAGCAAGTAGCAGAAGAAAGAAAACAACTGGAGAAGGAAGAAAGGCAGCAAGCGAAGGAAAGAAAACAACAGGAGAAGGAAGAAAAAGCTAAAACACGAAGGAGAAAAGTAATACCACAGGAACCAATAATTCAACTACAGGAAGAAGATATTCAACCACAAGAATTAGGAGCTAGACCAAAAGAAGGAATTCCACCTCAGAAAAAGGAGAGAAAATCAAAAAAGAAAAAAGATCAGAGTGATCAGGAACCAGTAACTCAACCAAGCGAATATAAACCATCTGCGGATAATGGTTCGTTTAAAATTGATCCTAAAATACCCGCTGATAATTATTTGAACAAGAACTTGTTGTTTTTACTCAGTAACGATGATTCAAGAATTCAGATGGCTGCGGATAATTCTCTGGAAAATAAAAGATTTTTATTGAAAAAGGATATTGCCGATAAAATTGAAGAAATTGATTGGCTAGCGATAATTTATTTTGGTAGTTTAGGAAAACCAGTAAAATATAGTGATGAAAATTTTGGAAAATTTTCATCAGATGTTATTAAATACAGATTTGCGAATATAAGAGGGATAATTTCGTCACCTACATTGGCGAGTGACACGTTAATCCCCATAATCCCCCCCTTCCCTTTACCTCCCTTCAGAACAATTACCTAAGAGTTATAGTCCTTCTTCCCCCTCTTTTGATCTTCGCCATCCTCCTCTCTCTCCTACATTATATCCAAGGGGTCCTCCTACAACGCGTCCCCTTTGGGCCGGCTCCCCACCTCCAGAACCAACATCGACAAACTGGAAACCACAGGAACTTTCACCCAAAGGAAAATGGAATGTTCCGAGAGATGAGCACCCTGCTGCTAGAAGCCGCGATCCTCAACAATTACCATATTCGCCAATGACGTCGCCACCGACGTCGTCAGGGACATCACCAGGGTCATCTTCAACGCCGTCAGACGAAGTATTCCGCGTAACGCCATTGCAATCTCCAGAACCAAAAACAGGAAGCGGATATACCGTTTGCCCTGACAGCGTTGTCAACGATGTATCTCGCCTTGAGGTATTAATCGGAGGAAAACGAGCCGGAAATAACTCTCGCGAAGTAATCAACGAAGCCTCAGATATTTGTCAGCGGTTATTCCGCGGTGGCGTCATTGATTCTCACATTTACAAGGAACTTGTCGATGAGCTCATCGATTAAAACAACACAATTGAAATAACATGATTGTTCACAAACATCAGCGCAGACCCAAACAGGTCCGCATAGTAAACTCTAGATTGCCCGTGTACAAATATATCCACGGCAATGGATTCGGTGATATCATTGGAAGTCTCGTTACGCGAGTAATACCTAAAATCGGACCCACGATCAAACAATTCGCGTCAAAAGCAATAGGAAAAATCGGCGAGACTGCCATTTCTGGTATCGGTAATTTGGCTAGTAAAGGCTTCAATACTGTCAAAAGTAAAATATTAAATTTAATGCGCAAAAAACAACCCGTCAAATTACCCATCACCAGAGAAATGCCACCCGAAGTCAGTAAAGCCATAAACGACGCAGCAAATAAAAAAATAAATGATCTCGCAAAGGAAGTAGCTAAGACAAATCTAGCGCAGGAAGTTGCTAAGACAAATCTCGCAAATGAAGTTGCTAATACAAGTTTTATTTCAGGTTGTGGTCTTCGTTTTAGATGATATTCTTAATAATAAATGTTCGCACAAGTGTCAAATGAAGTGTTTGACATGGACGAGCCTGTAGGTAGGGATACATCCGTGCGAGATTTCCAGTATTTCTCGTACGATGCAGTTGAACCAAATACACCTAATCGCTTGGAAATTCAAGTTCACGATACAACAAGATATTTTCTTCCATCTGAGGCATATATCGAAGTTACCGGGGAAATTGTTAAAGCGGATGGTACCAATTATGGGCCAGATTTTAGAGTCGGATTCGTCAATAACGGTATTATGGCATTATTCAAGAGCGCCACTTACATGATCGATGGAAGAGAGATTGAGTCAATTACTAATGATATTGACTTAGCAACAACGATAATAGGCCTAGCTAGATACTCGGATGATTTTACTAGATCAGCTGGCCCTAGTATGATGTTTGCCAAGGATAATACTAATCGTCCCGAAAATAGGCCGTTCCTTATCAGACAACCCAACGATCGCGCCGCTCCTAATGCTGCTCCCGCTGCTATCGAAGATATGATCATTAAACCTTATCCTGATTATAATCTCGGATTTGCCACGCGAAAGTCTATGCTATCACCAGGTAACAGAAGATTCGCTTGTGCTATCCCGTTATCCCATATATTCGGATTTTGCAGACATTTCAGGAAAATTATCTACGGAGCAAAACACACCGTAACATTTATCAGAAAGGAAAATAGCAACGATGCTATCTGGCGAGAAGGTGCCGTCGATTACGCTACTGGCGTGATAGGTCCCAATGATGCCGCGAATAATAACGGCATAGTAAGATTACTAAAATTTACCTTGTGGATGCCAGCGATAACCCCGTCAATAATCGAAGAAGAAAAATTATTGTCATTTATGAACCAAGGCGGTAAATCTGTCATGTCATGGCTGACAACAACAACAGATTCCACAACTACCAATATTAATGGTGATTTTACCTGGCGTATTGCATCGCAGCAAGGTACCTCCGCACCTAGGCATATCTTTATCGCGTTTTTGCGTACCAATAGGTATCATCAATTATACAGTCATATGATATTTGATCACATTGGAGCAACAAATGTATCACTGAGAGTAAATGGCCAGCAAGAACCATCCGAGGAAATATCAATTGATTTTGAAAATCATTCGACGGCTCGTGCGTATCATCGCTTGTTAAGTTTCATGGGTCGCGATCAAAATATCGATACGGGATTGCAAATATCGCAGCTAGATTTTAATACTCATTATCCTATCTATTACTTTTCCCTGGAGCATCTCGACCTGGTAAAACAATCCGTCGTTGATATCCATTTCAAAGCCAGAATTAACACAGCTGGACTTAATCACAAAGTGATCGCGGTAATTCTCAGCGATAGAACAATGATCTTGGAGGGAATCAGCGGTAGAATGAGAGTCATCGATGCTCCTGTCGAAAGAATGTGACAAATTCCAAATTTAGACTAAGCGATTATTAATATGCCATACGAACACGTCAGTGTAACTCTGACCCCAGGTCAGATGAAAAAGCTCCAATCAGCGATATCAAAGCGATGCGGTATGAAATTAACACTGAAAAACGATCAGATTCACGGTGGGCCTAACAAACTGTCGCTAACTAGAGGTCAACGTGAACGATTTACCAAGGCCAAATCAGCAAATTCTGGCGTTCATGTGAGCCTTTCCATAGGCGCCATCAGAGATATGGTCAAAACAGGCGGATTTCTTCCTTTTCTTCCCCTGATAAAAATGGCCCTTCCGATTATTGGAAAGACATTAGGATTAGGCGCGCTCTCGGGCATAGGTTCCAAATTAGGAGAAAAAGTGATGGGAGGGAGATACGGTAAAAAAAAGGGAGGATTATTTCCCGCCTGCTCTCCCCTAATCGCGAAAATGTTGCAAAAACAACAAAAAGGATCCGGCCTTTATCTAAGACGCCCCCCATACGGATCCGGCCTAAGATTAGCACGGCCTATTCAAATTTAGATCTAATCAACGAAGCAAAGAAAAAAAAAAAAATTTTTCAGAGGCGTATTTATGCGAGATCAACTACCAGAAAAACCAAACCCTACCGAGACAGGAATAATAAATCTCGATAAAAATACCGGCCCTGGAACACACTGGGTTGCCTACGCGATTAATCCTCGCGAAGTTATTTACTTTGATTCGTATGGATTAGCACCGCCAAATGAATTTATCAACTATGTGTCTTCGCTGAAACTTCCGGTTTGGTATTCGACACTTCCAACGCAGACATTAGCAGATCCACCAATATGCGGCCCAGAGTCAATTAATGTTCTTGACGCAATTTCAAAATCATCCGGCCCTTATAACAAAATTGTACTTGAATACGCCGTAGATAAATATCATGGTTGATATTTACGGTAGATTTATCTACAGGAAGGAAAAAGCAGAAGTGACTGACGTCGATCTATCAAAGTTCGCAACCAAGAGCGATATTAACAATCTTCTATCGCTGTCAGAGGTGGACCCTGGCGAAGTTGCTGTTTTTCAAAATACCGAAGGGCGATTACACACCAGCAACGTGAAAATAACTGATATAATCAAGCGAGACGAATATAATGATCATATTAGTCAGTTTACTCGTCAATCGGAGATGGTATTAAAATCTATTGCTGATATTACCGATCTATTAGCGGTATTGCCACTAAAGGCTAATATCGCGGATGTGGAAAAATCCGACAAAGAGCTATCAGCGGCGATGCTTCTAAAGGCTGATAAAGCATCACACGACGATCTTCAGGATAGAGTGACAAAAAGATTTACCAAGCTAACTAACGATCTTAAAAAACTAGATGATACATCAAAAAATCTCAGTAAAAAACTCGACGAGGATATAAAAAAATTCATCGATACCTCTTCAACTACACATAACGATCTGACCGAGAAAACAAAGAAAATAAACGAAGATATCGCCCAAATCAACAAAGATATTGAATCGGCACGCGCATTAATATTTCAAAAAGCCGATAGAACATCACATAACGATCTTACCGAGAAAACAAGAAAAATCAACGAAGATATCGCCCAAATCAACAAAGATATTGAATCGGCACGTGCACTAATATTTCAAAAAGCCGATAGAACATCACACAGCGATCTCATCGAGAGAGTAAAATCCATTAACGAGGAAATTACCAAAATAAATATCTCGTTAGGTCAGAGAGCAACAATCGACGATCTCAACAAAAAAATCAGCGAGGAAATTAATAAACTCAACGATCTTGTTGTTCCCGAATTTACCAAGGGGTTTAACGCGATACGTGAATTGACAGATGAGAAAACAAGAAAAATCGACGAGGATATTACTAAAATTAACGATGAAATTAACGCGGTACGTGAATTAGCGCGTCAAAAGGTTGATACATCAGCGAACGATGGAAAAATTCAAGAAATCAACGCGAAACTTCTCGACGCAACTACACAAATTAACGATATTAAAGCAGAAATATTACCGTTGGATATTCCAATATTAGCGCGTATTTCGGTACCTGATCAGTTTATAACAGCGAATATATCCTGTAGTGTGACATTTGTTGTTAAAAGATTATCTCTCACTTGGACACCCGAGGATGATTCTTTTAACTTTACCGCGCCATTTCGGGGTGTATATCGAGTTTATGTTATATCCAGGATAAAATTCAATGTAAATTCGAATTATGAAATTCATGAATATTATCCTGGATTTTTCATTATTTCGTTAAATGAAGGTACCATCGCAAATTTCACACTAAAACCACCAGATAGAACCACCATGGGACCAGTGCAATATTTTGTAATATTCGAATATTTATCATATTGAATCCAATTAGTCAGGTAAATTAACTAATAAATGACCGCATCGGATTACCGTTATAATCAGGCGCGATCATGGCAGGATTCGATAAAAAAACTACTAGACGAATATCAAACAAAAATAAAAAAATACCAGCGTAGATTAGTTATCATTGACTTCGCTGTGTACGCGGTATCTGCGGTAGTCGCTGGTGCTGGAATAATTTTATCCGCGGTAACAACAATCGCGCCAATCGTTGCAACAATAATAATCTCGTCAACAACGACAATCGCTGGTGTTCTCAATATCGTAGCGAAAAAGATATCCTCGTGCACGAGTGAGAAATTATCGTTGTACAAGAATAAACTATCCAAGGTCAACGACGCGTATTCGAGATTATCATCGCTGCTTTCGGAGAGTCTCAACGATGGCGTTATCTCCGATCTAGAATTTTCGGCAATGATCAGTATTTACTCCGAGATTGAACAAATGAATATTAATAATGTCCGAACTAGCCCAGATCGTGACAAACACGACACCGCCGACAACAACACTAATATCGTTAAGCTCAACCAATCCAGAATTTAGCATTAATTTTCCAACACCAATTAGCGTCAAAGAAATTGCGTTAACACAATTGCGTGTCTACAATAGTTGGCCTAATGTTAGATCGAAATCATTTGGCGGATTATTATCAAATAATTCGCTTGTTTTTGCCAACAAAAACAAACCCGATGGAACGCCAGATTGGATCGTCGTTGGCATACCAACAGGCAGTTACGAAATTGATCAGCTGGATAAGGAATTTACCAGTAGAATATCAAATATAACCGGCGATGCTACTCCGGGAATAAAAATATCTGCGCACGAGCCAACACTATCATCGATGATAGAGGTGAAATCGCCGTACATGGTAGATATTTACCAATCATCGATTAGGACCATATTAGGTTGGCCTGAAATCGCACCTCTAGCAAAACCAAAAAAATCAGATTTTATTATTCCAGGTTGGTACGAGGAAGCTCCTCCAGAACTACCGGAACCAAAAAAAGAAGATTTTACCACCGACGAAGGATGGTATGGAGATATCAAACACAAACCTCTGATCGATAGCGCCATCAACCTCATGAATAACCACAAAATTAACCTGGTAATATTCGCTTTTACTTTTATTAACGAAAGAATTCTCTCGTGGTTGCCTCTTCCTAAAATTCCCCCCGGTGTGAAAATCTTCGACGCTACCCACATTTACAGGATAATAGCCCCCATAGATGGTATCTTGGTAAGAAGAACCCTCGACGAATTTATTCAAGATCATACAATACAATTAAATTTATTGCGGGAATCCTTTCATGAATGCATCTTAAATAAATCAGGCTCATGTAGCGAAATTATCAAACGCGTGAAGATTTTAAATCAACTCGCGAATGATATTGAATATTATCATGGTATGTTTATTCAGGCGATAGTCGACGATATATCAATTGCCGATTATGTTCTTCCTATTAGCAAATTCGAGTTGATCAAAAATTCAGAAGAAAAACAAAAATTCATGAGAGTATTTGGATTAACCGAGGAAACGCTACCAAATTTCAAATTTCCCGATTATGATGTTGATAAAATGAGAAAATCCGTCACTGATACCATCGATGATTTATTTCCGAAGTTACATGCCGCGTGGACTAAAAAAATACAATCAGAATCGATTCTCAAACACGATAATGATCCCGCCGGGCAAGGGCGGCATATCTCGCCAGGTATCGTTAATATAACGGAAGTTATCGCGATTTATCTTCACGCGGATGTTGTCGAGGGGAGTTACAATGTTGATTCGTCAGAGTCAAATCAAGCGCAGCAGGGTTTTATCTTGTATTCGTTTTCACCTAGCGCTTCTCCTGGTTATTTGATAATAAAGGAGCCGGTGAATCCGTTTTATCTGCGATGTCATAATCGATTGTTGTCAAGGATAAATTTCAAACTGACGGATCAGAAAGGAAATTTGCTTGATATCCGCGGGGAAACTGTTAGTATCAATCTACTGGTAAAATCGTGAGAGTCTCTGACTCTTGAATCTATTCACGGGAAAAACGGGGCAAAAAAATAAATAAAAACCGGGGAAATTTTCAAAATTGGAAGATTTTTTTAATTTTTGTTTTTTTTTTGTTTGCGGAAAATATTCAGGAAAATTCAAGAGTCTGTGATTTCCTTGGCCTTGCTCTCATCGACAAGCTTTTTCAGTTGTCTGATGCGTGAACTTGTAATTTTTTTTGACTCGTATGCGTCCGATAAAATCAACCTAGCTTTTTCCACTAGCGTAGATAATTTAACAAAATCCTCGACGCGATCATCACTGACTGTCGCAAGTGATTGATACATCGCAATCTGGATTTTCTTTATTAATTTGTATTCGGATGGTAGCGTGTATTTGTATTCGAGTTTCCCCTGAACAATCGCCTCGAATTCGGATCGGATTTTATTCGTGTCCAACTCCGATGGAAGATTTATTTTTTTCCTTAGATCATCGATAGCTTCGATAATATTGTTTATGGTTTGCTCATCCATGTTATATTAATTCTGTAAATATTCAATTATTCTTCGTCGAATATTATTGGGATATAGGAGAATTTGATCCAAGTGCCGAGATTATATGAAAAAGTTACGTGAATTATTCCCTCTGCCGCATATCGCACCGATGCTGGATGAATACGAAAATACCTCCCAGCGCCTCTCATCGACGTGAATATCATCTCCTCACCCGTTTCTTGATTTATTGATTTAACCGACTTAGCTGATCGTGCGCCACCGGTATTGCCGGATCTTAAATTTTCGCTCTGCGTCACTGCGCGAAGATTGGAAAGTTTATTATTGATTTTATTTCCATCGATGTGATCGATAACAAGTCCAATCTCTATTGGTCCGTGATAGCACTCGTATACGAACCGATGGTTGGAATAATTTTCGCATCTTCTTTTATTATTTTTACCGACTGAAAATCTGAGATAGCCATTGTTATCAACCCTACCAACATTTTTCTTTGTTTTGATGTTTCTGACAACGCCATCCGATGATGCTTCGTAACCCTCGATCGTAGGATGCGATCTATACTCGTGTGTGATTTTCATTGCAGGAATCGTTGATTTCAGTTCCATATACAATATTCCATTTGTCTAAATCATAATTTGCCTTGAATCGATTAATATAATCCTCTTCGCAGGTTATCACCGAGGAAGATTTCTTTTTGTAATATCTGAGCAATTCTCGATAATTTTTCCCTCCACAGGACAAACACAATCGAGTTTTTCCTCGAGTGCCAACTTGGCAAACTAAGCACCGCTGTGGTCCTTTACTGCCTCGTCGAATCGCATATATATGAGCACCACAATAATCACCTCTGCAGGATTTGTCGCATGATTTTGTTGATCCGATTGGTATCCATTTGCACTGCATATTATAATTTAAATATTTGTCTAAAATATAATAATGGATACATTTGATCTTGATGAGGCAGAATATATCATTCCTGAGGTTGATCGTGCCAAAAAAGAATTTTTCGATGATGGGGGGATTCATGTTTGGTCGACATGGAAAACTAACGCTGTTGATGCTACGATGAATCTGGAACGGGCCAAGAAGATAATCGAGCATATAAAAATCTCGCATTCCGAGGAGCGATTTATCTTTGGAATAAAATTTATTGCACAAATGCCTGACGACACTTGGATTATTCGCGATAAACGAGATCCCGTGCGTGGCGGTAAGAAAAATGTTGTTCTTGATAAAAATTCGAAGCCAGGATTATTATTGGGAATTGACGGTCCTTATTATGCCAGGGCGTATCCATCTAGCGCTGTTGTTTATGGAATTTATCGGCTAAATAACAACCCGGATGTGAAAAATCTACCCGCGATGAAAGAATCGCCGATGATAAATTGCGTTGCCGAGCGCGTTATCGAGCATATGAAAAACGCCCGTCGTGGATCTGGATTGACTCAGTTGAGGCTGGATAAAATTAACGCGTGGGCGAAGACAGTTGTTGATGGCGCATCGATTGACGATGTTGCTGTGTTGAGCAAGAAACTTAAATTTCCTATCACGGTGAAAACACTATCGGGAGAAATATTATATTCGTCGCCATATAGATCTCGAGGAGTACCAATCGAGATTGTTGATCATAATTCACATGCGTGGTCGCAGTCGGTAATGATATTCCCGCGAGATCGGGTTGTTAAATTTTATCCTGTGGAAGGCGCTGATGCCATGTTTCGATATATCAAAATATTAGCCGCGTCTGATCCAATATCAGTTTGGTTATTCTCGAGCGAAGAAAGGTATGATCAATTTATCTTGCCACGCGGAGATATTTACCGTGATGAAAAATTGCATGAATCGATGAAAAATATCGCGGTGAAATATTCGTCAAATCCTGATCAGTTACTGACAAATTGTTTTACGGTTCCGTCTGTTGCTGCTCACGCTGCCAGACAAAGAAATTCGTGGAAACCTACAAGGAACGAATTTCTCACTGATATTCAACTTAGCTGTATCGAATACGGCCATGGCGGATTGTGGAATACCAAATATTACTTCGAAGATATGATCTCCGTTGATATGAGCGCGTGCTATCCTGGAAGTTTCCTTGGATATGGCGATTGTGCGGATTATTTTGCTAAATTTGGCCATCCCACCAGCGAGATGACGAGAGTGGCAATTAACGGACCGTTGCCAGATTTTGTTATGACCGGATTCGCTTATGTTACTTCATTCGAGTTTGCTGAAAATTTACATAAAATTTGTTATATTTGGTTCGGTCGGCATTTCTCTCAACGCAGATGGGTCCCTATAGTGTTGTTGAGGTATATGCTAGATTCGTCAATGTTAGTATCGTTGACAGTGAGCGAGGCAATTATATCGTATAGAAAACAAACTAAGGTGTGGCTACCGACGGACTGTGAAAACGCGAAGGATATTGGAAGAAAAATAATTGGCAAATTTACTCAAGGGGGATCCGTTGATCATAAACACCGACACGCTAGATTGTTTATCAACGATGCCGAAATGGATTTTATTATTGCCGATACGGTATCGCGAGGAATATTCTGCAACAGAGAAAATATTATCATTGACGGAGTAAAGTTAGGTACCGTAATTAGCTATCTCGATGGAGAATCAGTGCAGTATACGCATTTGAGATCATCGATGCTCGCTTATGTGAGTATAAATTTACTGTCGATGATAAATAAATTTTCTGATATCGCGGTAAGGGTCGCAACGGACTCGTTTTATATCGATAAGAAATATCAGTATAGGCTGGATAATTTAATCGCCGATGGTTCTTGGGGCACTTGGAGGATAAAAAACGAGGATATCCTAGATTATTGTGAAGACGCCGATGTCGAAGATTGCGATAAATTTCATCGGGATAAATGTGAGAAAATATCAACGGCTGCATCTGCATTTGACCCGATTTCACGTAGTAAATTCGTTTACCTAAATGGACCTGGTGGTAGCGGTAAAACAACGCGAGCGATAAATTTATTTGCGAAATCTGATATGATAGTGTTGACTCCAACTCACAGATTAGCGCGAGAAATAAGGCAACGCGGCGTTGATTCTTGCACGTATCACAGTTATTTCAAATACAGCGGTGGATTATGGGATTCGGCTCGCATGGGAAATAAATATATCAACAGAATTATAATATTTGATGAAATTTGCACAGTAAATTTAGTTGTATTACAATCATTCCTGGCATGGCTGGAGGAGAAAAATACAGCCGTGATAATGTGCGGAGATCATGGCCAGCCTGATCCGATTGATGGTGAATCTCCTCACGAATGGCTCAGGAATTTCGTTGACTATTATGAGGAAATCGACGCTGATTACAGATCCAATGATATTTTATTGACTGAATTTAAGAAAATAATACGATTACAACCGAATAAAATTCAATGCGATGTGATGAGAAAAATAATCGACGAGACTCCGATGGATATTTTTCTAAATTTGTGGCGTCCCGATCATCTGATTGTTGCTAGTAGGAAAATTGTTCGCGATGTTATTCAGGAAATGTTATTTAAGCTTCATTGCGAGAAATTTCCAACATTACAGGTGCCGTTGTGTTACAGGCCCGCTGATACCAGAAAACAAAATATCAGTGTTACTTTACCCTGCGGAGAGGAAAAGATCTTGGTCTTGAACGATATTATTCTTGTTGATATTAATCTTGTTAATGACGCGATAAACGCAGAAAGATCGCCATGGAAATTAGGATATGCAACAACGATACACTCGTCGCAGGGATTGACCGTCGATGGTCAAGTTTGGATCATCGATGATAGAATTTCCTGGTCAAATTTAGTTTATTTAGCCGTGTCAAGAGTAAGAAAATTATCTCAGTTAGGTAGAATTCGGTTTCACATTAATGACGCTGGCGGTAGTTGAGTATCTTTCGGTATTATTTGTAATTCTTCCTTGGTAAATCCGCGTTGTGGCGCTAGCGAATCTAGGAAATAAATTGCTGGTCTCCCTGACGATCTTGTTACGGCTGATATTTTGTGTGTTGTTACGCTCCAATTTGGATCGGTTGCTCTTTTTCTTCCTCCTTCGGCCTCGCCTTCTTTATATAAATACCTGACCGTGACGCTACCTAGCACAGGCGGAATTGTGGAATCTCGCTTTAGGGGTATCTTCGTTCTTGTAATTGCAATCGCGGGTTTCATTGCTATTGTTCTCGTTGTCTCGTTATTTAGTGCGTTAATCACATGAGGCAATCTTGATACCCAATCATGAGATCGATTATCTTGAATAAATTCACGCGCGTACTGATATCCGAATAATCTTTCCGCGAGAGTTTTATTGAATCTCTCAACGATAGCTTGATTGTGATGAACACCTACAATACCGCGACGGATTTTAACATTATTCTTTTTCATCAATCAAGTAACCGCGCCAAGAAATTCTCGACCTGGATCAACCTGGAGAAGCTTCGGCCATGTTAATGGAGATCGTGAATAAATTTCGCTAAACGCCTTAGCGATCTCCGTTGCTGTTTTATTCGATAACGGCTCCGCTTCCTTGTATCTGCTTGCGATATCAACAACCGTTAACACATACTTGTATGTGACTCCGTCGACGGTATCGTAAGGAAGAAACATTAAATCAGCTTGATGAACTTCATTAGGGACGCTGACTGAGAAACTCGCATACGGTATTCTCTTAGGCGGAGGAAGATAAATTTGCCAGACTGCCTGTTTCGATAGCCACGATTCAGCGGTGGATTGTTTTACTTTTGCTGCCTTGGCGAGTTTGGCAATTGCTGATTTTCCTCGCCAGAATCCTCGCGGAGAATAATATATTTGCTCCATTATTATTTACCAGCGCCGAGTACTAATTTACCTTTCATCGCACCTTTTATCAACCAAGTTGCCAATTTTTCTTTGAAACTTTTGTCAGGAATCGCGTTTAGTGCGTGAATTAGCCTAATATCAGCGAGATGTCTTTGTTGTAAATCTCCGCTGCGGTATGCGAGATCGTGATAGTAACACGCGTTATCGATGGCGTTTACTGGATCTTCGCCGGGATTTGGTTGATTATTATCGTTGAGTCTTATATCGAGCCTCGTACCAGGTCCGCAGTAATTGTATCCTGGCAGATGCTTTTCTCCGGGATATTTCGCCCAGGGCAGCCCAGGTAGATTTTTCATGGAGGCGGTAATGTCTCCTCCGGTTCTTCTATTTTTTTTTTTACAAATTTAAACTTGCGTGTCTTACAAACTTCGCATTCTCCTGTAATTGCGTTCCTGTTGTTGCGTGTGACGATTTCGGTTGGATTTATCGTAGCTGTGTGAGTGCGACACTTAACACAATATAGATCCATGTATTCTAGTAACATGAATGTAATTGATTTTTCGGCCACGAAGAAACGCGAACAAGCGAAACATAACGCGGTGTTACCAAATTCGATTAGGATGATAATTATTGGCCCGTCCGGTTCTGGAAAGACGCAATTGTTGCTAAATTTGATAATGCGATGGCTAAAATGGGATAAGTTGTATTTGGTTGCACCCTCAGTTGATGATCAGCGTTGTTATCAAGTACTAAAAGAATTTAGCGACAATACCGACGAAGGCACGATAGAATTCATCACAGACATCAATGAAACCCCATCCGTGGAAAATTTAGATGGCGATGTTAATAATCTTGTCGTTTTCGATGATGTTATGCTGGATAAACAAACTAATCCGGCTAGGATATTCTCGCGTGGCCGACACAAGAACACCGATGTGATTTACGTGACGCAGCGATATACACAAATTCCAAAGGTAATTAGGGACAATTGTAATATCTTATCAGTTTTCAATGGCGTCGATACTCACACGTTGAGAAATATTCATCAGACTTGGTGCAACGGCGATATGGACATAAACAAATTTAAAAATTTCTTCAGCCGCGCTCAGGCAATACCGCATGGTTTCATCACGATTAATCTTCATGATCCGCGTAGTAGATATCGAATCGGTCTCGATCAAATTTATTCATGAAAAGGCAGCCAAACCTTGCAAACTTCATCGACACCAGAATAAATTTCCCCCCCCCCCTTTTTTTACTTGTCCAGAATCATCGATTTTGCACACAAAAATTGCAATCGGGAACGAATTTACGCAAATTAATTTTCGTAGGAAGGCTTATTTTTGAAATCTGAGGCTTCTACGGGAAATGTTCTCGTAGGAAGCTTTATTTGGTCTGGAACGTCTGGTCTGTACAACTTCCCTGCTGCTCAGTTGTGTACTCAGAATGACATATTAACTAAAGAAGCTTGAGAGAAAAATATGAACCTGTCTTTTTTCCATCAGTAATATTGTTCATGTTGTGTATTTTGATAAAAATGTTGTACCAGTTGGTGGTATGTTCTCTTCGTTCCATGATGTTATAAATATAAAACAGTATTTCTCATATAATTATTTCATGAATTTGATTTATATATTTGCTTTAATGTTTGTAGGAAAGGGGGCTATCCGTAAATGTGATCATTGTAGCAGCAGGGAAGTTCTACAGACCAGACGTTCCAGACCAAATAAAGCTTCCTACGAGAACATTTCCCGTAGAAGCCTCAGATTTCAAAAATAAGCCTTCCTGCGAGAATTAATTTGCGTAAATTCACTCCCGACTGCAATTTTTTGTGTGCAAATTCAATGATTCTAGACAAGGATTTTAGGGGGGGGGGGGGAATTTATTCTGGTGTCGATGAAGTTTGCAAAGTTTGGCTGCTAATCCTAATTTTACCTCGCATTAAAACAATATAGTTGAAAATAATATGAGTCGGAAAGCTAGTAGAGTTGGAGAGCCTCATTCTGCAAGATTAGCGCGAGAGCAATTAGCGGCAGTGAAGAAGCTTATCCCGACAAGACAATTATTTAAGAAAAAAATTCGTGATTACGAAGATTCTCAATATGGAATTACTGAGATTTCGTCAAAGTTGTTGAGTCCAGTCACTGGAGCAATCGAGCAAGTCGCATACGGCGATGAAAAGAAAGATAAGGAACTTAGGAAGAAGGGGCTTATTCCCATGACGAGAGACATTGAGGAACACACTCGATTATTACCGGAGCGAATAGTACAAACACAAACACGAGCACAAGCACGAGTACAAGCACAAGCACAAGCACGAGCACAAGCACAAGCACGAGCGCAACAAGAACAAGCACAAGCACAAGCACGAGCACAAGCACAAGCACGAGCGCAACAAGAACAAGCACAAGCACAAGCACGAGCGCAACAAGAACAAGCACAAGCACAAGCGCAACGAGAACAAGAGCAAGCACAAGCACAAGCGCAACGAGAACAAGAGCAAGCACAAGCACAACTAGAACAAGAACAACTAGAACAAGAACAAGCACAAGCACAACAAGAAGGTAAGATGGAGCGGATTTTGAAGGAATTAAGGGAAGAAGAACTAAAAGAAGATGAGGAAGAAGAACAACTAAGGGAGGAAGATGAAAAACAACTAAAAAAGGAAGAAAAGGAAACGAGGAAAACCGATCCTATCGCGAATATAAAGGATAAATTTAAGGACGTTGGTTTTTTAAACATTAAAATGGAATTAGACAAAATAAAATGGAGCGAAGATGAAGATCTCGCTTATTTTGCAAAAACAAGCTTTGATAAAAGAGGTGGATATTTGACTAGCGAAGGGCGAGATTTTTATAATTCACGAGACAAATGGTATAAGGCAATATACCGAATAAAGAAAAATGTGTCCCAGGCAAGGGGGGGGGGGGAATATTATCGATTTGAAAATTATGCGAAGGAGAAAATTACGGGAGAAATGGGGGAAACTTCTAGAATTTTTGGAAAACCCACCGAGGGAGATTTTACACTACCGGGACTTAAAAAATTAAATGAAGGCGACCTGGCTGAAATTGCCAAGTTCGATTATAATGAAAGAGGTAAATATTTAGCTCCCAGAGCCGAAGATAAATATACCGCCGAGGAATGGGTTCCAGCTGTGTTTTTTGCTGTGAGGGGGGATAATGTTGATCCTTATCTTCCAAGTTACCAGAAATTCAAAGTGGCTGTGAGAAACTTAAGAGAAAGAAAAAAAGTATCCGAGGAAGAAGAAGAGGAATTCGAGGATGCGCCATCGTCATTTTCAAAACCAAAAACAGGAAGCGGATATACCATTTGTCCTGACAGCGTTGTCAACGACGTGTCTCGCCTTGAGGTATTAATCGGAGGAAAACGAGCCGGAAATAACTCCCATGAAATAATCAACGAAGCCTCGGATATTTGTCAGCGATTATTCCGCGGTGGTGTCATCGACTCTCACATTTACAAGGAACTCGTCGATGAGCTCATCGATTAAAACAACACAATTGAAATAACATGATTGTTCACAAACATCAGCGCAGACCCAAACAGGTCCGCATAGTAAACTCTAGATTGCCCGTGTACAAATATATCCACGGCAATGGATTCGGTGATATCATTGGAAGTCTCGTTACGCGAATAATACCTAAAATTGGACCCGTGGTCAAACAGTTCGGGTTAAAAGCAATAGGAAAGATCGGCGAGACTGCTCTCTCTGGTATCGGTAATTTGGCCAGTAAAGGATTCAATGTTGTCAAAAGTAAAATATTAAATTTAATGCGCAAAAAACAACCCGTCAAATTACCTAGCACCAGAGAAATGCCACCCGAAGTCAGTAAAGCCATAAACGACGCAGCAAATAAAAAAATAAATGATCTCGCAAAGGAAGTTGCTAAGACAAATCTAGCGCAAGAAGTTGCTAAGACAAATCTCGCAAATGAAGTTGCTAATACAAGTTTTATTTCAGGCAGTGGTCTTCGTTTTAGATGATATTCTTAATAATAAATGTTCGCACAAGTGTCAAATGAAGTGTTCGACATGGACGAGCCTGTAGGTAGGGATACATCCGTGCGAGATTTCCAGTATTTCTCGTACGATGCAGTTGAACCAAATACACCTAATCGCTTGGAAATTCAAGTTCACGATACAACAAGATATTTTCTTCCATCTGAGGCATATATCGAAGTTACCGGGGAAATTGTTAAAGCGGATGGTACCAATTATGGGGCAGATTTTAGAGTCGGATTCGTCAATAACGGTATTATGGCATTATTCAAGAACGCCACTTACATGATCGACGGAAGAGAGATTGAGTCAATTACTAATGATATTGACTTAGCAACGACGATAATAGGCCTAGCTAGATACTCGGATGATTTTACTAGATCAGCTGGCCCTAGTATGATGTTTGCCAAGGATAATACTAATCGTCCCGAAAATAGGCCGTTCCTTATCAGACAACCCAACGATCGCGCCGCTCCTAATGCTGCTCCCGCTGCTATCGAAGATATGATCATTAAACCTTATTCTGGTTATAATCTCGGATTTACCACGCGAAAGTCTATGCTATCACCAGGTAACAGAAGATTCGCTTGTGCTATCCCGTTATCCCATATATTCGGATTTTGCAGACATTTCAGGAAAATTATCTACGGAGCAAAACACACCGTAACATTTGTCAGAAAGGAAAATAGCAACGATGCTATCTGGCGAGAAGGTGCCGTCGATTACGATACTGGTATGATAGGTCCCAATGATGCCGCGAATAATAACGGCATAGTAAGATTACTAAAATTTACCTTGTGGATGCCAGCGATAACCCCGTCAATAATCGAAGAAGAAAAATTATTGTCATTTATGAACCAAGGCGGTAAATCTGTCATGTCATGGCTGACAACAACAACAGATTCCACAATTACCAATATTAATGGTGATTTTACCTGGCGTATTGCATCGCAGCAAGGTACCTCCGCACCCAGGCATATCTTTATCGCGTTTTTGCGCACTGATAGATATCATCAATTATACAGTCATATGATATTTGATCGCATTGGAGCGACAAATGTATCACTGAGAGTAAATGGCCAGCAAGAACCATCGGAGGAAATATCAATTGATTTTCAAAATCATTCGACGGCTCGTGCGTATCATCGCTTGTTAAGTTTCATGGGTCGCGATCAAAATATCGATACGGGATTGCAAATATCGCAGCTAGATTTTAATACTCATTATCCTATCTATTACTTTTCCCTGGAGCATCTCGACCTGGTAAAACAATCCGTCGTTGATATCCATTTCAAAGCCAGAATTAACACAGCTGGACTTAATCACAAAGTGATCGCGGTAATTCTCAGCGATAGAACAATGATCTTGGAGGGAATCAGCGGTAGAATGAGAGTCATCGATGCTCCTGTCGAAAGAATGTAACAAATTCCAAATTTAGACTAAGCGATTATTAATATGCCATACGAACACGTCAGCGTAACTCTGACCCCGGGTCAGATAAAAAAGCTCCAATCAGCGATATCAAAGCGATGCGGTATGAAATTAACCCTGAAAAAAGATCAACTTCACGGTGGACCTAACAAACTATCGCTAACTAGAAGTCAGCGTGAACGATTTTCCAAGGCCAAATCAGCGAATTCCGGCGTTCATGTGAGCCTTTCCATAGGCGCCATCAGAGACATGATCAAAACGGGCGGAATTTTTCCTTTTCTTCCTCTGATAAAAATGGCTCTTCCGATGATTTCAAAAACAGTAGGATTAGGCGCGCTAACAGGCATAGGTTCCAAATTAGGAGAGAAAGTGGTGGGAGGGAGATACAGTAAAAAAAAGGGAGGGTTACTTCCCGCCCTCTCTCCCCTAATCGAGAGAATGTTGCAAAAACAACAAAAAGGATCCGGCCTTTATCTAAGACGACCCCCATACGGATCCGGTCTAAGATTAGCACGGCCTATTCAAATTTAGATCTAATTAACGAAGCAAAGAAAAAAAAATAAAATTTTTCAGAGGCGTATTTATGCGAGATCAACTACCAGACAAACCAAACTCTACCGAGACAGGAATAATTAATCTCGATAAAAATACCGGCCCTGGCACGCATTGGGTTGCCTACGCGATTAATCCTCGCGAAGTCGTTTATTTTGATTCGTACGGATTAGCACCGCCAAATGAATTTATCAGCTATGTGTCAAAACTAAATCTTCCGGTTTGGTATTCGACACTTCCAACGCAGACATTAGCGGATCCACCGATATGCGGCCCTGAATCAATTAACGTCCTCGATGCAATTTCAAAATCATCCGGTCCTTATCATAAAATTGTATTTGAATACGCCGTAGATAAATATCATGGTTGATATTTACGGTAGATTTATCTACAGGAAGGAAAAGGCAGAAGTGACTGACGTCGATCTATCAAAGTTCGCAACCAAGAGCGATATTAACAATCTTCTATCGCTGTCAGAGGTGGACCCTGGCGAAGTTGCTGTTTTTCAAAATACCGAAGGAAGATTACAAACCAGCAACGTCAAAATAACTGATATAATCAAGCGAGACGAATACCGCGATCATATTAGTCAGTTTACTCGTCAATCGGAGATGGTATTAAAATCTATTGCTGATATCGCCGATATTATAGCGAAGTTACCCCTGAAGGCCAATATCGCGGATGTAGAAAAATCCGACAAGGAGCTATCAGCGGCGATGCTTCTAAAGGCCGATAAAGCATTACACGACGATCTTCAGGACCGAGTGACAAAAAGATTTACCAAGCTAACTAACGATCTTAAAAAACTAGACGATACATCAAAAAATCTCAGTAAAAAACTCGACGAGGATATAAAAAAATTCATCGAAACCTCCTCAACTACACACAGCGATCTTACCGAGAAAACAAAGAAAATAAACGAAGATATCGCCCAAATCAACAGAGAGATTGAATCGGCACGTGCATTAATATTTCAAAAAGCCGATAGAACATCACATAACGATCTCATCGAGAAAATAAAATCCATCAACGAGGAAATTACCAAAATAAATACCGCGATGGGTCAAAAAGCCGATAGAACATCACATAATGATCTTACCGAGAAAACAAAGAAAATAAACGAAGATATCGCACAAATCAACAAAGATATTGAATCGGCACGTGCATTAATATTTCAAAAAGCCGATAGAACATCACATAACGACCTCAGCGAGAAAACAAGAAAAATTGACGAGGATATTACTAAAATCAGCGTAGATATTGACGTAATGCGTGAATTAATAAAACAAAAAGTTGATAAAACATGGCACAACGAGAAAACAAAATCCATCAACGATGATATTAACACGGTACGCCAAATCGTAAACGAAAAAGTCGATAAAACATCACACGATGATCTCCACGAGAAAACAAAAAAGATCAGCGAAGATGTTACTAAAATATCCGAGGAAATCTCCGCGGTGCGCCAAATCGCAAATGAAAAAGTCGATAAAACATTACACGATGACCTCAGCGAGAAAACAAGAAAAATCAGCGAAGATATTGCTAAAATTAACGATGAAATTAACGTGGTACGAGAATTAGCAAATGAAAAAGTCGATACATCAGTGAACGACGGAAAAATTCAAGAAATCAACGCGAAACTTCTCGACGCAACTACAAAAATTAACGATATTAACACAAAAATATCGTCGGAGAATCTTGGAAGATTTGCGCGTATTTATACACCAGTGGAATTAATGACAGAAGATACTAGTTATTTTATGTCACTTGTGGTACAAACAAAGGGAGCCAAATGGACGCCCTTTGGAAATCTTGATACTTTTGTCGCGCCGTTTGATGGGGTATATCGAGTACAATATATTTCCAAGATAAAATTTAAGGTAACAACCAGATTTCATGAAATTCATGAATATTATCCAGGATTTTTTATTATTTACATGGAGAAAAATGCCAGGGAAATATTTACAATAGAACCACCAGATAGAACCACGACAGAACCAACGCATTATCGTGCAATATTCGAATATTTATCACCTTGAATCCAATTAGTCAGGTAAATTAACTAATAAATGACTGCATCTGACTACCGTTACAATCAGGCGCGATCATGGCAGGATTCGCTAAAAAAACTCCTCGACGAGTATCAAACAAAAATAAAAAAATACCAGCGTAGATTAGTTATCATTGACGTCGCCGTGTACACGGTATCTGCGGTAGTCGCCGGTGCTGGAATAATTTTATCCGCGGTAACAACAATAGCGCCAATCGTTGCAACAATAATAATCTCGTCAACAACGACAATCGCTGGTGTTCTCAATATCGTAGCGAAAAAAATATCCTCGTGCACAAGTGAGAAGTTATCATTGTACAAAAACAAACTAACCAAGGTCAATGACGCGTATTCGAGATTATCATCGTTGCTTTCGGAGAGTCTCAACGATGGCGTTATCTCCGATCTAGAATTTTCGGCAATGATAAGTATTTACTCGGAGATTGAACAAATGAATATTAATAATGTCCGAACTAGCCCAGATCGTGACAAACACGACACCGCCGACAACAACGTTAATATCGTTAAGCTCAACTAAGCCAGAATTTAGCATCAATTTTCCAACACCAATCAGCGTCAAAGAAATTGCGTTAACACAATTGCGTGTCTACAACAGCTGGCCTAATGTTAGATCGAAATCATTTGGCAGATTATTATCAAACAATTCACTTGTTTTTGCCAACAAAAACAAACCCGATGGAACGCCTGATTGGATCGTCGTTGGCATACCAACAGGCAGTTACGAAATTGATCAGCTGGATAAGGAATTTACCACCAGAATATCAAATATAACCGGCGATGCTACTCCGGGAATAAAGATATCTGCGCACGATCCCACGCTGTCATCGATGATAGAAGTGAAATCACCATACATGGTAGATATTTACCAATCATCGATTAGAACCATATTAGGTTGGCCTGAAATCGCACCTCTAGCAAAACCAAAAAAATCAGATTTTATTATTCCAGGTTGGTACGAGGAAGCTCCTCCAGAACTACCGGAACCAAAAAAAGAAGATTTTACCACCGACGAAGGATGGTATGGAGATATCAAACACAAACCTCTGATCCACAGCGCCATCAACCTCATAAATAACCACAAATTTAACTGGGTAATGTTCGCTTTTACTTTTATTAACGAAAGAATTCTCTCGTGGTTGCCTCTTCCTAAAATTCCCCCCGGCGTGGAAATCTTCGACGCTACCCACATTAAGATAATAGCCCCCATAGACGGTATCTTGGTAAGAAGAACCCTCGACGAATTTATTCAAGAACATAAATTACAATTAAATTTATTGCGGGAATCCTTTCATGAATGCATCTTAAATAAATCAGGCTCATGTAGCGAAATTATCAAACGCGTGAAAATTTTAAATCAACTCGCGAATGATGTTGAATATTATCATGGAATGTTTATTCAGGCGATAGTCGACGATATATCAATTGCCGATTATGTTCTTCCTATTAGCAAATTCGAGTTGATCAGAAATTCAGGAGAAAAACAAAAATTCATGAGAGTATTTGGATTAACCGAGGAAACGCTACCAAATTTCAAATTTCCTGATTATGACGTTGATAAAATGAGAAAATCCGTCACTGATACCATCGATGATTTATTTCCGAAGTTACATGCCGCGTGGACTAAAAATGTACAATTGGAATTGATTCTCAAACACAATAACGATCCCGCCGGGCAAGGGCGGCATATCTCGCCAGGTATCGTTAATATAACGGAAGTTATCGCGATTTATCTTCACGCGGATGTTGTCGAGGGCAGCTACAATGTTGATTCGTCAGAGTCAAATCAAGCACAGCAGGGATTTATCTTGTATTCGTTTTCACCTAGCGCATCTCCGGGTTTTTTGATAATAAAAGAACCAGTAAATCCGTTTTACCTAAGATGTCATAATCGATTATTGTCGAGGATAAATTTCAAACTAACGGATCAGAAAGGAAATTTGCTTGATATCCGCGGGGAAACTGTTAGTATCAATCTGCTGGTAAGATCGTAAATCTGTCCACGGGGAAAAACAAGCCAAAAAAATAAATAAAATCCAGGGAATTTTTTTAAATTAATATATTTTTTTAATTTTTTTTTTTTTTTTTGTTGTTTGCGGAAATATTCAGGAAAATTCAAGAGTCTGCGATTTCCTTGGCCTTGCTCTCATCGACAAGTTTTTTCAGCTGTCTGATGCGTGAACTTGTAATTTTTTTTTATTCGTATGCTTCTGATAAAATCAATCTAGCTTTTTCTACCAGCGTCGATAATTTAACAAAATCCTCGACGCGATCATCGCTGACTGTCGCAAGTGATTGATACATCGCAATCTGGATTTTCTTTATTAATTTGTACTCTGACGGCAGCGTGTATTTGTATTCAAGTTTCCCCTGAACAATCGTCTCGAATTCGGATCGGATTTTATTCGCGTCCAACTCCGAGGGAAGATTTATTTTTTTCTTTCTCAGATCATCGATGGCTTCGATGATGTTATTTATGGTTTGTTCATTCATGTTATATTAATTTTGTAATATTCAATTATTCTTCGTCGAATATTATTGGGATATAGGAAAATTCGATCCAAGTGCCGAGATTATACGAAAATGTTGCATTGATTATTTTTTCTGCCGCACGTTGCACCGATGCTTTACTAATATTATAATATCTTGCAGCTGCGCTCATCGATTCGAATATCATCTCCTCACCTGTTTCTCGATTTATCGATTTAACCGCTTTAGCTGGTCGCCGTATGCCACCGGTATTACCAAATCTTGAATTTTCACTCGGAGTTACCGCGCGAAGATTGGATATTTTATTATTAAGTTTATTTCCGTCAATGTGGTCAATGACCAAATTATTCTTGATGAGTCCGTGATAACACTCGAAAACAAATCTGTGGCATAAATAACTTACTCCACTAAAGTTATGCAATAGATAACCCGAATTGCTAACCCTACCAACATTTTTCTTCGTTCTGATATGTCTGACAACACCATCCGATGATGCCTCGTATCCCATGATCGTAGGATGAGATTTATACTCGTGTGTGATTTTCATTGCAGGAATCGTTGATTTTGGATTCATATACAATATTCTGTTTGTTTAAATCGTAATTTGCCTTGAATCGATTAATATAATCTTCTTCGCGTGTTATTATCGACGAGGATCTTTTTTCATAATATCGCCGCAATTCCCGATAATTTTTCCCTCCACAAGCCAGACACAATCGAGTTTTTCCTCGAGTGCCAACTTGGCAAACTAAGCACCGCTGTGGTCCTTTACTGCCTCGTCGAATCGCATATATGTGAGCGCCACAATAATCACCTCTGCAGGATTTGTCGCATGATTTTGTTGATCCGATTGGTATCCATTTGCATTGCATTATATAATTTAGATATTTGTCTAAAATATAATAATGGATGTATTTGATCTTGATGAGGCAGAATATATCATTCCTGAGGTTGATCGCGCCAAAAAAGAATTTTTCGATGATGGGGCGATTCACACTTGGTCGACATGGAAAACTAACGCTGTTGATGCTACGATGAATCTGGAGCGGGCCAAGAAGATAATCGAGCATATAAAATCCGAACATAAAGAAGAACGATTTATCTTCGGAATAAAATTTATTGCACAAATGCCTGACGACACTTGGATTATTCGCGATAAACGAGATCCAATACGTGGCGGTAAGAAAAATGTTATTCTCGATAAAAATTCGAAGCCAGGATTATTATTGGGAATTGACGGTCCTTATTATGCTAGGGGGTATCCATCTAGTGCAGTTGTTTATGGAATTTATCGGCTAAATAACAACCCGGATGTGAAAAATCTACCCGCGATGAAAGAATCACCGATGATAAACTGCGTGGCTGAGCGTGTTATCGAGCACATGAAAAACGCTCGTCGTGGATCCGGTCTGACTCAGTTGAGGTTGGATAAAATTAACTCATGGGCGAAGACAGTTGTTGATGGCGCATCGATTGACGATGTTGCTGTGTTGAGCAAGAAACTTAAATTTCCTATTACCGTGAAAACGCTATCGGGAGAAATATTATATTCGTCGCCGTATAAATCTCGAGGAGTACCAATCGAGATTGTTGATCATAATTCACATGCGTGGTCGCAGTCGGTAATGATATTTCCGCGGAATCGTGCTGTTAAATTTTATCCCGTGGAAAATTCTGCGAAGGATAATTCCGATGCCATGTTCCGATATATCAAAATATTAGCCGCATCTGATCCAATATCGGTTTGGTTATTCTCGAGTGAAGAAAAATACGATCAGTTTATCTTGCCGCGAGGAGATATTTACCGTGATGAAAAATTACATGAATCTATGAAAAATATCGCGCTGAAATATTCGTCAAATCCTGATCAGTTATTAACGAACTGCTTTACGGTTCCATCTGTTGCTGCTCACGCTGCCAGAGAAAGAAACTCGTGGAAACCCACAAGGAATGAATATCTCACTGATATTCAACTTAGTTGTGTCGAATACGGCCATGGCGGATTGTGGAATACCAAATATTATTTCGAAGATATGATCTCCGTTGATATGAGCGCGTGCTATCCTGGAAGTTTCCTCGGATATGGCGATTGTGCGGATTATTTTGCTAAATTTGGCCATCCCACCAGCGAGATGACGAGAGTAGCGATTAACGGACCGTTACCTGATTTTGTCATGACCGGATTCGCTTATGTAACTTCATTCGAGTTTGCTGAAAATTTACATAAAATTTGCTATATTTGGTTCGGTCGGCATTTCTCTCAACGCAGATGGGTCCCTACGGTTTTGTTGAGGTATATGCTGGATTCGTCAATGTTAATATCGTTGACGGTTAGCGAGGTGATTATATCGTATAGAAAACAAACTGAAGTGTGGTTGCCGACGGATTGTGAAAACGCGAAGGATATTGGAAGAAAAATAATTGGCAAATTTACTCAAGGAGGATCCGTTGATCATAAACATCGACACGCTAGGTTGTTTATCAACGATGCCGAAATGGACTTTATTATTGCCGATACGGTATCGCGTGGAATATTCTGCAACAGAGAAAATATTATCATTGACGGAGAAAAATTGGGTACCGTAATCACTTATCTCGACGGAGAATCAGCGCAGTATACGCATTTGAGATCATCGATGCTAGCTTATGTGAGTATAAATTTACTGTCGATGATAAATAAATTTTCTGATATCGCGGTAAGGGTAGCAACGGACTCGTTTTATATCGATAAGAAATATCAATATAGGCTGGAGAATTTAATCGCCGATGGTTCTTGGGGAACTTGGAGGATAAAAAACGAGGATATCCTAGATTACTGTGAGGACGCTGATGTCGAAGATTGCGATAAATTTCATCGAGATAAATTTGAGGAAATATCGACGGCTGCATCCGCATTTGACCCAATTTCACGTAACAAATTTGTTTACCTAAATGGTCCTGGTGGTAGCGGTAAAACAACGCGAGCGATAAATTTATTTGCGAAATCTGATATGATAGTGTTGACTCCAACTCACAGATTAGCGCGAGAAATAAGGCAACGCGACGTTGATTCTTGCACGTATCATAGTTATTTCAAATACAGCGGTGGATTATGGGATTCGGCTCGTATGGGAAATAAATATATCAACAAAATTATAATATTTGATGAAATTTGCACAGTAAATTTAGTTGTATTAAAATCGTTCCTAACCTGGCTGGAGGAGAAAAATACCGCTGTGATAATGTGCGGAGATCATGGCCAACCTGATCCGATTGATGGTGAATCTCCTCACGAATGGCTCAGGAACTTTGTTGACTATTATGAGGAAATCGACGCCGATTATAGATCCGATGATATTTTACTGACTGAATTTAAGAAATTAATTCGATTACAACCGAATAAAATTCAATGCGATGTGATGAGAAGAATAATCGACGAGACTCCGATGGATATTTTTCTAAATTTGTGGCGTCCCGATCATTTGATCGTTGCTAGTAGAAAAATTGTTCGCGATGGCATTCAGGAAATGTTATTCAAGTTGCATTGCGAGAAATTTCCAACATTGCAGGTGCCGTTGTGTTACAGGCCCGCTGATACCAGAAAACAAAATATCAGTGTTACTTTACCCTGCGGAGAGGAAAAGATCCTGGTCTTGAACGATATTATTCTTGTTGATATTAATCTTGTTAATGATGCGATAAACGCAGAAAGATCGCCATGGAAACTAGGATATGCAACAACGATACATTCATCGCAGGGATTGACCGTAGATGGTCAAGTTTGGATCGTCGATGATAGAATTTCCTGGTCAAATTTAGTTTATTTAGCCGTGTCAAGAGTAAGAAAATTATCTCAGTTAGGTAGAATTCGGTTTCACATTAATGACGCTGGCGGTAGTTGAGTATCTTTCGGTATTATTTGTAATTCCTCCTTGGTAAATCCGCGTTGTGGCGCTAGCGAATCTAGGAAATAAATTGCTGGTCTTCCCGATGATCTTGTTACGGCTGATATTTTGTGTGTCGTAACGCTCCAATTTGGATCGGTTGCTCTTTTTCTTCCTCCTTCAGCCTCGCCTTCTTTATATAAGTACCGGACAGTGACGCTACCTAATACAGGCGGAATTGCGGAATCTCGCTTTAGGGGTATATTTGTTTTTGTAATTGCAATTGCGGGTTTCATTGCTATTGTTCTCGTTGTCTCGTTATTTAGTGCGTTAATCACGTGAGGCAACCTCGATACCCAATCATGAGATCGATTATCTTGGATGAATTCACGCGCGTACTGATATCCAAATAATCGTTCTGCAAGAGTTTTATTGAATCTTTCGACGATAGCCTGATTGTGATGAACACCTACAATACCGCGACGGATTTTAACATTATTCTTTTTCATCAATGAAGTAACCGCGCCAAGAAATTCTCGACCTGGATCAACCTGGAGAAGCTTCGGCCAGGTCAACGGGGATCGTGAATAAATTTCGCTAAACGCCTTAGCGATCTCCGTTGCTGTTTTATTCGATAACGGTTCCGCTTCCTTGTATCTGCTAGCGATATCAACAACCGTCAACACATACTTGTATGTGACTCCGTCGACGGTATCGTAAGGAAGAAACATTAAATCAGCTTGATGAACTTCATTAGGGACGCTGACTGAGAAACTCGCATACGGTATTCTCTTAGGCGGAGGAAGATAAATTTGCCAGACTGCCTGTTTCGATAACCACGATTCAGCGGTGGATTGTTTTACTTTTGCTGCCTTGGCGAGTTTGGCTATTGCTGATTTTCCTCGCCAAAAACCTCGCGGAGAATAATATATTTGCTCCATTATTATTTACCAGCGCCGAGTACTAATTTACCTTTCATCGCACCTTTTATCAACCAAGTTGCCAATTTTTCTTTGAAACTTTTGTCAGGAATCGCGTTTAGTGCGTGAATTAGCCTAATATCAGCGAGATGTCTTTGTTGTAAATCCCCGCTGCGATACGCAAGATCATGATAGTAACACGCGTTATCGATGGCGTTTACTGGATCTTCGCCGGGATTTGGTTGATTATTATCGTTGAGTCTTATATCGAGCCTCGTACCAGGTCCGCAGTAATTGTATCCTGGCAGATGCTTTTCTCCGGGATATTTCGCCCAGGGCAACCCAGGTAGATTTTTCATGGAGGCGGTAATGTCTCCTCCGGTTCTTCTATTTTTTTTTTTACAAATCTGAATTTGCGCGTATTACAAACTTCGCATTCTCCTGCAATTGCGTTCCTGTTATTGCGTGTGACGATTTCGGTTGGATTTATCGTAGCTGTGCGCGTGCGACACTTAACACAATATAGATCCATGTATTCTAGTAACATGAATGTAATTGATTTTTCCGCCACGAAGAAACGCGAGCAAGCGAAACACAACGCGGTATTACCGAATTCGATAAGGATGATAATTATTGGCCCGTCTGGTTCTGGAAAGACTCAATTGTTGCTAAATTTGATAATGCGATGGCTAAAATGGGACAAATTGTATTTGGTTGCACCGTCCGTTGATGATCAGCGATGTTATCAAGTGCTAAAGGAATTTAGTGATAATACCGACGAAGGCACGATCGAATTCATCACAGACATCAATGAAACTCCATCCGTGGAAAATTTAGATGGCGATGTTAATAATCTTGTTGTTTTCGATGATGTTATGCTGGATAAGCAAACTAATCCGGCTAGGATATTCTCGCGTGGCCGACACAAGAACACCGATGTGATTTACGTGACACAGAGATATACGCAAATTCCAAAGGTGATTAGGGACAATTGCAATATTTTATCAGTTTTCAATGGCGTCGATACTCACACGTTGAGAAATATTCATCAGACTTGGTGCAACGGCGATATGGACATAAACAAATTCAAAAATTTCTTCAGCCGCGCCCAGGCAACACCGCATGGTTTTATCACGATTAATCTTCATGATCCGCGTAGTAGATATCGAATCGGTCTCGATCAAATTTATTCATGAAAAGGCAGCCAAATCCTTTGTGCAAAAAAACACCAGAATAAATTCCCCCCCCCCCCCTAAAATCCTTGTCTAGAATCATTGAATTTGCACACAAAAAATTGCAGTCGGGAGTGAATTTACGCAAATTAATTCTCGCAGGAAGGCTTATTTTTGAAATCTGAGGCTTCTACGGGAAATGTTCTCGTAGGAAGCTTTATTTGGTCTGGAACGTCTGGTCTGTAGAACTTCCCTGCTGCTTCATTGTTTATTTACTACTTTCTTTGTAACTTTCTGTTTTGGATCACATTTGCTTTCTTTTTACTCAGTTTCCTAATTATGGGTAACCGTTACTATTCACATCTATCAAAATTATCTTTGGAGAAGAAATAATTTGGTTTGGTGTCAGTCATTAACCCCGTTTGTTCACATATCTAAAATTCGCGTGAGAACAAAATGCCATTTGCATTGTCTACATAAGCAGTCGTATGAAATGGTGTTTTTGCCTCATTCGCTAATCTATGTGTCCTCAGCCATGTTTAGCGAAATGCACACTTTTAAAATCCATCCATAGGGCATCGTATTTTCTTATGTTTAGTTGCGCATTTTATTTGGGCATTTTGGTTACAAGCAAACAACTGCAGAACCAGAAAAGCAGTAGATATGAAGTGGGCATGCTAGAGCGTTCAACAACCTCAAAAACCCCATAGTCACTGACTATGTTGTCAATAAAAGAGGCCCAAAAGATGTAAGAATTTTCCGAAACATAGTCAGAGGACATTGATAAGTAGGTGAATCTGGCAGTAACCTTAGAAATGGATAAATGAGAACGAATGAATTGACAGTTTATCCAAGCACTGACCAAAATTTAAGTCCAAACCCTTTTTGACAGATACACACCAAGTATTTCCACATTTCGTTTTAATTATAATATCACGATATTACACTGCATTTGATTATTGTGTATTGTACTGGTTTATACTGCAGTGTATCGTACTGTACGATACTTTGTATTTTTTTAAAAATCTTGATTGAGTGATGTAATAATTCTTTGATGTATTTCAAAAATGTTAATCGCTAAATTCCACATAATTAATGCTGACTTAAGATGAGAAGTTCAAGACAAAATACGCACCTTGTTCCATTTTTATTTATTTGTTTATTGTATATTAATTAGCATGCGAGGTTTGTTTCCAAATTATCATATATGTGAAAGAATATGACATCTACTAACTTTTATAGCTTTCTATTCTGGACGGACATTGGTGGGACGGTCAAGATCGAACGGTCAAGCTTGTCCGGAAAGAAGCGGAAGGTGTTAATTTATTCCGAACTTATATTGCCATACAGTATAGTAGCTGATGTTCGCACCCAGAACATCTTTTGGATAGATGATGGAAGGGACTCCATTGAGTCTGCGCAGTACGACGGAACAGGACGACAAATTATAGCACGAATCACACAGGCTTCCTTGTTTGATATTGAAGTATTCAAGGTAACTGACGGAAGAAAACATCTGTAAAAGAATTATGATGGTTTCAAATTTATTTTACAATCTTTAATTACTTGGCGGAATTGCTTTGCAAATAAGCCGTTTTAGATCTCGTCCACATCGATTTTAGCAAACATTCATGCACAGCCAATACATTAGGTATTGTGATATTTGGTTATTATGGACATTTATATTTGTGACATTACACTGGCATTATATTCAATAGCATGGTATCAGATGTAAGTAATGGGTACCATTTAGGCAGTGTTCCATTATTTGATGATTTCCGAATCAAATCCAGTCTTATAAATGTAAAGATACTTTTGTTTTAATATCAGTGCCGGATTAAACCCTTTTGAGGTCCTTAGGCAGTCGAAATCTTGAGGCCCACCTCGCAAATTAGATGCTCATACGTTTTTAATTTTATCAACCAACAATTTTAATAAACCAATTTTATTACACAAAACAAATATTAACAATTATTAGTGTTTTTAAACAAATTAACATTTCGTGTTATCAAACAAAAATTATTAAATAACTATAGTCGCGGGGCCCCTAAAAGGCGTGGGGCCCATAGGCTGATCCCTACTCTTCCTATTTGGTAATATGGCACTGTTTAATAGCAAAGCAGCGGCTAGCAAAGTCAACACAGAGGTCGATTTTAATTGGGATTTGGTCGATTTTCTCTCTTTTTGCGCAAGAATTTGTTCAGGTACCAGTGCCTTCGCCACCCTTTCCTTCTTTATCACACGTCGATGATTTTAAACAAAGACAGAAAGAAGAATTGGAGAATTTTTTACAGCAGCAGAGAGAAGCAGAACAAGCTTTTCTCCTTCAACAACAACAATAAGAAGAGGCAAGAAGAAGGAAACGACAGGAAGAAGAAGAAAAAGCAGAGAAGACACAAGGTCTTGGAGAGAAGGAAGACAGTGAAAGTCAAATGGTGACGGTACTCTTAGACATTTTGGCAGAGATAAGGAGTCTGAAACAAATGTAGCAGACTTGTTTAATACGACCCAAGAGAAAACGACCTTCCCGACCCAAAGAACCCAACCCCGTCATCACACCTTCGACGTCTGCGATATCACCCCATGTCATTTCTAATAAATCATGGACAGGAGCCAGTCCAGAAGTATGCCTTGGCAACTGCTTAAGGCAGTTAAAGCTGATTACGTCCCGTTCCTGAGGCTTTTGTTTTTTATATCAAAAAACACCGAACGGTCCTTTTCAGGGTCACCCACTTCTCTCGAAAAAGAGATAGTATCCATTTTGCCAAAATCAATTAAAACTCAAAATCCCTTTTTTACCCCATGTGAATGAATATAGTTCCTTATTCTACAAAATCAAAACCAAGATACACTTTCGTTTACTGTCTGGTCTATTCTGTTACAAAATTTTACAATCCAATATCACTATACAACACCTTAAAAAGTTCAAATACTTCTTCTGTGTCTTTGTTCACTCTCTCTGTTTTTTTTTAATTTCTCCACTTTCACAGTTTATTCCTCCCCTTTTTCCTCACTTTCTCCGCATCTTCTTTTCTTCTCTTTTATCTCTTTCTGGACGTCTCTGGGTTCTTCCTTTGGGGAGGGTACCTCTTCTTCCTGTTCCGAACTCCTCTCTCCCTCTTGCTCCTGTTGTTTCTTGGAGCATTCTGAAAACAATGTCCTTTCTCTAGACAATGATAACATGTATCTTGCCTTTTGTCTTTTCTGATACTTGTCTTGCTTTTATGACTTCAGGAAACTCTGTAGCAAAATGCCCTTTCTCCTTACAGATATAGCAATTATCTTGACTTTTATCTCAAAAGGCGGGGGAGTAGTCCGTCGGCTTGTCTGACGAAAACTTTCTTATGACACCTCGCAAAGCTCTGATCAAAAGTTCGATCTGTGTGGGCTCTTCCATCGTTCTGGTCAGCTTGTTAGGGAAATGAATTTTGGAAGGGAAGACACACACCCTTTATATATACACTGGTCTGACATGAATATATAGCGGACCATGGCGTTTAAAATGTAATCATTTGACTTTTTCCTATCAAGATGAAACGATAGCATCATTTCGTGGAGAAAGGAGAATAAAGAAAGAGGCAGAAACGTGATTTATCATCTCGCACAGTAGCTGAAGTCTAGGCTCAAATTCAAGCCAGCGATTTTAAAGATGACATGAATGAGCGAGAAAAGTACTACCATATCTGACAGACGGAAAAGCGATCCTCTAGAAAATTTAGAACGACGGCTTACACGTATCCGGTGAAGTTTAAAGATTTTAAGTCCAAAGTATCGTTGGAGAAAGGAGAGGGGTTTAACACGGAGGTGTGGGATTATTTGTTAACCACACTGAAACGGCAATGTCAAACCACAGAAGACGATCCCTTGAGACTTTCCATTCATCACGACAGCTTGAACTTCTTTAATACGACCCAAGCAGAATTTAAACCTTCCAAAGTCATCCACAAGATTCAACACGTGTAAGAATCCAACGACAAGTTTCACATCACGATGGAAAAGCGATGTTGTTTATGACCCACTTGTCTCTTCTCCAAGCGACAGAACGCAAAAAGGTGTTATTGGCAGACTACCTTCGCAGCACCAAAAACGAATTAACAATCATCAAGACCAGATGTGTTTAGCCCGTACCATCGTGGTGGGACTGACGTGTGCCGACATTCTCGACGCGTTAGAATGGAAAAGAGCCTGTAAAACTATTCAACGATCGGACAGAGTCAAACAACGAAGAGAAGATGAACTCCTGTTACAGCAAGCAGGGCTCTTGAAAGACACCCCAGGTGGCATTCCTGAAATGCAAAAATTGAAAGTGCATCCTCAAGATGTGCGTGGACCTCTGTTGTTTCGAGGCAAAAATTTCAAAGACGGAAAATACATTCACGTCTGTTATCACGACGAACATTTCGATGCCATTACCAGTATCACTGGATTACGGAGATACAGATAATACTGTGATAAATGTGACTATGGCTATAACAGTCGAGAGCAACACAAGTATTCTGGATCGAAATGTTAGGTATGTTTGGCCTCTCAACTCTTTCTGGACGAAGGACAAGAAACTAACGCATTGCCAAGTTTGTCAAAGCACCTTTGTTAGCCCTGTCTATTACCAACAACATCTGAAGACACTTAGTTCACAGCAGAGACATGCTTGTCAACTCCTGAGATTGTGCCCAGCTTGTCGACAAGGAATACATACCAATAAGGCCAAGGCTCTCGTATGTCCAGAAAAGAAACGATGTCACATTTGCACCAAATCGTGAACTTGGAACACGAATGCTTCATTCAAAAAAAACATTCCAAACATCAAGAGGAAGATGACCAAAAGAAAGGCGATTTCATCTTTTTCGATTTCGAATGCCTGAAAGAGACCGGTATTCACATTCCTAATGTAAGCGTGGCTCACCGAGCGTTGGAGAATTGCATCCAAGAACCTATCTTTAGTCATTGCCCTCACTGCAGCAAGATTCCTGGAGGACGTGAAAATTCTTTCGGGGACAGATTTCGCCAAATCGGATTTTAGACCCCATCGACGAGACATGCAGCCAAGAGGACATCGAACGTTACAGAGATTGTCATCGCCATGCCACGGCGAAGGCTCACAATTTTTCGGGATACGATGGGCAATTTTCCTTCTCAGATACAATAGGGAACGAAGTACTGAACATCCTAAAGTGACTTTGAACGGAGCCAAAATCATTTCCATGCAAGTGGTACAAGTGCAGTATAAAGATTCGATGAGTTACTCGGCCATGCCTTTGAGTCGAATGCCTAAAACGTTTGGAATAACAGAAATGGTCAAAGGTTATTTTCCTCACTTTTTCAATACCGAAGCCTATCAACATGCCGTCCTACCCCATTTGCCTGAGGTCAAAGACTACAAACCCAAAAACATGCGTACCAAACAACAAGAAGCTTTCTACACTTGGTACAAGGTTCACGCCATGGACCCATTCGACTTTCAGGAAGAAATGTTAAAGTATTGTCGTTTCGACATGGATATTTTACGACGTTGCTGTGGAAAATTTCAAGAATTATTCATGGAACACGGAGGGGTCGATCCTTTGAAAGAAGTCTGCACTGTCGTCAAAGCGTCAATGATTCATGCCCAAAAATACCCTGTCTATCATCAGACCTCAAACGACGAACTTTGTCAAACGTCAATACTCGGTCAAAGCCATACGCTTGCTACATTACTTGTGCGACACTGAAGACAAATGGATACAACATTTCCGCAACGAAGGAGGCGAAAAGACAATCGGAACGTATTTGGTGGATTGTTGAGATTTAAAAAACCGCAAGATCGTATACGAGTTTAGCGGATGCTTATTTCACGGATGTCATATTTGCTATCCTCAAGGTGACACTAAAAATCAGTTTTTACAATGTACCATGGAAGACTTGTACGAGGCCACTTGTAAGCGACGCTTGAAGTTAAAACAGCAAGGATAGCAAGTGGTGGAAATGTGGGAACACGAGTACGATCGCCGTTTTCAAACCGATCCCGAGTTTAAACGCATGATGGAAAGTTACAAGCTGGTCGACCCTCTAAACCCGCGAGACAGTTTGTACGGAGGACGGACAAATGCCACCATCCCATTTTACCTCACCATTGCCAAAGAAAACTGATGTTTCCCTTGTGCCGTACTTGTGCCGAAAGGTGCAACCGAAACCGACCTTGTCAGCACACCCAGGAAGAACGAGCCTTGACTGGAACGTAGGTCAACTTGGAATTGTTGAAAGCTCTGGACCTGAGATACCAACTGCTAGAAGTGTACGAAATTTACCACTTTCCCAGGACACACAAGGGCGAACAAACTCAGAAAGGTATTTTCGCAGACTACCTGGATGCCTTTTTGAAATTGAAACAAGACGTCAGCGGATATCCTTCCCGATGCCACACACCCGAAGACCAACTGAAATTTAAAGAGAAATACTTGGAGCAGGAAGGTATCACTTTAGACCACGTGGAGAAAAACGAATGAAGGCGATCGTTTGCCAAAGTGATGCTTAATTGCTTGTGGGGTGAAACGGCACAACTATCGTCTTTCCCCAAAAGGAGTATTTCTCAGAATCTTCCCATAACTCGCAGATGATTCACCACAAAACCAAATACATGAAACACGTGGACGTCCTTCGTGAGGACTTGATCTTAGACAATTACTAAGAAGAAGTGGACCTTGTAGGAGCCGACGAATATTGAAATGTCATCAATGCGGCTTACGTGACAGCCCATACTTGGTTAAAATTGTACGAAGCTTTAAACCTGTTAGGAGATCGTGTCCTATACTTTAACACGTTTCGCCTGGGTCAACATCACCCTAAAATTGAAGCAGACTGTTTATGAGCTTGGACATACGAGCACACCGACAACAAGTTTTGCTAGCGGAGGTCCCAAAATGTACGGCTACGAATACGGGAACAAACAAGAAGTGCACACGGAGTGTAAGGTGAAGGGATTGATTCTCAGTTATTGCACCAGTCGAGTGGTGAACTTTGGCGTACTGAAACAAGCTTTACAGTCTGGACAGGATGGAAACTTTAAAGTGACCACCTACGAGCCGCACGAGATTGTACGTTTACCCACGCACCGAATCGTCAGTCGGCCTTTGGAAAAGGTGTATCAAATCGTGTATCAGAAGCGAGTACGGCTTCCCAACCTCTTCACTTTCATTCACGTCGATATTGGTCAGGATATCAAAAGTGACAACGTCTAAAACCGACAGTTCATTGTAGCTACCAAGACCAAGCGAAAAAGACGAATACCTTTAAACAGACATCATTCAAGTTCGGTGGTTCTCAAGAGGAGTGCGATGCTGTGCCTTGCGATGAGAAAGATGCCGTACGCTGTGACCTCAGCCATTCAATACCACATCATGGGAACTTTGTTATGACTACTACTACTACCACTACATCTACCGTGGAATGTGATGCTGTGCGTGTCAAATCTGACGGATGCGAAAGCGATACCACTCGTTATCATGTACTCTAGACTTTTTTCATTGTCAATGTCAACTTCCACGCGAGCCAATGCGTCTTCCAACCTACGGATGTCATCCGAAAATGAGCAAACTGTATTTCACCGTGCCTCATACAAATGAGCTTTTGAAAGACGAATATTTGCACCCTGTCCGTTTGCCTGAATACTGCTGCTTTGAAAGTCGATTCCAAATCTTCCAAGGAAAATGGCCTAAATATCTGGGAGGATCTAGCCCCGAAGAATTAGCCAAAGCCGGATTTTTCTACTTGGGCGAAGGGGATAAAATCAAGTCCTTCAGTTGCGGAGTGTCACTGCACCAGTGGAAGCAAAAAGATTAGGCTACAAGAGAACATTCGTGGTTTGCCTGCGGAGTTGAGAGAACGCATTTTCCGAGAGCTGGTCAAACTACAACTTCAACTGAAACAATTGCATCCGTCAGGTCACCTATTTTGGAACCATTGGTACCTGAAGGGCGTATGAGCACTGATTAACTTCAAAGCGTTCCATTCGTCAGACATTGATGAATCGCGTGAGATTCATAAAGGTTTGGATGCCACTTATTCTACTTACAAACTGATCCAAATACACCGAATTCCAACAATCGAGTTAGACGATTAGCAAAATCTGTTACACCAAGAAATCTTGGTTCAAGAGGAAACATCTGTACGACGTGTGTTGTGTGAGTTAGTGACTAAAAACTTTTGTAGGGAACTAAAATAAAACCGATGCTGTTCAAAAAGTACACCTATTACCTTACACCAAACAGGGTATAAAAACTTGCTACCATGCCATGACCGCCATCACTAGTGATACAACAGATTCCGTGGAAAGAAATCAATGACACTATCCAGATAGTGGAGGATTACCAACTCTTATTACGAGAACACTGTCCATTGAATTGGGGTCGACTTGTGGTGTGTGTCTTAATGACTTCCTTTCTGGGATTTTGTTTACCAGCCAATTCATTGCGGACTGTTTACGAACAGTACTTACCACCAAATAAAGCATGAAAGTGGTCCTTTTAAATGAGCGCGAGAGACTCGTTCTGTTAAAAGCCATGCGTTTTCATCTGGATAGATCTCGACCTCTACGGGAAGAAAAGATTTGTCAACTTTTAGGTACTGAAGATGTGTATGAAGATGTGCGTGTGAGTTGTGACTTACATCTTCAGTGGAAGGATGTACGTCACTGGAAAAGTTGGGGTTTCAAGGCATGGACCAAACAAGTGGCCACTTATGCCCAAGAGTTGCGATCCACAATTCAAACGTCCTGTGCAAAAATTAACTTTTAAACCTTTGTTAGTGACAGTGCAAGAACAACCCGTCACCGACGACAACTACTCCCTTCAGGTCAGGACTGTCATGGATATTCCTGAAAGACCTTTCCAAGAGAACACCTGTGTGACTGTACTCAGTGTATAGACTGTAAGAACATTACTCACTGTCCCTAGGAGAACATGGTTACCAAAAACATGTTTTATAGAGACTTGTACATATTCCACTTTGATCGATGTAATGTGTATTTTATCGCTGTGCATAACCATTTTGCTTTCATGTATTATTTTTCTTTCAAGTTGTTCAATTTTTACTTGCAATAAACGTGTCCTGAACAAGTATAAAAGCTCTTGCCTTGTCTGTTTTCGTGTCAAAAGTGGCATTCCCTATACTATGGCTACCTCTGCTAGTTCTACTCCCACTTCCTTCACTTTCAAAGTAATCGACAAACACTTAGATCGTGCCAGTTAGTAGACCATATATCTTCACCATCCCTTTAGCATGTTAATTGCAGGCTATCGCCATTTGTCAAACGTTTGATCGAACATAAGCATCATTTGTTTGATATTTCACCTAAAATTATTGTGTAGTGTTACAAAGAGTGGCAATCGGCGTACAGCCTCTTGCTCGAAAGTCAAAGCGATTCCATCGTGTTTGTGGAAGGCATTCCTAGCGAAGACGACGTGATCGTGTCTGACCCATCTGTTCATTTTCGACGACATGTTAGGAGAAGACGAAAAAGAAATTAAACTGTGGTTTACGCGCAAAGGGCATCACCGTAATGGCGGTGTCATTTACAATCCCCAAAATTTGTTTCAACAAAGTAGAGACTATAGCAACATCAATCTCATTACTTAGCACGTGGCCTTGTTTAAAAGCCCTAGGGATAAATCGCAAGTGCAAGTCTAACCAAACATTTAGAAATGTTTTGGCTGAATCATGCATATGACAATGCCACTCAAACTCCACACGCCTATTTACTCGTGCATTTAAAACACACCACTCTAGGAGATGTGGTCATTCGCTCCTTCGTAAAATGGGATCATAATGCCCCAATGTTCTCCCCCAGAAAAAAGTCACTCCCAAAAAAGCCAAACAAACCCCAAAGAAGGAAAATAGCAGCGGTGTCAAGACCAGGTCCAAGTCCCAGAAAAAGAAAATCCCAAACAAACAGAAAAAGTCCCCTGAAAAAGAAAATCCCACAGAAAACAGTTTCTACCCACATGAGAGACACTTCGGTCAGGACGCAACCTTACATTTGCAAAACACGACCTGCATCTCCAGTAACCTCAGCTTCTTCCACTTTTCCGTTGCTGTTTATGCCAGCCGAACCCAATTTGACACCAGTTCTTCCTCATTTGATGAACCAATGGAAACCCGCGTCTCCAATAACTTCTCCTCCAGCGGTGACACCCTCCTCTACTTTAGCTGCAGTGGGAGCTGCTCACAAACTACATGCTCCCAAAATAAAAGTCCAAGAGATATCGGGTATGATACAGAGTTTACTGGATTTGTCCAATCAAGAACTGTCCCGATTTAGTCCGTTGCTAACCTCTCCACGACGTGTGATGCCTGTCGTCAAGTTGATATGACGTAAAGACAATCACAGGCAACGCATTCCAGTATAAAAAAGACTTGATGCAAAGAATAGGAATCAGTGTTTTTGTGCTCCTGAACACCCAAAGATGTCAACCCCCCCCCCCCAGAAGACATCCCACTTCTAACCCCCAAAGGAAAGAAAGGTAAAGGACTGCCTCCTGGTTTAGTCAACATGAAGACATGTTGTCTCTCCTGTCCAAAGCCTTTCCACCCATGCAAAAAAAACCTCATTCAAGCAGCCTCCAGAGACGTCATAGACACCATGTGCGAATATTGTTTGAACGTCTTGAAAGTCAAGTTACCATTGTCTAAACACAAGAAACAATGCTTATCGAAACATCGCCACGTTCTTTGCCAAAGGGTTCAAAAGAAAATACCCTTTAGTCAAAAGAAAAAGATGTTGGTACAACGCGGAGGACTTTTGCCCATATTGTTAGGAACCTTTCTGAAAGGAACATTGGGAACAATGCTGGGAGGACTCATGGCAGCAAGATGTAAATGGCCCAGAAGATAAAAGGTAATTTTTAGGTCAAAAATTTCAGACGCGACAATTTAAATCCGATGGAAGGACGAAAACTGGGTTTACTGGCAAGAACGATGGACCCCGCATTTGCCTTCCAATCCTTATTTGACCGAGATGTCCCAGTTACAACACAAATTGCAGTCGTTGATGGATCGCAACGATTTGTCTGAAACAGAAAAATCGCAAAAAAAGGTCAACAATTGCAACGACAGCAACTCTTTCACCAGAAAGCTTTACACGAAACAGCTCTGCCAACTCTAAAAAATTTTAATACCCTGATGTAAAGTATATTACGATCACCATCACCCCCAGCGGTCAAAACAGGCACAGCGCCACGAATGCCTCAGGAAAAAGAGGTACGAGAAGTCTTTCAAGCATCGTGAGCAGCCCCCATTCCTAGTAAGATTTCAGCGACCTTGCTGCCCCTTCCCCCACTCCCAAACGGGAAGAACTCAAAACTTGGGTTAAAAAGGTAATGTCCACTCCTCCTTCGACAGAAATCAAAAAGACCTAAGGGAAACCAGAAGTCAGAAAAGCCAAGAAGACCAACGCTATCCCAATACCACCTCCACCACCGCCACTACCCTCGACTTCTACACCCGTGGCACATTGGACACGCAAAGCCGTTTCCAAACCATCATTTCGCCCAATCTAAAGTAGTGTCAGCGAAGAGTGGGTGATTTATCAAAAAAATGGAGAAGGTGTTGGCCAGCATTTACCACGATACATCCCATTTTGCATGTTATGCACGAGTTCTAAAATTGTATCGTGCTGCCAAAACCCGTCTAAACAGTCTCCGTTTACCTCAAGCGCAACGATGGTTACAGAAACAAGCCATGTACAATTTGCCAAAACCCATTCGACGAAACTTTTCAAGAGGTCGCACCCGAGTGGAGGGCATCAATGATCAATGGGAAGCCGATTTAGCCGATGTCTCTCAATCGACCATTTACAATCGTGCCTACAAATTTTTTGGTGTGTCATAGACGTCTTTTTCAAATTTGCCTTTGTCGTGCTATTGACATCTAAATCGAGCAGCGAATTAGTGCGAGACTTCCAACTGGTATTGAAACAAAGCGGTCGTCACCCTCTTCGATGGTAAACCGACGAAGGGACCGAATTTCCCAAAAGAATTAAAGAAATGTGACACTCGTTTTTTCACCACCGACAATCCCGAAACCAAAGCCAGCATCGTGGAACGTTTTCAACGCACTTTGAAAGAACGCATGTGGAAATATTTTACGTATCAACACATCGATGTTTTACCGCACTTGGTTCAAGCGTACAATCAATCTTACCATCGGGGCCTCGGACGTGCCACCTAGGAAGTGACTCCCGACAACGAAGTGATCGTTTTTGAGCCCCTGTTTAGCACGTTCCCGACGGCGACTGTCCCCAAGAAAAGTGCAGTGTTGGCAGCAGGAGATTTTGTGCGCACTGGCAAAACCAAACGCACTTTCGACAAACGTTACTTACCCAACTGGACCACCGAATTGTTTCGTATCACTGGACGAGTTCGTGGCCATCATACTGTAGTCTATAAATTTGAAGACATGAACTGGGAAGTGTTAAAAGGAACGTTTTGCTTGCCCGAGTTACAACGCGTAACCAAAAACGAAGACGAAGTGTACGACATTGAAAGAATTCTCAAACGAAGAACCCGTACAGTGGAAAAACGCCGTTTCAAAGAAGTCAAAGTGCGGTGGAATGGTTATCCTCCCAGATTTGATTCTTGGCTTAACGCATCGCAGGTCATTGAGTATACCACCTCTACCTCCGCAGCGACCATTCCTTCACCCAGTTCTTCTTCGCAAGATCTACGAAAGCAACACTTGTGGGTGTGGCATGGAGATCGTGTGCCTAAAACCCAAATCGTCTTTTTCTGCTAAATCTTTGTGATGTATTGTATCATCGGTACGGACATTGCCAATTTCTGTTTGCAACAAGGAGACAAACAATTGTGGAGCATTTTACTGAGCAGTTTTCTTCTTCCCAATCCTTTCTTGAAATACTCCTCGAACAGGAACAACGGGAGTCTTGGGCCCAACGCCAGACACCACTCCAACAACAACAACAATAATCACCACAACAGCAATTCTCTTTTAGACACTCCTCTGACTTCAAGTGAGCCCAGGGCAGCAGCAGAACTCTGATTAATTAACTCTCATTAATTATGAACAACAACAACTATATTTATTTAACGTTACCCAGTGACAGTTCCCCAACAATACTTTGTCTTGTTACACGTCCAAATTACCTCAGGCCATACAATTAGATCACGAAGCCCATTGGGAAGTGGCTTTGTTGGAAATGATTTACCCTGCACAAATCAAACACATGATTGAAACTCAAAACACAGTTGAGGTCCAAGTTCTGGACGAAGCAGTGCAACAAGTCATGATTACCGCTAAACAGCATCAACAATTCACTGCGAATTGAGCAATACCCATCACTGCTCTTGTATTGTACATCTATGAGTTTAAAATTAACTCAGGCTATTATTTTAGCGGTCAATATCTGGAGGACGCGATTGTTGACACATTCAATGCATGATTTGACAGAGTCCTTGCCAAACTGAACAAACGTATCCCCATCGAGTACCATAAGGTGGATTGTCGCCTACTGATGAAATTTGAAAGTGAGGAAGTAAGGTATAGGTATTAGATTTTGCCCTAAATTGTATGACAATTTCTGTGGGGAACTAAGGATGATCAAGGATGTCAAGAACATAAGAGAAATGGCAATAATTGACGATAACTCGAAATTTGTGAAACATTTTCCTTCCCCGGTAGAACTGAACCAAGGACACAATTTGATTTTTGTGTATTCCGATGTGGTGGAGTGCAACGTGTTGGGACACACCTTTGTACCGTTACTGTGTGTCATTCCTTTGAAAGTGGATTCTGCCACGATCAATGATGAGGAAGTTGCAAACACCTATCACGTTCACCGTGAATTTGTACATCCTCGATATTTACCAGTCAGTACGTCGTACTTTGACACTGTCAACATTGCTATAGAAGGAGATCTTGGACAAAATATTCCATTCACCAAAGGGAAAATCAATCACGGTGAAACTCCATCTTCGGAAAAAGATTCTCTAACGACTCGTAAGTCATGTATCCAGTGTACCGAGGCATTACTCGACAGCGAGGACATGGTTTAGGAGATATGCTGAAATCAGCCTTTCGTTCGGTGGCCCCAGTTTTGAAACCGATGATAACACTTGTCCGTGTACGATGCCACTGGACAGTTAGGAACCAACAAAAGTCACGTATTACGTACAATTATTATGCAGGAGGCTACGTATTGTACGCTTTTGATTTCACTCCAGACCAAGGCAGCGACGAGGGACATTTCCACAATATAAAATCCGGTCAGATTCGTGTGTAAATTAAGTTTTATAAAGCTCCAGACGAGACGGTGAACGTCGTCTTGTATGCCGAATTCGATAATACCATAGAGAGAAGTCATTCTAGACTATTAGAAGCTATGGAAGACTGTAAACCCTCTTTGAATGGTGGAACATCTATGGAAATGGAATACCGTGGATGTAGAACCCCAAGACAAAGACGACAAGGATATAGTGATGAAGTCCAGATAGTCAGAACAAGAACAACATTTCGTCTCCTGGTTTGCCAAACACTGGGCAGAACAAATTACTGAATTGATCAAGAAAGATTGATATGGATGTCAAAACGACCATCCCAGTCAAATTCAGCACGACAAATGTCTGATGCTGAGTCAAGAAGAAAAATTGTACGAGTATCTGGACGAAGCTTGGAGTCTCGTTGCGGAAGAAGCCGTGTTGCATCAGTGGTATAAACACTTGCGTGATCATTCCTCTCCTCCATTGTTGACTCTTGAGAGCCATCACATCGAACCTGTCTTGGCTCAGAGTGCGGAGACGAAGCGAATAAACGGTTACTTGTCACAGATTTTCAAGCAAAACGTTCGGATTGAATTGATAACTTATCATTACCTGTGAAGAAAACAACAAAAAAAAACTACACAAAAATGGATAACTGGGAACTTTATTACCTTTTGAACCACAGTTCGTACACTGCTTCTTGGAATCATGTCGTGTGTGCTAAAAATGAACTTCATCATCGCAAACCTCAAGACCATCAAGCTTATGTCATCAACACGGACGACGCTCATCTCCCAGGAACCCACTGGGTAGTCGTCTACTTTCCCCGTGATGGATGTGTGGAGTACTTTGCTTCGTATGTATTGCCACCTTCGGAAGACATCATCGACTTTATGAGAAGAAATGCCCAGACGACACAATGCAATAATGTGAAATCACAAGGCATAGATTCCATGGTGTGTGGACTATATTGTGTGTATTATCTTCATCAACGCAGTTTTGGATATTCTTTCAAACATTTTGTGGCTTATTTGGATCGTCACTTTTCTAGAAACGATGACAAAGTAGATCGATGGTTTTGTGACCGTTGTGATTATATTTTGTCTTTAGCTAGGAAGCTTAATGTACATCAATGGCCCAATGACCTCCATCAGTGGAAGTCTAGCTTCACTTCACAACGTTGTCAACTTTCTCAAAAATAGTTTGTTATTTGAAAAATGTTTGTTTGTTTCTTTGAAAAATTGATAATTGTAGGTTGTTATTTGAATAAAAATATTGATTTCGAAAAATGTGTCTGTCCTTTGTTTTCAATTTTGCCATGATAAGAGCTGTTTCATTTTTCTGTCACTCACCCTTCAATCAAATATCATAGTGTTCCGACTCTAAACGTTGTAGAGATGTTTTCTATCGCGTCCGCACTAGAACCATATAAAAGGGGGAAGTCTCCCGTCTGACCATGCATTGTTGACTCATAGGAAGATGTGTTCAAGACTAGCCAAGCTGAACGACGCTTACGTGAATTTCATCGTGTCAGGAAAAAATTTATACTCAAGCCTGAAGAGATAGAGAATGTCAGAATGTTGAACGTGACCGAAGACATGATTGATGAGCTCTTCAGTGCGGAAATCAAGAAGGCGAAATAAGATTGGACGGAGAAGTTCAGACTTCAGAAGCAGAGGGAACAGAGAGAGCAGCAGCAACAACAGCAACAGCAAGAACCAGACAAAAACGAAAGAGTTCTCCTTTTCTTTCCAAAGAAGCAGGTCCTATCCTGTGGGAAAGCCTGTCGCCAGGCTGGGTCGCAATCTTCGACGAAAACAAATTGCCATAACTCCTTGCCCACAAAAACAGCCCTTTTTAGGGCTACCCCAGTACTCTAGAAAAGAGATACTATTTCAATTGCCAATTGTCTGTTAGTAAGTTTTGAAAGAATAGAATTGTGTCTATAAGCACTTCGTTTGTTTGACTTTATTACAAGTGTGTGTATGATATAGGTCTTGTACGTTTTGGTATCGGGGATGTTTTCCTTCAAGTCCGTGCTTGACAAACATAAAGGGAGCGCTCCTTAGTCTGGCTACCCATCGCCAAAGAGACAACAAGAGTAAAATAATTGCTAAATTGCTTTCACTCCATATGCACATGGTGTATGCCAGACGTTTATTGGATGAGCTGGCTAAGGAGGCCACAGCCGAACAATGCATGATAGAAAACGAGGAAGAGGAAAAACGATAAAAGAAGAGGAAAAGAAGAGAGGGGTTGTGCCTCACCTCATGCTAAGATGTCTGTGTGAGGTCGAGCCTGAGGTGAGGACGCCTCCACAGCCAGTACCAGCACCACAGCCACAACCTTTGCTAACAGTACAAAGACCAGTAATTCGCCAGAATGAAAACTGGGAAGAGGAATTATAAAGGCCACATCATCCATGCTTGTGGCATAGGAGAAGACAGAGGAAAGTCTTCACTATCTCTGAAAGTGAAGACTGGGAGAGTGAAACCAGTCCCACCCACCCCCCACCCTCTGCGTTACCAGCCACACGCGTCAATTTGGAGCCGGATTGGAGCCGGAGATGTGTCTGTGGCGCCAGACCCGGGAGATGTAACCATTAGACAGGTGTATTTGGAGTTAAAAAGAAACAGCCCTTCTCAGGGCTAAACAAATCTTTAGAAAAGAGAATATTCAAGTTGCCAATTGATGTATATGTGGAGTAGTGTGATTGTAAACACTCAATTCATTACTTATGTGATTGTGTGTGTGTGTGTGTATGAATGGGCGTACGTTTGTGTGGATGGTAGATATTGTGTTTGTATGAAGTTGCGTACGTTTGTGTGATAGTAGAGTGTATTGTTTTTACCCTTACCTTCTGTGTGGATAGTAGAGTGTGTGTTTATATGAGTTAGCGTACGTTTGTGTAGATGGTAGATATTGTGTTTGTATGAATTTGGGTAAGTTTGCGTGATAGTAGAGTGTGGTCTTTCCCCTTCCCTTCTGTGTCGATAGTATATTTGTGATTGTTTTTTCTTCTCCCCGTGTGTGGATAGTAGATTTTGGGGTCTGTTGTTTTCCTCTTCCCCTGTATGGATAGTATATTTTGGATTTGTATGAGTTAGCGTACGTTTGTGTGATAGTAGATAATATGTGAAGTGAGTGTAAAGAATGTTTTCCTTCATGTCCCTGCTTGAAGCATATAAATCATAGCGGTCGCCAATGTGGCTACTTCAGCGTTGACTAGTCAACACCGTAGGAAAAAATGGATTTGTTTAACAACTTGAAAGACAGTTGGTAGTGGATGGTGGATGGAGCCTATGTGATGGAAAGGCTTGCAGATGAATTAAAGTTTCCAGGTAGCCTAGTCTTTGTGACCATTCTGAAACTAGCGAGAGATTTGGTAAAAGGCATGATAAAGGAGGAAGATGAGACATTAAGAGGCTTCATTCAGCCAAAATATGTTAGAGTTGGAATATTGAAGGAGGCACTTGATGGTATCGTCAAAGTCGGGTGCTTATTAGAAGAAATATTCAATTTGACAGAGTGATCTTTTGTGAAGTGAGGATTAGACCAATTAAAGAAAGCTGAAGAAATGAATGTGAAAGGTACTGAAAGAGGAAGCGAAGAGGATATCTGGGCAAAGGAGAGAACAGATAACTGGGCAAAGGAGAGAAAAGACAAAGACAACAGAAATAAAAAAGAGGACTTTGAAAGACTGAATCAAAACTGGATGAATGTGCTGGAGAAGTTTAGATTAATGGGATATCCTGGCTGCATGCCAGAGAGGGAAAAGAAGAAGGGAATAATATAGACAGTTAGAATATGGGGAAAGAAGTGGAGAAAATAGAAGAAGAGCCCAAAGGCCCTTTTCAGGACTACTCATATGAATCGAAAAGATTTACTTTCTTGCCAAAACATTTTTAGTCTGTTTTTTAGTTGTTTGTGTGATAGATTAATGTGCGTCCATCTATGTCTGTATGTTGTATGTCGTATATATGTATATGTCTCGCCAGTTCCGTTCCCGCCAAGCGTTCTATGTTTTTCCCCGCATTTTGATCAAATTGAGGTCAGCCCTTGCTACATTGTTACCAATCTTCAGTACCTTGACGTCACCTCACCTGTTCCATTCATATTGTCCCTACACAACAACCCCACTTTTCCTTGTCGCTAGGGTGGCCCATTAAATTCCCCATGTTAAATTCCCCTTGTCGCCAGAGAGGCCCAAGACCTTTTTGACTGGGTATTCCATTGTCACATAGGTGGCCCACTTAACTACTATTGTATGTGTATTGAGCTGCTCTCTAACACTTCACAATTATTTTGGCTTCGACACACTATTTAAATTAATTTACAAAATGGAAGATATATTTAATATTGACAAGGAAATAATCATCATTTACATTATATAATAAAAACAGTACCAAAAAAAGAAAACACACATATACCAATCTGCACTACAGATTCGTGCTTATATCAGGAAACAGAATTGATAACTGCAACGTGCGCTTATAATTCGGATTTGATCTCTGTTTATACTTATCATCTCTATTTACAATATTTTAAAAGCACAATACAGAGAATGTTAAGCTACGATAAAACGTTTCTTCAGATTTCCAAGTAATAAAAGAATATTAAAAGAAATTAAAGTTTTACTATAACAAGAATAATATAATATGATATAATATAATATAATATAATATAATATAATATAATATAATATAATATAATATGATATGATATGATATAACATAACATAATATAGCATAACATAATATAATATAATATAATATAATATAATATAAGATAATATAATATAAGATAATATAATATAATATAATATGTAAAGTATTACAATTATTAAAGCTGCTGTGGATAACATTCTCTATTACGTGATATTTCCTTTTATCTGAAGGACCTTCTCTACGTCGCTGACGATAAAAACAAAATGGTTCACATTGTGAATAAGACCAGTATGACTGATATGATTGATATGCAATTCATGCCTGATCATATACCGTTTGGAGTCAAAGTCTTTCATCCAGACGGACAGCCAATTAATGGCACAGGTAAACTCTCCAAACCACGCACCTGCATTCACGTAATAGCTTGAGGAAATTTCTAATACTGCATATATTGTTTTTTGACCGGAGAAAAACATTGCTAATGTATCTCATCATCTCATGCTGGAGAGGTATAGTAAAAGACGGTAATGTTTTGCCATGGGGATACAAACTCCCCGAGTTTCTATGTTACTACGACTATTTTTACCGGACCAAGGTTACAAACACATTTCATGTAAAGGAAAGTAAATTTAGCAATTTATTTTCGGTGATGTTATCTATTATACATCATACAATTTGCTTAGAAATGAAGTGGAAACATTTATATGTGTTTGTGTATGTTAGTATTAATTTCAGATTATGAGGCCGTTCCGTAATTGGAAAGACCCTTAAGCTAACGAACCAACACCTGTTCCATCTACTTTACACCTCCCTTTTGTGTCTCACTTCTAACTATAAAATTGTTATTTTTGTTAATCTTCAGATCATTGTGCAACGCTTCAATGTAGCAATATCTGTGTTAACACGAACGAAGGTGCAGTGTGCATGTGCAGCGAAGGATATAACTTGAATGACGATGGAAAAAGTTGTTCCGGTAAGTATAGATAAAGGCTTAAAGCAATTATGATACCGTTGATAAAGATATTCAAAATAACGTTAGCATTAAATATTCATGTAGTGCATAAACTACACGGAATAATAGACCCTGATATGTATATTACGAAAAACATCACATATTGCGTTTGCATTTTTGTTCGATAAATGAAACGAGGTTAAACATGTTTAGGTCTGTTTTGTAGCAATTGTCAATAATGGAAGGTGGCTTCAAAAGTTACAACCAGTACATTTTTTCTAACATAAACAATTTAAAATAGTATCAACTCGATCAAACGATGGCACAGGTTGTCAAAGAGTTTTTATCTCTGTAAAGGTTAATCCATTTTAGTATAATTATGAGTTTAAGGGATCCGGCATGCCTCTATGCGTGACGTAGAAAGAGATAATAGATTAAATTCATTTGAGAAGAACATTATGTTTATGTTCCAACGCTTCTACTGATGCCATATTTTCCTCCAAGGTTCCGTTATACCGATGTTTCGTCGTTCGTTTAATTTAAACAGCTAACACAAGACCCAAATGCAAAGCTCGTTTATAAGTCCAATTAAAGAAACAATAAGTCCAATTAAAGAAACAATCGGCATTACAAGATTATACGAATTATACAATAGGAAAATGCCAAATATTTTTCAGAAGGCTCCAGGCTTTTCCGTCGAGGACTAATTATGAGCAATTCAACAGCCATGTGTGTTACAGATATTTACGCAGTTTCCTCAAGTGGATATAATATGACCTGCTTCACCGAATCAAATGAAATCTCCCATTTTGAGCTGGATACAATTCGAAGACAAATCGTCTTTGCAAATAGTTCTGGACTGTATTACATATCTGCTAACCAGTCAGTTCGATTTATATTTGCAGTCACAGGCACCATAAGTGGTACGTTAAATTTAAATTGAGTTATAATTTTATTTTTGTACACGAGTTACACCATAACTGCAAGTCAATACGTTTATGCATTATATATATATATATATATATATATATATATATATATATATATATATATATATATATATATATATATGATCTGAGAGTTCCTGAAGTGCAAACAATTGATAGAGACGATATTTTCCCAATCTAAAATCAACCTAACGCCGCGCGGGGTTCAATGGGAGATTTATGACCTTCAAATGTGCGTATCACGTCATGGGGTAAATGCCATGATTCGTTTAGATAACACGATAAAATTATGTTTTAAGATTGATTCTGGCACTTACTCCACCTTTCGTAGAAGCTCGGATTGACCAACAGAGTCTTAATCACGCAATTTGACCCTTACAACAGGCCGTGGGGTAAGTGCCATGACTTATATAGATAACATAAAACTTTAGTACTGTACTATTTGTTCATGGCACTTACCCAAAAGCCCGTAGAAGCTCGTGAGTGACCCGCGAAAATTTAGTGGACATCCGTGGACTCAACGAGGCCTCAATTGCAATATTTGACCCCTTCAACCGACCGTGGGGTAAGTGCCAGAATCAATAAGTAATAAATAACTTTAGTATGTTATCTAAATGACTCATGGCACTCACTCCAAAGACCGTAGAAGATCGTGATTTACCCACAGAGATCTCATGGATAGCCGCGCAGCTCTTTTATTGCCCCCTCGGGGTGTTTTGGATTTTTTGTGAGAGTGGGCGCGGTTGTGGGCGTGGATAATCAACGCATGAACAACCAGTACAGACGTGGGGGTATAAGCGGCGACCGTGATCGATAGGAGGGTTAAACACGGCGAGAATTGCAATGACATTGTTAAGATACTCTCGCTGATGAATGCGAAAATGCTAAATGTACGGACACGCCTTGATGAGATCTCCAAGCGCCGTAGTTTCAAAGTGTTAATTATACACAAACACAATCGCGTGAGCCGAAGCAAACCATTTTAAAAACCTTAGCGGGATCAGGAAACATCACGTCGTTAACTTCTATCTATTAATGCGCATTCATCAGTGATCTGATTGTGGCGTACTCGGGATTTCGTAACACTACCTCGGCTTCTTTCATGGATCACCTCCGTGTAATTTTTGCTACTTGTACTTGGGAAACATTAGGGTTAATCAATTCAGGATCCAGTGTTGGGTTGATCGTGGTGAGGCTGAGCATCGTCGCATCAAAAGTGTCCCGATCCTCGGTGCTCATTTTTTTCATACAGGATTCAATCTCAGCGTTAATGGTCGTGTGATCAAACTGGTAATCGACGAATTTATTGAGCGAAGCATTTAAAATCAAATATGACGTCAATAACAAATTACATTCGTAATCGTATCCATGTCGATGTAATATAACCCTAAATCGCGAAACCACCGATGTTTTGTCAATCGCCATCGCATATGTTTTAATGTCCCCTGGTGCCGCTTATGTAACGATTCAAACGATGTGTGAGTGGAGTCCGTACGTGTGACCTGCTCGCTACCGGTTTCTTGGCTTAGATTTAAATATCTGAGGATCAGTGACATATGTTTTTGTTAATTAATTCATCCAGTATTTGCTGGATTAGCGCTTTTACCGTTGTGACCGCCAACTCACAATGTGATCTCGGACATACCACGTTTATGGCCTCGTATTTTTGGATCGCGTTGTAATTTATTATTTTGCGAAAATTTATGACGACTTGTGCAGCGTTGATACCTGGATTTTCTAGATTGGCGACCGAATGAAGCATATAATTTTGATCACATACCGCCTTACAAAAATCACGGGCCAGTGCAGTAATAACAGGATAAGCTGCCGCTGAGACCATAGCTGATTAATTGATTGATTGGAGTGTTATATAAGGGGTAAATGCCATAAACAATTGTATAATACTAACGGGATATGGTCTCCACTATTATTAACGCCGAATTTTTAAAGCGATTTTGCACCGATTATCCTCCGCGGTCGCCACCGCCGCGCAACACCGAGCACCATGGCGACGCGATGTCCCGTTATTAATACAAATAAACACAGGTGACCGCACAATGGGTAAGGATTAGGTTTGGTGTTTGTTTAATCTGAGGCGTTAAATAATTTTTGGACTGACTGTAACCGTGACAGCGACAATATCTTTAATCGAACGATATTTTTCATTCGATGCAGCACCGTTCGCTGATGATAATGCAACTAGTTTTCAGTACATTGAATATCTCGACGATGATTTGAATAACACTGAGAAAGACGGGGGGGGGGGATGCACACCGTTTCCACCAAAGATGAAAACCTATATTTGTTACCGCATAAAGTGACCAGTATGTTTTGGTATAAAGATACAGGGCTTGGAGAAATCAGTACATTGGAATATGTGACACTCGCCGAAGGTGATAATGCTGCGACCACTGCAACGTTACTCGCTTATGTCAATGAGGTGGTGGCATCGGCGGGCTTACTTCTCATCAAGTTCATCGAGGTATGTAATGTAGTAGGTATACTGGCTCCAGATAGGCCGCAGATGTTACCGCTGTATTAGCTCATGTGAATAATTATGTAGTGGGAAAACGGGTATAATGAAGGATTCGTAAAACGCCATGGCTTCACCGATCATGGCCGCCATGTGATCATGATGTTACCATTTTCTAATATCTTTGGATTTGCGTTGGATGTGCAGACGGTTTATCGTGGCATCAAGCATGCAATTGAATTAAGTCAAGCCCGGGATAACACCTTTATTATTCATGCACACAGGGTCGCCGATAGGCATTTTATAATGACGTATCTCGCGTTATAAATGCCTAAAATTGTCCCTACAATTATTCGACAACCGGAGCTCGAATTCTCCGTGTCGACATTAGCACGGCAAATGTATTTTGAGCAAAACAAGACGTATATAATTACTTGCCTGACAAGTAGTTCGACCACCTGGCGCATTGCGACCGTGCCCGAAGAGCAATTACCACGGCGTATCTTTATTGTTTTTCAAGATGTCACACGTGCGGGTTTGTAAACAGACAACAGACAATCGCGTGTTTTATAATAAATTAGTAAAGAGGTTTATCAAACGCACCAATTCACATCGATATCCAGAACGCGAGCTCACGCGTTAGTTTATCACCGGCGCCAACAAATATGTTTCTCGTGTCTGCATGCACTTGCTGAAAGCGATGAAAATACATCAGGATTGTGAATCGGGAACACAAAATTACTTTTGAGGAATTTCGAACCATGTACCCGATTTTTTTTATTTTGATGTCATACGACACGATGAACGCTTGCGTGGGTCATCCATGATATTGAATTTTTATGGGTGCTGGATGCTAATATCGCTATTTCCCCATATCGAGTCAATGCACTCATTACGTCGGACCGACAATTTGAAATTAATACAGTCAATGGCCATATGACCGCGCGGGTCGGATCTAATCTGCGTCAAGCAATATAATCACAGTCACCACAGCAGCGACAACAAAACAAAATCTTAGGATCATTATGTCGGCATCGTACACCCCAACAATAATATATCTGACAGCGCGACAACATCAAACTTTTAAAAGCGCGCTTATCCCTCCTACAGCACAACGTTTAAAACTCGTCGTTTTCGTCGGCAGGCCCAGGTACAACCACAGTCACGACGCCACTCTCAACACGGCAAGCCGCGAAATATCAGCGACACAAAGGATTAATTTAAAAAATAATCACATGCACAAATCACAGCCATGCCTCGACAGCACGGAGGGTTTTTTGGATCATTCATAGCGACTTTGGTTGGCACAGTTGTGCCTAGAGCACTTCCGTATTAGCACTACCTGGAACAACGATTTCCGGAGCGAAGAGAAAGTGCCCTAGGGACATTATATTCGTCTGACGGTCTTACGACAACGGAGATGATTGGAGGATATTTTTTCTAGTCTACGTGAGGAGTATAATCCCATTTTCGTCATGCCGGCTCAATGAAAAAATAAATCCTCTACAACGACCACAAGCCTAACGCGAAAACGAAAAACACGGCTGAGTGAAAAGTTAACTACCACGACCGCCACAAAAATACTAAGCGTGGAGGTTTTATTATAGGCCCATTACTTGTGGCGATTGCGGGAAGCCTTCTTCCGGGTTTACTAGGAATCGGAGGACATGGATTTGTCGACCCTACGACAGAAATGGCGATATTGAGGAGAATGACGAAAGAGCGGCTAACGGCAATGCGGAGAATGGCATTGATTATGGAAATGCAAGGACGGGAAAGTACATTGTGGAGCACCCACTATCGCCAGTCTCAACGCACCTGTTAACGAACTTTGAAATCACGCGTGAATTAGCACCATTGCGACATTTTCCATGTGTTGTATTTTACAATCAGTTAACACCGGCCTCATTGCACCGCAACCAATGTTACGTAATTAATTTACACAATTATTATGCAGGGTCAGGCACGCATTGGGTCTCCTTATTATAACGCTTTCCAAATGAAGCAAGTGGGCTCTTCGGTATTTGGGCAGTATTGTACGCGTTATACGAATCACCACGTGCCTGCGAGTTAGGGTCATTTTTGGGAACTGAGTACATTCATCACATCGTAGACGAAAAGAATTCCAAGGTGTATTGTACGCCACGCCTGATTGCTGCCATGCTAGCGTTAGGATATATTATCGAAAATAACGTTGATGAGTTTACAGAGTGGGCACAAAAAGCAAGTCATCTACTATCGACGATCAAGAACTCAATGATAGCATCATGGTCGATGACGAGCTGAACATTCCTTACGACACACGTATTACCATGCCGACCATTTCGGCATCCCCATCCTCATAGCCCAAAATCTCATATTACCAGTACGATGCCAACCTGACTGATCCTTATGCGAGAAAAAAGTCCTGCATCAACAGTGTGAATAAATGCGACTGCAGCACCATGACCGACAGTAAAGTCATGATCGTGCTTTAGCGTATTCGTGTTTCAGCTCTTAGAACGTGGTGACCGAAATGTTAAAAGCACCCACAATGCTGTCAAAGTTATTCGATGTCGATCCCATAAATGGAGTAAACACTAACATATTATCGCTGTGAGAGGGTATTTACAGGAGTTCGGACTACCGGATATTAATCCTGACAGCGATTTATCGACATCCCACGTGACAGCTAATACACGACTGAGTAAATGAGCCGGCCACCAGACCCGGCCTTAGGATGTGCTGGTCCCAAAGTAGCATGCAGTGCCCAAGGCAGCAGTCGATAAGCTCGGTGACCCATGAAAAAAAATTGCTTTTCGAGTTAACGCGGAGCCCAAGGGGGTTGGCTCGGTCGCCTTGCCCTATTAGTGTATATGCGGCGCTCATCAAGTCGTGTCCGTATTTGTTGACGGGTATCAAACTGCACGAAACTACCAAAGATTTCCTAACATGATCGGCAAAGCCAACAGAATTTGTGGACATTTTGGAGTTGCACTGATACCGACCGATCTCAAACATCTAGAGACAGGTGATTCTTGTCTGACCTATCCACAGTGGCCCACGGCTGATTTTATCAACGACAATGCGTGAAGCACGGACTGTTGTTCTGATGACCCACGATTATTAGGAGGCACAGACATCATCGCATAGTCAAAACATCGGCGGTTATTACAAATTTTGAAACATTCGGTCAACGGCTGGTGGCACGCGGGCTATCAATCGCTTGATGACACTGGCAGCGATATTGTCTAGCCAAGTAAACGAAGTCATTAATGGTTACACACGCCCACGCCCACAACCGCACCCACTCTCACAAAAGAATCAAAAAAAGGGGACGATAAAAGAGTGAGCCGCGTGACTGTCCATAACATCTCCGTGGGTCAATTTTCTAGCTTCTACGGGTTTTGGGGTAAGTGCCATGAGTCATTTAGATAACATAACAAAGCTAGTTATTACTTATTGATTCTGGCACTTACCCACGGCCGGTTGAAGAGGTCAAATAGTGCTATTGAGGCTTGGCTGAGTTTACAGTTGTCCACACGATTACCACGGATCAGTCACGAGCCTCTACCGGCTTTGGGGTAAGTGACAGGAAGAAATAGTATAGTGCTAAATATTCTATGTTATCTAAATAGATCATGGCACTTACCCCACGGCCGGTTATAACGGTCAAATTGTGCGATTAAGACCTTGCTGAGTCGACGCAATCCATGCGGTCTATCGCGTGCCTCTACGAAATTTGGGGATAAGTGCCAGAATCAGAGTTAAAATATAATTGTATTATGTTATCTAAATGAATTGCGGCACTTATCCCGTGACGTCATACGCCCATGTGACAGTCATTAAAACTCCGCGCGAACTACGCGCGGCCTTATGTTGGCTTTATATTGAGAAAACAACGTCTCTATCAATGATTAGTATTTCACGAACTTTCAGATCATAAAATGTGGTTTTATTGGGCTCCCCAACAGCAATTTGTTAATAATGTAAATAAATAAATATATATGTATATATGCGACATATGAAAACTCATCTTCATTCATAACATTAGCATTTTTTGTCTCTTGTTTATTTGCTGGAATTTTTATATATAAAAATTTGCACATTAAGATATTGTTAGTGATTTTAATGTAAAACATTTCAAATGCTTTTACATTGCAAATAATTGTAGATATCGTCGGTTTACTTCAATGGCGTGATATTGTTTAAAGGGAAATTCACTCGTGACATGACCCATATGTGTATACATACAAACAAAAAACCATGTGTTTGGAGCACGGTCCCTATCCACATAAGTTACTATATAAATTTTATCCCGGTAAAGTTGTGCTGCTGATACTTAAGGAAATATCATTTTAATGGCGTAACGGGATAATGGACGACGACGGCAACAACAACAACATAAACAATCATAATAATGATAGTAATATGTAAAGAGTTACGGAATATAATCTTTAATTAAAAAATATATAGCAAGACGTGCATCCGTGTGATAAACATATGCATGGCCACAAATTTGATAAGACTGCATTGGAAATGTTAAACATTTCCATTTAGGCCTAATTCCTCATGAGTTTTCAATTTTAGTTTCTTGAATCGTTTGTTACGTGTGCGTTTTATATCGATCCAACCCTGGTTAAATTACATCTCGAGGGACTCGACTGAATGCCCAGTTTAGTTGTAGTTAGTTAGTTTTCCGTTGATTTTGTTGCGAATGGGTGTTTTGAGATTATTCATTCGTTTTGTTAAATTAATAGTCTCACCAACATAGTGGATGTCATAGATCCTGCATGTCAAGAGAGAGCATTACTTTTTAGTTCGACATCCTAACTATGTTTGATAGCAAAGCTTACTCTTGTGGTCGAACTTCTGAACGATTTTGTCTAGGGCATATGTTTAAAAATTAGACAGTAATGTCTATATAGCTTGAAATTGTATCCCTTTTACGCTGCGTGGCAGGTACCAGCAGGTCCTAGTACCGCTCCATTAGCCTAAGTGGTTAGAGCGTCCGCCTCGGATGCGAGAGGTCGTGGGATCAAACACCGCCCGAGTCATACCAGTTATAAAAATGGTATAGCACCTGACGCTTAGTGCTCAGGATTAATAGGTTAGTATAAGGACTAATCAGCCTTGTGTCTGGATAATGTGACTGGGATATAATGATATATGTCTGCTACATGATACCTCAGTGCTTGCCATCACTTAAAACTGCCACACTGCAAACATCGTAGCGATATGACTGATTTTTTATTTACAGCTACGTTAAATATCCAACACATACACACGCACACATGCATACACACATGCACACACACATGCGCGCTCACACACACATACACACGTACTTACACACACATATACACGAACGCACACACACAAACACACGCGCACACAAACGCACACACACACACACATACAAGCACACAGACACACATACACACACACAGGCACACGTCCAGCAGGTCCTTAAGATTTTTAAACATTCTATTGTAAGTTTAATGCGTTGGAGTGGAAAGTAAGCAGAAGAAGACGAGCTTGTTGGTTATCTTGGTTTTATTAAAGACGGATCTTCTATCGAGTCTTGTTTGTTAGTAGTCTACCAATTGTATCCCATTTTGTATCTTCTGATTTTAAAGTGTTTTTTTTTTTTTGTTTTTTTTTTTGAAACATGGCCAGATGACCCCACAAGCGTTTGGTCTCAACAATGGAATATTAGTTTTATTTCGTGCTGCGGGTGGAAGTTGTTCCGTAATATATACTGGTGAAAATCTTTGAGTTCAAAATAAATATTAGTTTCTATGTTCCAATCCGGGTCGGACAGAATCGATATCTAAGAAGATGTTGTTTGAATACTCCGACGTGAATTTAATGGTTGAATGGAAGTTAGAGAATTCCAAAAGTATTCTCATTGTGTCATCCATATTGATCCTTTTCGACTGAATATCGTCACTAAATATGCGCTAACTGCTTGATGACTCTGGCGAAAACTGAAGTTAGGATGGAAGCTGTTGGCGAATTCAAACAATATTTTGTCACTCATTTAGATTCATTTTGATTCTATGTCTTCAATGAACATACACCAATTTAGAGATATGTCTTGTTTTATGAAAGGGATTACTAATGGTCATAATAATAGTAAAACTCTTTTCATGCCCAATTTATTAATGGGACAACTCTCAGATATAAAGAACGAAAGAAAGACATCATTCTGTCCTCGTTTGCGGACAGTGTTATTCCTGTGATGTGGGTATTACATCCTAGTGTGTTGAGAGGTACTGGATTCGAACTGGAAAAGTAAGTCAGAATCTGGTATGCCGCGCAGAAATTCTGTATTATAAGTAAACATCATTCAATATAGAACAAGTACACACGAATAAAATTATACACCTAAGATATATAATAAAAATGTAGTATTGATTTAAGCTAACCAAATCATACAGTATGCAATCTCTATACAGTATTTTGGAATTAAATGCCAAATAAATTTCCAATGATCCAAAAATACTTAAGGATTAAAGGTAGCAAACAAGTAGCAAACTTATTTGCAGTCAAACCATTTTATCGAATGATCGTTCTAAAAAACCAAAATATTACTTTCTGTAACTTAACCGGTATTTTGTTTCTAAATTAATTATTTTGCAGCATGAAGTTGACAGCAAACCATTTCACAAAAATAAATCCTAAAATTATGAATTAACCCAAATTCTAAATAAATTTAAACCATTTTTTTTTGATACACTATATTTTAAAATTAATATCATATAATAATAAGAGATTACAGACGTTTTCAAAAATGAATGAAATATTTTATAAATATATTTCTTCTCAATGTTTTAAGATACCCCGAAGAAATCCCTAGACTAAAACACATCACAGTTCTCATATCTGGAAAAATGAAGTCAGAAACTGAAGTCTGCAACGCAGCAATTTCTGATAATGATGTCGAGAGCGGACTGTATATATAGTTTTTCCTATACTGACAGACATTTGCTTTGTCCTTAATAGGTCATGGCTTATAACATTAAACTTCAATTTACGTGTTCTTGGAATTCTGATGGCTCCTCAAACATTACCAGCAATCCGCGAAAAGTCCTCCATTTCCCATTCAGCTTCCAAGCATAATTTGTCTCGTCATAAATTGCCTACAGTACAGACTAATTAGTTTCTCTCATTATGAATTTGTTACGTCAGTGGCTGAGAATGTTGTTGGCGTAGCTCAGTTTTCTTACACAAGTACTGTATTTGCTACATTTCTTTATTAGAATATAGACGAAGCACAGTCATATATTTCTGTGTAAGTGCTGCAGTACATAATAACGCTAGTCATCTCTACAGATGATTTGTTTTACGATATTACAGCTCTAACAATGATAGTCTTTGTTAAGGCATACAATTTTGAATTAAACAGTAAAAACAATTTAACAATCATCGTCGTTATTAAAATTATACAAATTTCAATCACAACCTCAAAAATTACACAGAGGTGTGATGGCAGTGATCCGTAACGGTGAGTGCTTTAGATCACTCGGCCACTATATTTCACAAACAATTTTCTTATAGTATGTGTAATTTCATATTGTCGATATCTCGTTATACATATCACTTCATATGAGTATGATTTGTCCAAAGAAACCCGCGGAAATTGTTTAAAAAAATACATTTGTCTAAAGAATCCAATCTTATTTCTGCAGGTCTTGGGTTTGATTGGATAGAGCAAAACATATACTGGAGTGAGAAAGACACTGGGAACATAAATGTTATATCCTGGAATAAACCTATCCTGTTTACGATTCTTTCTGGTTTAGATTCCCCACAACGACTTTTAACTTTGACTTCAGAAAGTTAATGGAATATTATCTCATACACAGTTGCATACAATATGTCTGCATGCTTTTTTTTTCTTTTACTTTTGAGACAGGTCGGCTAAAAGAGTTTATTTTTGTTTCTTGATGATTAGTTATTAATTTATTTATGTATTTGTTTGTTTGTTTGTTTGTTTATTTATTTATTTATTTATTTATTTATTTTATTTATACTACATCGACAGCTTGGGTGACATATCCAAACACCTTGCACCGCTTAGTTTCTGATAATGCACAAGGAAAACATTATAACCATTCTACACGATGAACGATGTTTTCTACTGAACATAATGTTTAGAATGACGGAATATATTTTACTCAGGACTACTTTATCCTTTTTGTCATAATCACGATAATAAAATGTACCCCGAATAAAGACAAAGGTACAAATATTATATGTAAGCATTATAACTAAAACTACCGGTAATATTAATTTGAAATAGATTTGCATCTTCAATTCCAGGCGTTTGCTCTGGGTGTCAGGATCCTACCTTTATACGATCGAGTCCTCAAATTTTCAAGGCATTGACAGAAGAGTGGTAGCCGAATTCAGTTCTGATTCAAACCTTGCATCAATCGGCATTGATCCAAGCAATCAAAGGTATTTTAGTTTCATTGGGCCGTACATTACATAAAAATCCTATACTTTCTCTGCTGGTGACAAATGATTGTCGACTATCGTTGCGCTGCAAGAACGCTGCAATCATTTATTACATATTATTGTGTTTTGCACAACTAAATGTTGCATCGGATTTGCTAGTCCCATGCAAGTCTGAAATGTTTATAAGCTTATAATATATATATATATATATATATATATATATATATATATATATATATTATGACCCAATTTAATTTTAATCACTTTATAAATAGTTCTCGTTTGTTAAGAAGCAGAACCGATATTTTGTTGCCTCCAGATAAATTAATTTTGCAAGCACTTTGTTAAATGATTGGCATTGACAAATTAGCTCTATCCAGCTTCCCTAAGCTATATCTTTTATACCAGATATTTATTTATTTACAGTTTGATAGACATTTACGCAAAGATAGTACATATTATTGTGCTTCGTTCTGGAGAAAGTAAAAAATTTGACAAAAGCCCAAACGTTATAATTTCTCCATGTTTATATTTCCATTGCACCTTTGCTTTATATTTTTTTCAGAGTGTATTTTGTAGACAACACATATATTAGAAGTTGTAACTTAGATGGTTCGGATGTCAGAGTCCTAGCCAATGCCCCAAGTAATACTGAAGGTGTCTATATATACAAAGTGAGTAGCTATTCTTCATTCGTAAACGGTCGTGATGTACGTTTGTGGTGATACCTTATGGTTGTTGACAAAGAATTGACAGATACATTAAAAAAGGAAATAATCTATCCTAAAACTATGAAAGATAAATGGCAGAAATGGTCTAAGACTTTAATGTATCTCATTGCATGACAACATTTTTACATCGAGTACCCTTAGTCGGCTAATCTTCACAATTTTAATTTAATTGTTTCGAGAGTTAGTAAAGTTTTGTAAAACTAAAACGCTGTATTTGTTCTACGTTATATTGAATCATTCATCATTAATCATTCAGTATTTATAAATAACGTATTTCAAATTTATTGTTTCAGGGATATTTGCTTTTGAACTACCAAATTTCCTGGAATTTTCAGTCATCTTTAAAAACCTTTGCAATAGAGGATCCTAATTTAACAGAGAAAAAGGACGAAAATTTCCATTTCGTAGGAAAAATTACAGATGTGAAGGTGTTCGATGAAAGTCTACAGCCCATCAGGAAAGGTGATTTACAAAATCAAGTTCATGTATTCCTATACGCATTTATCCCACAGATGGATGTTTCTTTTCCATACAATATCAGTAAAATGCAGTTTCCAAAAGCGTTATATATATACATATATATATATATATATATATATATATATATATATATATATATATATAAAATTGGCTCGTATAGAGTTTATGAATATTTAGCATCTGTCTTGGAATATTTGACATTTTGTAAATACAATGTGTGATAATAGAAGCTACAAAGATGGCGTATTTGGTCTCCGTTTTGGAACATTATGCATATTTTAACGTAAAAAAATTAAATCTATAGGGCCATGTGACGAGCAGAATGGCGGATGTGAGCAGATCTGTATTCCTACGGGCCCGTATAAAAAAATGTGTCGATGTCGCTTTGGATTTCATCAGGTCACTCCCGACGGAAAGACATGCGTTTTCAGTGAGTATCAAATATTAACGTTCTCATCAACGAGTTGACGTACCTTTCATGATTTACATAAAACAGTAACTTTGTTCTAAGAGTTAGCGAACTTAAGATATATCTAAGCACTTATCAGACAACGTTTCGACCATGTAACTTCTCTATTACCCACAAGTTTATATGTATATATATATATATATATATATATATATATATATATATATATATATATATATATATATATATATATATATATAAGAAAGATAACATTGCAAGACTAATCCATGTAAAGCGTGTTTGCTTTTTACATTTTTTAATACAGCTCCAGTGTTCAGTAACTTTCTGTTAGTATCGGACCGGACTAATGACATGTTATATCAACTCTCCCTGGACACTGGTGATGCCGAGGTTGTGATCAACAAGACGATCAAAGGACCAACAGGAGTAGCATATGACCATACAAGAAAAACTGTTGTGTGGGGGTCGTCCGGAGAACAACAGATAGTCAGTGCGAGAATAGATGGCTCAATCGATTTGTTTATTTTTAGAACAGGAGGTAGGTACCAGTGAGTAAGGGGGTTTGGGCGTCAAGTCCAAGAAAGTCTGAATCCGAAGAAATCGGGAGGGTTACGCACTTAATGTAGAAGAACATAAAAATTGTACCCACCCGGTAACAAAATCATACAAAAGTAATTAAATCTTGGAGACCACGGCACCTTCTACAATTGAAATATTACTGAGGTTATTGCACGCTTTTGGATGCGTGGGGTGTTTTGGGATAAAGATGAGAATATTATCTAGAGGCACCCCAGACTAATGTTGGATTTAAACTTACTAGCACTGCAATACTAAATATCATTATCAATCGTGTTTTCTCCTCAGACATGCAAAAATAAATTCGAACAGTTTACATGATTTCACGTTTTATAAAATAAAAAAATAATGTAAAACATGTATATAAAGGTCACGGTCACATTTTGAAAAAGAAGCTTTTATGAGGTCAGAATGTATTTCTAGTATAGTCATGAAACACAAATATTGCAGCAAATTATATATTTATATCAGAGTGTTCAATTCCATGTTATGAAGACGTATACATATAGAAAAAGGATATTTCATGGTGCATATATTTTATTTAATTTTGGTTATATGTATGTAAAACAAAATCAATAGCTGCAAAAAATAATCGCAGTGACTATATTAGTTTATAGAACCTGTTAGGAATCGACGGTCTTAAACGAAGTAACGAAATAAGCAGAAACCAACAAGCTTTGTCTGTTTCAAAACATAATTTATTTCCATAGAATATAAAGTGAAAATTTTAAAAGAACGTATTTTATTGTTATTTTAAGTCCCAAATACTTCTAAACTTTCTATCACAATTCTTGTGCGACTGAATTCCAATATCGAATGTGCTGATGTGCAAGTAGTACCAACAGTCTTGATGTATCACAATAATATAATCCAAAATGTTCTTGAATGAGTTGACATTAAATCCAACAAAAAGTAATAATGTCAACTTCTTAATTCCATTGAATAATTTAAATAAATAAATCCTCTGAAATATTAACTGAAATACAAATTGATTCCACTAAAATTGATATTAAGATATGAAACAAGTATTTCTAAAGCAAACAACTTCTTGCTTTCCTAACCACCTGACCTATTTCGCAATAATCAGATGCTAAAAAAATATTCATGATGAAATTGTCCATCAAATTCGTAAACAATGTAAGGTATTTTGACTTGCATTTTACAACGTTAACTGGGAAGTGGCAAGTTGACTACGTTTTTCCCAGGGGAATACCAAGTCCCTAAATTCAGATCCAAGTAAACATGTTTACCTCCTAATTACAATGAGTTTAAAATATAATCTAAAATCATATAAAAATATTAGCTATATAATATTTTGTTTACAAAATAGCAATGCATTAGTCAGGTAGGTCATAAACTCAATTAGTGGTCAACCACTCAATAACATATACGTAAACTATCATCATGGAGAAAAGCCAACAAACAATACAAATTAGGTATACATAACCTACTTTTTGACTCATAAAATATGCGTCATATATAATCGCCGCCAATAATTTAACTCACTGCAAAAATAAAACCCAAGAAAAGATATCGATAGTAATACAAGTAGTATATGTCATCTGCCGACATTTAAATAATAAACATTTCTTTTTAAATTGGCGTCATGTTCTTATTTTTTACAGACCAATACAATGCCTTTCCAGAAAGGTTTGATATCGACTTTTCAACGGGAAACATTTATTATACAGCTGGTAGCTTAAATGACTCCACAAGCCTTCTTGGCGGATACATTGCCGTCCTTTCTATTAACGGACTTCACAAAAGACTCCTAACAGGACTTGACAAGCCGAGAGCCATCGTTGTACATCCGTCTAAAGGGTAGCTTGTTTTAATTTCAATCGTCCAATTCAAAGCCAATCCTTCATGCTGACGTATTAATATAGATACTTATAGAAACGATTATAGGTATATATAAAAAGTAGAAGAAGCAACTTTCTTTTGGAAACTCGAACACTTTGTAGGGGAAGTATTAAGAAATATTGTATCCAAGAATCCTAAACTCTTGTAATTTGACGTCGGAATTAGTAAACTATTTCATGTCTTGCGAAGCCTTAAATATTACGAGCAAATACTCTATTAAGAATTATCAACGATATATATATATATATATATATATATATATATATATATATATATATATATATATATATATATATATATATATATATATATATATATATATATATATGTATATATATATATATATATATAATGAAATTTATGATAGAAGCCAATAAAATTATATTTCGCGAACCTTGGCTAGCATGTACGTGTAGTTTGGATTTTTGGCGTAACTTTATCAATGTTGGAGCGAAATCGCTACGATGTCTGCAGTGTAGCAGCTTATAGTGATGCCTAGCACTGGGACGTCATGTTGCAGACACGTAACATGATGTACCACCCTGTAATATTCGCCTGACACCGGGCCGACCATTCCTGATACTAACCTCTTAATACTGAGAGCATAGCGTGGCAGCTGTTAGTACCATTTTTAGAAGTCTTAGGTATGACTCGGTCGGGGTTCGAACCCTTGGCCAGCAAATGAGAGAAAGTTTTCAACGATATTCATACATTTATTTTGAGAGGAGAAGAAAAGTAATTTTGAATTGATTGGATGACCAAATTGTTATATTTAACCAAACTATAGAATAGTGTTGTCAAATGATTTTGAAATCTAATCGGATGCCATGGGCGTTACGATTGCCCTCTGCACAAAGTTATTAAATCATTTATGATGCCATGAGGTTTTCTGGAATATGTTTTATACATGTAAATTGTGATATTTTTAAAAGTTGAACTTATAATTTTATTCTTTAGGCCGCTCCGGTGGCATAGTGGTTAGAGCGTCCGCCTCGGATGCGGGGGTTGGTGGGTTCGATCCCCGGCCGAATCATACCAAAGACTTACAAAAATGGTACTAACAGCTGCCAAGCTTGGCGCTCAGCATTAAGAGGCCAGTGTTAGGGCTGGTCGGCCTGGTGTCAGGATAATGTGACTGGGTGGGACATCATGTTACATGTGCTTAACATCACTATAAACTGTCACACTGCCGACATCGTAGCGATATGACTGAAAAATTGTTCAAGCTACGTTAAAAATCCAAATCACACACACACACACACGGTTTTATTCTCCACGCGCCATAAGAACGAGAAAAACAAATTACTGCCTAGTTAATAATAAGTAGCGAAATCGTTATAATTTTAAACATGACAAAAGTATATATATATATATATATATATATATATATATATATATATATATATATATATATATATATATATATATATATATATCTTTGTATCTTATCTCGACAGGATAATGTTCTGGACTGACCATGGGGTTCATCCTCACATTGGCCAGGCTGATATGGATGGACAAAATAGCATCATATTTATGAGTGATGACGTCTTGATGCCAAATGGTCTGGCAATAGACTATTTAGGTACCTATGTTCCATTCTCTCTCTCATATATATATATATATATATATATATATATATATATATATATATATATATATATATATATATATATATATATATAGATAGATAGATAGATAGAGAGAGAGAGAGAGAGAGAGAGAGAGGTTCTCAAATGCGAAGTGATTTAATATTGAATTTATGAAACGGGTTGAATAATGTGCAGCTTTTGCTATCCTTGGCGAGCAAAAGCAAAGAGTCATCCAATTATTTTCATAAACTTTAATATCAATTCATGACTTATTTCGATTATTTTTATCATATTGTTGTTATCCGAGTGAAAATTATTTAGCGAGCAACGATATCGGATCATTTCGTTCCGTCTGACTGAAGTCGATCATTTGTTGTGCGTACAATAGGATGAACTAACAGTATTAACGTTTAAAGGTAGATTACATATTTTTTATTTTACAAATTATTAATCAAAGAACAAAAAGTCTTTCTGACTAAACATAATATTTTACACAGACAAAATCAGGATTCAACACAGGCTGTCCAATGCGTGTGATTTCACATTGTTTAGTTCAATACCGGTTAGAATACATTAGAAGATATATATTTACCCTAAAGTGTCAGTTTCACAAGTAACCATTACATTGTTGTGATATTCGATTTAAAGGATGTTTATTGGATGCAGAATTACCCATATATACTGTAATTTATTTGTGACCGTATATTTGTATTATCTGATTCGGAACAGTGGAGTGCAAAAGACATCAACAAAGTTCATTCTGAGTCGGAATTGCATCCCATAATTACCTCGTAAATATGCTGTAGTTGAATAAAATACGTCATCTGGGAGAATGGTTTATGATCACATTTTGCGTTTATGTACTTCTATAATGTAACATTTAAGCTGCGCATGTATATACAGTGGATTCCATTGAAATGGTATACCGACCCCTCCTCCATCGTCACTACAAACAACCGCTATTAACTGAGCAATACCCTTCGTTTCACTTGATGTTTTTGTTCTTGACGAATCATTTATTTAACTGGATAATATGGGCTCTAGAAAGATGATACTAGTATTATATATTATTTGTAAGAGGGTGTCTGCTTTGGAGTAATTTCGATTTAGGCCGCATGATTACAGTAATCTCAGGCGAAACATCCAGAAGATTCCTTTCCATTCCTGGTTTTGGTACTCCAGCTGCGGTTGCAGGCAATAGCAGTGAGCGTAATGTCGCTGCGGGCATGTTTAGTGGAAGAGTAGTGTTATGCTAATGGGTTTTCCACTTTCCTTTGCCTAAGACTCAGTCAGAGTCGAACGGGATTAGGTTAGCTTCAAACGGTTAGTTCTGCACTGCCCCTTGGTCTGCGCGCTCTGTTATGTGGTATAAATAACACAACTGAAATAACCGAAACAGAATATTATTTCAACATTTATCGAAGATTTGACATGTCGTTTACTGCCCGACTGAAACCTGAGCACCGCACACTAATACACGTTACTACCTAGATGATACATGGGTGATTCTCGTTCAGCGTAATGAAAATAAATTTATTGTTGTTGTTGTTGTTGTTGTTGTTGGGTTTAACGCCATTTTTCAGCACACGATAGGCTATCATGGCGGCCAAGATTAATGGTGGAGGAAGAACCCGGGAAAACCCCGGAAAGAACCACCGACCCACGGGAAGCTACTTGCAAGCTTTCTCATATACCCACATTGGCTGAATCCGAGACTCGAACCGGCGCAGACAGAGGTGAGAAGGCAGTGATCAGTAACGGAGAGCGCTTCAGACCACTCGGCCACTCGGGGCCCCCACTAAATTTATTAACGAAGATGAAATGTTATGCAACCATGCAAACACCTATAACTATTGGCAATACAAAAATGACGCAATGCATCAGTAAAAAATTGAACATCCACTTATGAAAAGATCAGCTAAAACAATTCTGACAATGTTTGGTCATTATTATTTTGTTTACTCTATATTGTTGCCATGGAGACGGGTGCATTTGAAATGTACAATGTCATGAATATTGCGAAGATTTTGTGGCCCATCGGTCTTATATTCTACCAGAAAATAAGGATATAGATTCATTTTAAAATCGGATGTGTTTCACTAAATTTCCATTGCAGGATAAGACAATATTATACAGAGTGAAAATATGTGTAAAAAGGAGGCTGTTCATTCATGCATTGCATCAAAGGTCATTCAGACTGAATCTCTCCCACCCACCCCCTCTCTCTCTCGTTATTGGCGTAACAGTAATACCTAACGATCATTAGCAGTCTATTTTCATAATTATTTTATAAATCCTTGAATTTCTTCTTGAATATTTAGTCCTCGGATATATGTAGATTATTATTATTATTTAATTGAAATCATCCGTATTTTCTAGACTTGCTGTATAAAAAGAGCAATGACAGTCCTTTCAAGTATTTATGTAACAATGAATTAGGCGTATCAGGAATAGATTTAACTGTATTGCAAATAGAAAAAGACCTGTATAAAACGCAAAACACTTCAGCTGCTTTTGTGCCTTTGACTATAACGTGTTTTGCTGACTGCAAGTGCGAAACAGAACGATGAAGGACATACACACAGAAGACAGCATTGGTTGAACTTGCAATATTAGGCTGGACGGAATAGTATAAAAGTGTCCTTCACCCTGGCGATCCGTTTATTCTTAGTAAGCAAACTGCGGTTACCTAAAACTTGAATCAGAACCAGGAAAGAAAAAGGAATCTTATAGGATATGCCTCGCAGAAGCACAGAATCCAATTATTTGAATCCAAGAACCCCAAAACGTGTATCCACACTCGAATACAATTGTGATGCGTTTAGAATCCATGATACGTAATTCAATCATTCGTTCATTTAGTTTATTATTTTTTTACTTGTCGTTACAAGATCTTATTGACATTATTATTATTATTATTATTATTGACGTTGCTGCTAGACTGTTTGGTTTCCTTTTCATGTACAGTGTAGAAAGACTAGAGCGAAAGTAATGGCATGTACACGTGATCTCTCTCTCTCTCTCTCTCTCTCTCAAACACACACACACACACACACACACACACACACACATGCACACACACACACACACACACACACACATATATATATATATATATATATATATATATATATATATATATATATATATATATATATATATATATATATATATATACTAGCGGACCGACTGTACTGGTCTGATGGATCCACAGACAGTGTTCAATCTTGCTATTTGAATGGAAGTGACAAAACGGGGATATTCGCTGATGCAGGTGCACACTTAATGGACATTTCCATTGACAACGCCGGATATCTTTACTACACTGCATTGAATCGACCGTAAGAAAATCTACATAATGATAATATGTTCAAAGTTAAAGACAAAACGGAATTTATGCAAGTTCAATATCCAGCTGTTCAATCATTAAAAGAGATAAACATGCTGAATTTGGGTTTTGGGTATTTACCTATAAATATACGTTGCGTACCTGACATATTCATTAAATTATACTTTTAGTAATAGATTTCTAATAATAAAAAGCACTTTTTTTTGTAACCCTGTTTATGTTTATGACAGGTTATTTTCCATTAGGTAATAGTTTTATTAAAAAATATTAATTGTGATCAGAGGTCAAGTAGAGGACTATAAAATCTTGTAAATCGGAAAATTATTCATTCGTGCTTTAAGATCTAGCAGAATCAATTTGTATACTTGGTGTGACCGGTATTTCATTTGGGCTGGAATTTATTTAGTCAAATTATTTCTTTACTTGAAATAAAAATGTACTTTGAAAACATTCTTGGAAATAGAGACTTAACATTATAGTGAAATACAAAGAAAAGGATTTATTTTCGGATTGTATTATTGTGATCCAAAAAAAGACTGTTTGTACATCAGAACTTTATGAGTCATTACCGACACGTTCACACTTTTATCGTTGGGTTTAATTTGGACAGCCACTAAAGATTATTTCAAACTTTCATAATTAGGACTTGTGTTCCTATGTCTGGGATTATTTTGGGATTTAATTATCAATACCGTAAGTTTGTGTCCTTTTGTATTCTAGTGAAATAAACTATTTGTTGAATTTTACAAAGCGTGTTGCTTTGCACTCTTTTATATTACTTATTTTACGACCATAAAGTCGTAATAATTGATTTATGTTTCGACATGTCATGAATAGTTTTTTTTCAGACACGTGTTTTATCATGCTATCGGTAAACTATTTATAATAATCAAACTCAGGACAAGCTAAGCTTTAGTTATACAGTTGTTTTAAAGATCAAATATTTCAGACCTGTTACTAGCTGATTTTCCTCTAGTAAAGTATAACCGACAGTTCAGATCCAAAATTCTTTCTAGAATTTGCTTATCTATACTTTATTTTATATTTAAAAGCAAGTTATAATTTTTAGACATGATTCATACTTGATCATTCACATAGAAAGCATATGCATTGATAGATACATTTATAGTATGTGCGCATTTTGCTTTCACTTCTCAAATATCGTCGTGCATTTTGTTTCATTTAACATCGTTCTCTTAGAAGCAGCTGAGGAAGATAATGATGTAGAATATATAATGTAGTTACATGTGTTTTTTCTATATACTTAACGTTTTAAATTGCAACGTTTAAATTGTAGGTAATGCATTCAGCAGTTCATAGAATTCAGCAGAAATAACATTTTCGTACTTTCTTTGCTCGATATCACGAATGTTTGCACAATATCAGTTTTCATCATGAAAAGACGTTTATTAGAAAAAAAAATGGTGTATCTGTTGATTGTAAAGAAATTCAAGAAACAAGACACAATATGTCTGCTTCCTCGTTTTCAAGCTTGTATCTGAATGTATACATTTCAAATGCGGAGCTATAAAGAGATCAATACGATTTCTAATCCAATGCATTATCGTTATATTAGAGAAATATATACATCTGGAATATTCAGGAATACGTTGATAGAGATTAGCTAGAACTGATATATGTCTCTTAACATTCCACACAATTGCATAAAAGTAACAATTTTGCTTTGTTTTGCTTTACATTCTCGTGTACATATTCTTGATAATATTGGAAGAGAGAGAATGCATGTTTGAATTGCAACAAAAGAACATCCTAACTAAGCACGTTCTACACTTAAAATGATGATGCTTAAACTTTCACGCCAAATATAAAATATATGTGTAACCAATGTGTATTTATCGTTTTGGCGTCAGATCAAAGATGTCAAGGATGCACGCACCTTTATGTAGTGTTCTTGTTTACATTAAACATAGACATGATTCAACATTATGATACCTGATTGTCTATGCTTTATATTTAGTCATTCAGACATCACAAACGTGAGTAGAGTTCTGGTCAGAGAATGTTTTTATAATCTTCGGAATTAACCAGAGCTGATAAGAAAGTTGACGATGAGTAAAACAATGTTCTTATACCAATCTCAACAAGTCGTCTATCGTAAGAGAAAGAGCAGAATACGCGGAAACTTAAACAATCAAGTGTATGCAAAGTAAAGCTACGAAAAGCACAGAATGGATTGTAATATCGACTAATATAAATAACGATAATTTATTCCTTGGTAAGGAATATAGAATCTTATGAAACATACAAACACGTTTGCGGACAGCAAAATAAACAAGTGATAAGCTATAAAATGGAAATGAGATGACGCATTATATGGTTCTTGCTTTGACTGGATAAAGTATTTTCCAATCATCAGATATAATACTCATCATTTGCTTCATTCGTAGATTTTAACATTGTTTGAATAATTACAAAACCCAGCATTCCCATTCTAGTATACGTCTGAGTCTTATTTTTAAGAATCCATATTTAGGCAATAAACTTCTTTACGTCATTTTACTTAAGGATTGCTATTTGACTGACGCTGGTTGAGAATGACTCATACAGTAGCACAGTCAACAAATATTATGTTAAATGATCACATTAATCGATAGCTGTTACATAGATTTAAGTAAGGACGTATTCTTAATCTGTTATGAAATGTGTATCTTACCAATTGGATTTAATGCCAAATAAGAGCAAAGGTGAAGAAGATAGAGGTTTATTGCGCATTTCTCTTCGCACAGGTACATAACAAAACTGACGTTATCCAGGCCACATGAAAGGGTGCGTCTCTTTGAAAAACCTGAACTTGGTTTCATAGATGCTATGAAAATCTACAAAGACGATAGACAACCACGTAAGTATGTTATCTAGTGAATCTGACAAATTAGAAAGGTACTAGAAATAAATGTACAGATCTGGCTAAATGTATATTGGTACTACTGTTCAATTCTTGATGATTTTGCATAAATTCACTGTAGCTATGATTGATTATTCTTATAGTATCTAATTAATTTGGATCAAAGTTTATATTTCTTTTTGAGATCGTATGCTGTGGATCCATTTAATATTCCTGGCAGTAAAGTTAATGGTCTTGACCATATTATTTTTTGTACTTACTTTACTGTGATGTCTCTAGCAAGAAAATGATTCCAGTTATCATTTTATGACTTTCAAGTTTTCATTTGCAGCAAAGTCAGAATGTCTATATATCTAAATCTATACTGCTGTGAAGATCAAAATTTAGTAATGAAAAATTGTATTTTTATTATAATCAGCTTTTCTTTTGTTGCCAGGAAATGTTCCTTGTTCGTATAACAACGGCAACTGTAACATGTTTTGCTTACCGAAAACGTACGGTAGTATCTGTGCATGCGAAGACGGGTTTACGATCCTAGAAGACGGAAAGACGTGTTCTGATGGTGAGTAAGCCTGCGTTTCTACATCAGCTTCAGCAGCGTTTCTATTGTTTCACGATGTCAACTTTAGTTCTCCATGACTTTTTCACGGATTGCTTATTTTTCTCATTGCGTTCTGATGCATCGTTTGTGATAGCATTTATTTGGTTCTTACAGTTACATCATCCTCAGACAACAAGAAACAGATAATTATATTCATAGCTGCTGGATGTTCGGCAGGATTCGTTGCTGCTGTTATCCTTACCATCTGCTGGTTGCGCAAAAGGTACTTAATTTCTTTCTTGCAATTATTAATCTATGCATAACATTATATGTGGCGATGGAGAAAGATTGCTCTCACTACAGAGCGCATTAGTCTGAACTTTCTATTTTTCTTCTTATAGAATCATTGCTAACGACACTATTTGATCACAGGATACTGACCTTGATTTTATTTTCTCACATACGCCAAGCACGGGTAGGAGAAATATAGAAGGTATCTCTGTTCAATTGTTAACTGCCACCTGAGGTGTTATGACGCTATTCTTCTTCCAAAGATTGCTGAAATCTCTACGCATGGATCGCATGCTACCAGGAAATCTGGAAAGAGCCTGGTTAAACAATAACTTGATTCCCAATCGGGAAACGTTCTTGACGTTATCAACTTTCCACCCAAGTCGAGCAAACACAATCATATCAGCTGCCAATTAGTCGCAAAAAGTAAGGAATTATGTTATAAATAAACAAATAACAATAGCATGTAATGGGATAAAAAAAAATCAAACTAACAAACAAACAGTCAAATTAAATCAAATATACATAACAATATGTATTCCTTTTTGACAGAACTTGCTTTAAATATCTAATATTCCTATTACGACATGTAAGCGAGAAAATGCGAGACTGGCCTTGACATTGTCAACATGTTAGAAATAACACATGCACTAGATGAAAGAAACTGTAGCCAGGTATACAGCAAGATGGAATGCGCTACATATAAATAAAGGTGTTCATATTTGTATTGTGAAAAGACTTTAGGATATAACATTTGCAGAATATAAAGCATTATGAACAGAACAAAACTCCTTGTAGATAATTTGCTCTTATACAGTTATTGAATTTTACCCAAACCACCGACGTTACCTAAAGTGTCTAGTATCGTGTACCCCTTCTCCAAAGTTTGTAATTTCCCACAGGCATAAGCCTTGCAAATTTTAACTTCCCCGAGCCAAATTGAACTTGGCCTTTAAGTCGAGCAACTAGAATTGTAAATTCCTGACTAGTAATTATATAATTTAATTTTGCATATTTGATGTAGGTAGAAGAGTTAATATGGGATCTCACATATATTGTTGTTGTCGTTGTTGTGGGTTTCACGCCATTTTGTAGATATTATTTCCTGACCGAATGTGAAGGACAATAATAGATCTTTAATACCCGACGCAATAGATATAATACTTATATTTTTGTTGTGCATTAAATATGTAACTTTTCCTATGTTTCAGGGTTGTACTATCTATAATGTATTTAAATGAGTATTTATAAAGGCTTGTTTTAAGTACAACCTTCTGTCTGTGTGTGTGTGTGTCTGTTTGTTTTAAGCAATAATGATTTCGATAAGATTGGTACTGATAATATTATTATTAGCCATTTGTAATTGTAACTGGCACAAATAATATTAATTGCTCTATCTTTCAGACGTAGATCCAAACCCGAAGAATCAGAGCCTCTAAAACCAGATGAAACAAAACCACTCATCAATCCAGATCCAGATACAAAGCAATATGACACATTTCCAGCCATTAGCTTTGAAAACGATGAATTTCTTGAAGACGATGTGGGAATTGAATATACTCAAACAACTGACGAACCTACTGAATCTGATTCCCCACAAAACCAGTGAGATCAGTGTTTTACCAAATCGAAAATAAGCTTAGAACAACTAGGCATCTAAACTGGTGACAAACGGTTCAACAGAATACTAGCATTTTCAAAATATGCGGCCATAATACACTACAAATACGTAAAAAACATGATTAGAAAGATGAATAATTAACAAGATTAAGATTTGAAAAGATAACTATATATGTGTTGATTGTTCAATAATTAGCTTTGTTACTTCCGAAACAGATCCTAACCTTCATGTACAGTACCTAACAACAAAATGTCTTTTGATATTATATATATATATATATATATATATATATATATATATATATATATATATATATATATATATATATATATATATATATATATATATATATATATATATATATATATATATATATATATCAATGTGCAAAACATGATGTAATTTATCACATCACATGCACGATCTGTAGCCTTCTGTATGTCGGAAAACTGAAAATCTACACTGAAGGATTAACCTTGATAGATCTGATTGGATAACAAAGAAGCTGAACAGAAGCCTGGTCGCAGAACACTTTTCCTCCCCTCGCCACACTTTCAGTGATATGACACTCATCGTAATTGCTCACAACCCCAACTGAAGTTCCAAAACCAGGAAAGAAAATGAATCCTACTGGATAAACCGCCTGAGAACATTGAAACCAAGCGGTTAAAAACAAGAAGACTGGAATAAGACAGCTATGCACAAATAAAATTATCTTTTGCAGCCGACACATTTCCCTTTAAATAATTTCTAGGTCAATAAAACATATTTTCCAGCATCCTCAACAAGTTGAAATAAGCTAGTTGAAGTATAATAAATTTAAAGATTTAATTCCTGTAGAAACAGACATGTAACGTTTAGCAAACATAACGGTTTTTGTTTTATTTGTTTGATCCCTTGCTGGATCCAGTGCACTTGAAAGGACTGTTATTCGCCATATATATATATATATATATATATATATATATATATATATATATATACATATGCTTTTTATATTCTAAGCTGAGTTCACACATTAACTATCTTGAATCTAAAAGCTATTCAGCTAATATTTCTTGAAGAAACCAGTTCTAATGTAGAAATCTCCTTATCTATAGATGACCGATGTTTCTCATGGAGTGCTACTTAAAACTTGGAATGTAGGAAACGCTTTTTAGAAGGTCATTTCAGTAACATCCAAGTAAATATTTTTGCAGAACTGTAAATAGCGCGCTTATAAAATGTAATCACTTCCATTGTTCCCCTCAGACACTTTCTGAAATTCGAAATGAAAAATTGACAAAGCCCAAAGGGTACTGATTAGTGAGTGACACATCTGACCGACACATCTGCCTTTTCAACCTTGTAAATAATTATAGATTTATACAAAGGCATACGTTTAAGACTAAAGCATATCAATTAAAAAGTGTTACGGTAGTTACGTTTGGAAATCCTATACATGAAGAACGTCTTGCTTTCTTCATTGTCATCTGGTCAGGATCAAGTGATACAAACAGTCAGTAACATAAGCACATACATATATTCTCTCTCTCTCTCTCTCTCTCTCTTAAATAAAATGTATGGTACTGTTTTGTTGGAAATTTCGGATGTATATCATTCGACAAGTTGATGAATTAGATTATTTTAATTGCCTGTGTATAAGTGTGACCAATTAATAGTATTTTGAATTCTATTAGTCAAATTCACATCGTTATTCTTCACAATCTCGGCACTTTTTTCCTTAATTCTATTAGGACTGATATTTAATAAATTGCTTTAATAGTACAGTATGATCAGACGTTTATTTGTAGATAGCAAAGTGTTCAAAACTTATGTTAAGATTATTACTTGACACATTAATAAACATGCTTTTCTCGTTTATGTGTATCATATTGATACTTTACCATTTCGTGGAACACATCAGCCGTTTACTATATTGTTAAGATTGCAAACAATACTTGATATGATTTGCATATTAAATAGTGTTTTATCTATCTCCAAATAATCTAACACTTAATTACGAATAATTGCAATAACAACTATGATTTTATCTACAAAAACAAAATCTTAGAATGCCTATACTTTCGGCAAAGACAAAATGGAGAGGAGCTGACATGCAACACTTGTATACAATGAACGTTCCCTTAGCTTCCTGTCTGGATCTTGTATTCAACAAAATCCCCTTAATCAACATCCCATAGATGTATATCGTTTGTGGTATGTCAATAGTTTTGGGTTTTGCCTTTCTGATGATATTATCATCTAACAACATCCAGCTTATATTAATATCAATACACATACCGAGAGAAAAGGTTATCTTTTCATTGTATTCAATTTATAATAATCGTATCTTTCAAATTTGTCATATTTTTGTTTATGCAACAGTACACTCATAGGTAACAATCTATATATTTGTCATTGTCGTAGATGTAGATTTTTATAAAAACAGATATGTATTTTTTTTCTCAAAAGGAGCAAGTTAGTTTTAACTGTGACTTTAGAATAAATTGGAGGCTAGATGACAATGTAATGCTGTATTTCAATAAATTAGATAAAAAATATATATTCTCTTCTCATTTCCTCTAAGATTATACTAGCTGTATTTATTATTGTTTAATTCATGCATACAATCATTTGCCTATTACCTGAAATATTAAGATAAAAGGGAGGCAAATTAAAACCACTCCTGTCGACCATGTACATTCAATTCACCACCGAATGCCCATTTATTGGATGTAAGCAGACCTGATAAGTACTTCTATTTAAAAGCAAAACTGACGGGGATGATCCAACTACCTTGTCGTACACACATAGAAGATAAAGGACACGGTGGAGACATAATGAGGATGCAAGTGTCAGCATCTCGTTTTTTGTAAACATATTTATCATGACAATTATACAAAGGTTTGTAGAATGCAAGAGACCTTCGCTGTGCAACAAGTGCGTAATTTTGGCCAGAAATTTCACGATCTTAAAATGTGTGGAGGTTGCTATTTGTAGATTCCACGATCTAAAAATTATGCAAATTCCATGGTTAGTAAAACCCCACTGACATAAATGTGGCACGTTAGAAACATATAGAAAAATCTTTGGAACTTGCAGCTAAAGATGTTGAAAGGAACTACTCTGCAAAATCGATGGTACAACTGTAGAGAATTTTTTCCAAACATGAAACACCGTATAGAGCAGTGGTATCTCAAGGAAGCAGTAAAGAATAAGAATGCTTCTCCATGAGGTGAATAATAAAATCGACTTCATAAAATCACTAATTCCTGATGATCTGCTAACAACAATATGTATTTGTTGTACCACACTACATATTCAAATGCATTATTATCGAAGGAGGGAAATGCAATTCACTAAGATATCTAAAATGCTTTCATTCATAAATACATACAAATACTAGTACTTTCTTATTAATAGCCACACTGTATTAATATCTTTAAAGGATTTTCAGGCTAAAGTGAGACGGTTGCATGATAGGAAATGATTGCTGTCTAATAACAGGAGTAGGTAAAAGGTCATATACTATTCCATGTTGCTGGCTGTGGCGATGATGTCTCCAGCGCTATTGACAGCAGGTGGCTGTCATAGTCGCTCGAGTTGTGAGACATGGAAGGTTCTTTACTTTCTTCTGGAATTAAATATCAGCTGGGTGTTGCAGTGATTACGGACAGCTACTCAATGTTGCCCTGTGATGTGACAGTGGTCTCTCATTCGGTCCTTAACCAGACACTGTCGAAAAGTTTGACAGACCCTGACCTCGATAAACGTCGGGGGTTTTCTTGGCTGGCGTCATTACTTGATGTCACGGGTTGGATAATTCCTCGCGGATGACTTCCATTGCTTTCCCAAAGCTTTTGATAAGTTTGATTGCCGTCTGTTTTCATCAGTTTGTAATGTGGATTTGGTTTACCATTACATCGCTTGACAACGTAACAGAAGTAGCGTTGGGGATGTCCGTCAGTCTCTAATAGGTATACCTGTAGGTGGAATGAATCTCTTACATTTTCACAGGCACAATTATATGATACAAAAGGTGCTTACTGTATAGGTTATTATTTCCGGGAACTGGTAGGGAAGGTACTCTGTGACTTTGAAACTATACCGTGGCAGTCTTTGACGTGGCTTTCGAGCAGGTGGGATCGGAATAAGGTGGCGAGGCCTGAGCAGCAAACATGTGTTCGATCACTATGCTTGCCACTACTGTAGACCATCCGTGACAGATCTTTGATCCGTACGTAGGTTTCATTCAGTGGCAACAGATCTTTGTTGGATATGTGTATAGAATAAGAGTTAATGGCAGGGTTAATATGGTCTAAGTTTGAGATGCCTGATACTTTCATATGAAACATACGGAGTTTTCCCTGCTTCTTACTGGTATGGGTGAGCTCGAAAATGTATACGAATTCAGATAAGAGAATAGTATTTACACAAGAAGACATATTGCATATCCTCCACAACACGAAAGGTTGTTCCATTTATGCCCAAAAGAGTTTAGAAACAATGTTCGTAGCCTAACCACTACTGTACAGAGGTCATTCACATAACAACTGAATTTAAATATCAAATTTACATACTATTCTGCCATTCCTTATCATCAATATATATATATATATATATATATATATATATATATATATATATATATATATATATATATATATATATATATATTATTCAACAATACGTTTATTATTTTTCAACAAAGAAAGATATTAAGAATGATCCTAGACATAAACCAGAAAAAGAACCATTATTAGTAAAGTGGATATTAGTCTGATCCTGGATTTTTTCCTTTGGAAATTGGCAAAGAATTTGAGTTCGTTGAGACAATAAATAATTTGGATAGCATCATACCTCAATTTTTAAGAAATGACATCTATCCATGTCAGTACACGTGTATTTGTGATAGTTTTCATGAAACTATACAAATTAAAATATTACTCAACAACCATAAACGATTCAAACATATATTATTACCATTATACACATGATGTAATGGCACACTTCAACCTTCAAAAATTAGGTGACTTGTACGATTTTTATGTGGTATAAAATACCTTAATGTTCAAGCTATTTCGTAAGACCTGTATAAAACACTACAAGATCGATCCAGTTATTGCTGTTTCGCAAGGTCTGTATAAAACACTACAAGATCAATCCAGTTATTGCTATTTCGCAAGGTCTGTATAAAACACTACAAGATCAATCCAGTTATTGCTATTTCGCAAGGTCTGTATAAAACACTACAAGATCGATCCAGTTATTGCTATTTCGTAAGGTCTGTATAAAACACTACAAGATCGATCCAGTTATTGCTGTTTCGCGAGGTCTGTATAAAACACTATAAGATCGATCCAGTTATTGCTGTTTCGTAAGGCCTGTAAAACAAAAAAAAAACATTACAAGATCGATCCAGTTATTGCTGTTTCGTAAGCAGGAAGGCCTAGATAATAATACTAAATGATAGAGCCAGTTTAATATTATGCTGTACCAGTTTTGGTTAGTGATGCAAATGAAAATATTAACGATCATGAATCTGAACTTTTAATGTACATTTTTATTTATTTTCGTGGGACTACATTTTTGTGGTTTTGTTATAACAAAGGACATTTTCATGGTTAATTAAATTCGTAAATTTAACTGTCAAAATTTGGAGATTTCTGGGTTATTAATTACGTGGATTTACCTCAAGAAAGACCCAAATTAACGAATGTAAAAGACAAACAAACCATGTAGACAACAAAATGAGATCGCTTTAATAGAATAAACAATACAACCACCTGTCTGAGCACAAAGCAAACACCTGTCAAAAGCTCTGACTCACACTCGGCATCAAAGTGAGCTGACGTAGTCAAGAAAACTTTTTTTATGAATGATCTCTTAACATATGAACTAAACATATTACTACCTGCATCCTTCTCAATCCAATTAAGCTGAAAGGAAACGTAATTACCTTCGAACACTACAACGTACAACAAATAAAAAATACAACACACTTCCACATCTGCAAAGCTAAAGAGGTCATGTAGGCCATCAGTGAACAAGTTGACATCTCATGTGAAAGATTGGTCCTAATCATATGTTTCTGACACTCATTCTTGAGAACTAAGGTCTGTCATGGCACGAACTAAACAAACTGCACGTAAAAATCCTCAGAAATGTGAGGTGAAAATTTACTACTACAAGAATGAATGGAATCCATGGAACATAATACGTTAAAGTATAAACACAGACAATACGAGATACAAATTACGAAGCATTCAGGACGGAAACAATACAACTAAATTTTCTCTTAAGCTGAAACAAACTCAGTGCACGATACATACGAGCAAACAAAGATGGCGAGAAACAGATAAATGACCGAACTAGAACATTACTTTGATACCAAAAGAACTGATACAACAGAAGGATCATACTTGAAATGTTCATATAAAAAGGGAACGCACGAAATATATACAACAAGAATACCGGTTGATCAAAACCAGCAACTAGTAGGGTGATGGCATTTTTAAGCATATTGAACAGAGAATTTATAGACTTAGCAGACATTTTGAATATGAATGGTAATGGAGGTTTTATACTGAGACTAAAAGGGACTGAACCATACGGGCAAATATAAATTACAGGAGGAACAATTATCATCAGAAACCGGAATCATTTCTGAGGAAAATAAAAAAGAGGACAGGAAAACTACACATATTTGATATACCCATGGAAATTCCACTGGATGCCACGGTAGAAAAATACCAACAAAAAGTCCAAACCAAAGTAATTAGAGCGAGAATGGACACCATCCCTGGATACATAATAAAGAACGGCACCAGCATACTGGAAATAGAAACAGAAGAACTATATACCATCAAGAAAGTGTTATTTTTACACGGCTTTTTAGAAAACAGGTGGTACAAAGGATGCATCTTCCACAGGAAATGCCATAAATGTGGGAAAGTGGGACACACGCCCAAGAGGTGCCAAATACAACAAGAACTAACAAAATAACAGCATCAAGTACAACAAACACACCACATTAGTATGATAGCAATATTCCCAAAACAGGTAAAACAGCAACAAGCAGGAGAGAATAAAAAAGGAAAAGAGAAATAAGAAAACAGACAGCAAATGACACAAAAACAAAATGACAAACAACAACAAAAACAGTCACCATTAGGAAAAGGAAAAGCGACACGAGAGTATAGACAGAAAGCAAATCAGCAAATGATCCGGCAACTAATCCAACAACAAAAAAGCAAACAACAAGAACAACAACAATCAATTGGCAAACAACAAGTGAAACAATAAGAACCGAAAGGTAAACAAACAGAAACAGATATTTATTTAAAAAAACAGAACCAAAATAAAAAGCTATCATGCAATGAGGAACTAGATGAAACAAAGTATGACATCAATGAGATGACAGTCTTACTGAACTAGAAATTGGTCAAAAGTAAAAAAGGAAGAGAAAAAGGATCCGAAAGGACAACAGCGCATAGAACCAAGACACTACCCATAACAGTCCCCAAAAAAAAAATTATCAATAAAATACACAACACTAAAAACTTAAAGAATATAGCAAACACTTTTCACAAAAACACTAAGCCTACGGTAAAATTACAGTTAGGGAGTTAGAGCTACCTTGAATGGTCTATAAAGATCACAATAGGGACATGCCCCAAAACAAACAAAAATTGTCATATGTGGCATTGAGAACGCTTGATATATTTAATTCAACTTTTTAATCGCAACTGGCAGTTTGGCAGGGTTAGTTGTGCTAACTGTCGTGACTTTCCTCATCATCTGGTGCATCCGTGAAAGGTATTTAATAATAGACTGAAATATGTATAATATACATAAGAGTATATTTAGCACAGAAAATAGAAATGCATTTATTTAATAACTATGTTCAATCTTCGCCTGCTATGCATGAAGGCAATCAAGTATAAAAAGTATAAACCCTTAATCAGGCACGCAAATAGCCATCACAGAAACGATTTCTTTATATCTTTTATTTGCATTGTTTGGGTCTTTTTCTATTCTAATTTTTATTGTATGTTGGTTTCTTTAAAAGCGGGCTTTGAGGTGGATGGGGCGTGGTTTCCATAGAAATATATTTCATTTCAGGACATTATTTTATGGGCTCAGATTGTCGCTTATACCTTGTTGTAATATATTTCCTCACTGGGACCAAAGGGGAAATGTCGGCATGTGCTGCCATAATGTTTACCGTAGCATAATTATCAGTGAAATACTGTAATAAGTGTAATACCTTGATAAGTGTAATACTGGAAGTGCAATACTGTAATAAACGGAATACTGTAATAAGTGTAATACTGTAAGTGCAATACTGTAATAAATGTAATACATTAACAAGTGTAGTAATGGAAGTGCAATACTGTAATAAACGGAATACTGTAATAAGTGTAATACCTTGATAAGTGTAATACTGGAAGTGCAATACTGTAATAAACGGAATAATGTAATAAGTGTAATACTGTAAGTGCAATACTGTAATAAATGTAATACTTTAACAAGTGTAGTAATGGAAGTGCAATATTGTAATAAACGGAATAATGTAATAAGTGTAATACTGTAAGTGCAATACTGTAATAAGTGTAATACCTTGATAAGTGTAATACTGGAAGTGCAATACTGTAATAAACGGAATACTGTAATAAGTGTAATACTGTAAGTGCAATACTGTAATAAATGTAATACTTTAACAAGTGTAGTAATGGAAGTGCAATACTGTAATAAACGGAATACTGTAATAAGTGTAATACCTTGATAAGTGTAATACTGGAAGTGCAATACTGTAATAAACGGAATAATGTAATAAGTGTAATACTGTAAGTGCAATACTGTAATAAATGTAATACTTTAACAAGTGTAGTAATGGAAGTGCAATATTGTAATAAACGGAATAATGTAATAAGTGTAATACTGTAAGTGCAATACTGTAATAAATGTAATACTTTAACAAGTGTAGTAATGGAAGTGCAATACTGTAATAAACGGAATAATGTAATAAGTGTAATAATGTAAGTGCAATACTGTAATAAATGTAATACTTTAATAAGTGTAGGACTGGAAGTGCAATACTGTAATAAACGGAATAATGTAATAAGTGTAATAATGTAAGTGCAATACTGTAATAAATGTAATACTGTGATAAGTGTAATACTGTGAGTGCAATACTGTAATAAATGTAATACTGTATTAAGTGTAATACTGTAAGTACAATACTGTAATAAGTGTTTTACTGATGTAATATAATGTGCATATAAGTTTTTTAGTATCCTGGTCTTTATAATGAGAGCTATCGTTACCGTGCACAATTTTAAGTGCAGCCAATGAAATCCAAGAGTTTATTTTTTAATTGTTTCTCTGAATATTACCCAAATAGTCAATGCCTATAATGCATTCTCTTTGCAAATTATTTAATACTGAAATTGTGATTGAAAATATCATTAGTAATATTATTCTTACTTCAGTTGGCATTCTAACCTTGCATTGAAAATATCATTAGTAATATTATTCTTACTTCAGTTGGCATTCTAACCTTGCACTGCACAGGGGTTCCTAATGACACGTTGTACTGTGTTTACCATCCGTGACATAAATTGTTTATGTAACTTGCGTTGCAGGATCTAAATTTAGGACGCACGAGCGAGAGGTGTACCTTTTATACGTTTTTAGTCTCGTTTGTTGGAAAGATCTCATACGGAATAATGGTTATAAATTGTATAATTTACATAGCTTGCAAAAGCCAATAAAAATGAAAAGCTGATTTGTCTAAGATCTGCATTTGTGTATGAAACTGGTAATTAAATAAAACATTTAGATTTATCGGAAAATTAGCACAATTTTCATTCTATATTGTAGCAGTATGGGCGTGTTTTACACATCCGTATTTGGTAGCTGTACAGACATATCAGGGTTTTGCACGTCCATATTTGGTAGCAGTACAGACATGTTTGTATATTTCAGACATATTTTGTAGCAGCAGAAATACGTGAATCATGAAAGTCATAAGAAAAGGTGGTAATATGATATTCGGGAAAATCTGCACACTCGATGGAATAATAAGATGAAAACTAGGAATCGTCTGATGCGAATTTTCGGGCTGAAAATAAGATCCAGTAGCAAATTTCTGTTTAGTACATTATTATCGTTTTGGAAGTAGCAAAAGAATTAAAAGCAATGCTAAGAATGCAGGACGACCTTGAATCTAAAGTAGACTTGGCTTATTGGCAGTTCTTTGAACATCTATCAACTTTTTCAAGCTTGACATGTCACGTCATTGTAACGAAAAGCAACATCTTTCAAAGATATTTTTTCTTCAAAATTCAAACCGAAAACTCGGAAGTATTTATTCTATCTTTATAACTCTTTCTATCAACATTACTTAATAACTGGAACCTTTACCATATGACTAATGTGTTATTGAAAATTATAAATCAGATCAAAGTTTGACGTATTGCTTGCGCAATAACAACTCATAAAAATCAGGACATCTCATGAACGGAAATGAATATTATTCGAAGCATCTGCATGTGCTTAAAAATTCATTCCATTGCTCAATTTTGCGATTTTGTTGAATAATTAGTAAGCTTTCAGAGCATGTGATAAATTTAATTAAACGTTTTCTAATTTCAAAATAAAACTTAACTCAGAGTGCCAGAGACATGCTTATCTTAACTTCTCCATAGAGTAGTCATTCATGTAGTTTATTACTTTGATTACATGCCTGTACTCCTTTTTCTCACTTAAATATAAGAATGCAATTACCTTACAGATTATGACCAACTTCAGATAAAAATGAACACAATGTATTTCATAATTATGATATTTTAAAATTACAGAAACGTTTTTGGAACAAGGAGGTTCAAAACGAATCATTTTCTACCATCAGCAAATAGCTCTGATTGATGCCATGATACCGTCCACTAGAAGCGAAATCAAAGATTCTGGGAGTAGACTCATGTTATCGGTGTACGATGCCTAGGCTATTACTCAAAACTAAGTTATGACTTACTCTATCGATCGAAAGAATATTAATTGTAAGGGTCGACAACGGCAAAAGACTTCAAAACGCAGTATATAATGTTAAATACTTACCAACAAGAAACATAGATTCCTATCGGCTGAGTAACATTTTTCACAATCCATGTGTGAGATCCGGAAAATAAATACCACAAGATAGTTAAACTGTCTGTTCAGAAGAGAGACAAGTTGCTAAACCTACAGAAGGAGTTGGACAAATTCCCTATAAGCGGATGACAGGTAATCCAATGCAATGCATGGATTTCAAAACACCAGATTTGGTCGTGAATTACCATTTGCTATGAAACAATGCCTGATCTAATGATTAATGGATTATAAAGATCAAGGGATACACGAGCAACCATTACTATTTTGACAATGTTATGTATAAAAAATATCAAGTAAAATATAACCTTATGCTTTTTGAATATGGACATCAAGCTAGATGACGAAAATATGACTGGCCGTATTTGTAAAGGACGTTAATCCTCCAATAGTATCAGTCATTTATTCAGTTCAAGATCCAGGTCATTATTCATCTTAATTTTAAAGACAAGTTTCTACTGTAATATAAGACTTCCTTGACAAATATAGGATTTACTATAAACGCCTTCTTTCGAATATTTGAAATTGTATTTGATTGGTTAATATCAGCTAATGAAAATTCTTCTTAACAAAGTCACAAATTAAAATCTATATAAAACCTTCATCATCAAAACTTCTGTTTCCAATGACAGACAACAATTTGTCTTCAGAATATTAGAACTGAAGTTTGCATAAAGTTTATTTGTAATGGAATTTTTCTTTCATTTAAATAATTTATAATGACCGATTCAGTGGTCGTTATATAATTTGCAGGTTAACGAAATGTAGCTCTAGTCTTAATTCTGCCTTCAAGCGAAATTAATAACCCTGACTCGAGAGCTTTGACATCTAGAAATAGTTTAGAGCATATGCAACCCTTGGAAACTTTATTATGCGTAAATATTTTGAATATACTTTGTATATTTTGAAGTTTTAAATCAATGAAATTTAGACTTGAATCTCACTCTACGTAACTTTTCCGGAAAGTGCAAGTATGTCTTCTAGGCCCAAAATGATACAAGAGAAGTATATGGGGCCACCCTAGCGACAATGGGAATTAGCATTACAAAACCCCTTGGGCCACTCTAGCGACAAGGGAAATTTAACATGGAGAAAAACCCTGGGTCACTCTAGTGACAAGGGGAATTGAACATGGAAATTGAACATGGGAATGTCACCTGGGGATCAGTGGGAATTAAACATTGGTAACGTCATAGGTTTATAGGGTCAAAACCTTTTATAGGGTGAAATGTATTTGTAGGGACAAAGGGTTGATAGGGACAAACATAGACATACAGAAACAAACAAATACACATTGAAACACACAGAAAAGAGGACAGAAATATTCTAAAGAAAGACTCACAGATAGAATAGAGACTCGATAAAGAAAAGTCTGTTGTATGGGTTCAAAACATTTATTCAAGTAAATATATACATGGGCTCTCTGGCCTGTGCTTTGGTCTAAGCACTATCCATTAAATACATAAACATTTGAACATAAAAGAAACATATTTACGAGTTGTTTAGTTATTGACTCTAGTAAACTAATGTTTAAAATTAACGTTCACTCCTTTCTAAAATCACTTCATATGCAACGAATTTACATTAAATGTTCGTTTATAAGAAAAAGTCAAAACAAAACAAGTAACAAACAATCAAATAAGAGAAAGTTCGTGTTTGTCTCTCTATCCGTTACACACGTTGTTTAATATCTGGTCAGCTACCACTTGTGTCCCAGCATAGATGTTTCCGATCTCGTATTCCCTGTCAGTCGTAAATCTGCTGTTACGTCCATCGTGCTAGGTACACTTATCGGTAAGCAGATCAAGAGCAGTGATCGTCTTCTTCCCATGGAGGTGCAACATATGCTATATGAATAGTCACTTTTCCATCGGTGATGTCAAATTTTTCTCTCACCGACCGCACGTCTTCAATAGCCCTCAAAAGTTTGGAAGAAGTTATTTCTGCAGGTGTGCTAAATCCGAGACATACAGGCGAGTTCAAACTGTCGTGATACATAGATAGGCTCAAACGACCTTCATCTTTGACTTGGCAATGACATTTGAATTCCTCTAACAGTGAGTCAAGTAGATCCGTAATGAAACCTGATACTTCCTCGGCTGGAATGTCAGACGCGAAGTCTTTAAATTTCATCGTGTAGGTGTAAGTTGTCGTTCTAAATTTTCTCGAGGTCGCTGTCTGGGTCATTTGGATGCTAAAATACTCCTGTAGGTCTACTGAATCCTTTCCCTTCTTGAACGCACTTTGCTGTGACGGTATGGTGGTGAAAGAGGTCAATGATGTTTGTTCCTTCTCTTTTTTCTTCTGCGTAGAGTTATTCATCTTTCTCGTCGCTTGTCCTCGCAATGAAGTGTCGTTCTTGGAAGTCGTCCCTTTTTATACTGGGTGATATCAGCATGTACATAAGGTAAAGTTTTGTGGTCTGGAAGTTTCACTGGTTGCACGTAGTTTGTCATGGCATTAGTACATAACAACTAAGATGTGGTATTGCATTGGTGATGTGATCGTGAGGCATAGAATCACACCCGAGTTTCTCGTTGGACTTGAGTCTTACGCTCTATACTTGCTGTTTGAAAGGATTCATTTTTGTCGATTGGTCTTGGTAGTGACAATGAACTATTGGTCTTGGACGTTGTCCCTTTTTATATGCTGACCAATATCGATGTGACCGTACGGCAACGTAAAGTGATTGGGAAGTCTCACTCGCTTCTGGTACACGATTTGATAGATTTTTTCCAGGGGTCGACTGACGATGTGGTGAGTGGGTAAACGTACAATCTTGTTCGGTTGGTGAGTGGTCACTTTAAAGTTTCCATCTTCTCCCGATTGCAAGGCTTCTTTCAATACCCCAAAGTTGACCACTCGACTGGTACGATAATTCAGAGTCAGTCCTTTCACTTTGCACTCCGTGTGCACTTCTCCTTGTTTGTCCCGGTATTGGTAGCCGTAATTTTTAGGACCTCCACTCGCGAAACTTAGAATCTTGTCGTCGGGATGTTCGTCTGTCCAGGCTCCTAAACGGTTTTCTTCGATGTTAGGGTGTTGCTGACCCGGTCGATCGATGTAGATGCAACTGTCCGTGTCAAAGTACAGGACGCGTTCCCCTAACAGTTCTAAAGCTTCGTACAATTTTAAGCGAGCATGAGCTGTCACGTAAGCCGCAATGATGACATTTCCAAAAGGGTCGTCTTGTACAAAGTCCAGATCTTCTTTGTAATTGACCAAGATCAAATTCTCTCGAACGACGTCCACGTGTTTCATGTATTTGGTTTTGTCGTGAATCATCTGGAAGTAGCGGGAAGGTTCTGTCAAATATTCCGTCTTGGGTAAACACGGTCGTTGTGCCATTTTACCCCACAAGCAATTTAACATCACTTTGGCAAACGATCGCCTGCCTTCGTTTTTCTCGATGTGGTCTAAAGAGATGCCTTCTTGTTCATAGTATTTCTCTTTGAATTGTATTTGGTCTTCGGGAGTGTGACACCAGGAAGGATAGCCGCTGGCTTCTTGTTTCAGTTTCAAAAAGGCATCCACGTAGTCAGCGAAAATGCCTTTCTGACTGGGATCACCCTTGTGGTATTGTTGTGTCTTGGGAAAGTGGCAAATTTCGTACACTTCTAACAGTTGGTATCCCATGTCCAGAGCTTTGAACAATTCTACGCTGACCCAGGTTCCCGTCAAGGCACGTTCTTCCTGGGTGTGCTGACAAGGTTGGTCTTGGTTGCACGTTTCGGCACAAGTACGGCACAATGGAAACATCAGTTTGCCTTGACAATGGTGAGGTAAGACGGGATGGTATAGGTTCGTGGGAGGCAAAACTTTACACTTGATCAAGCCTTCGTATTGTCGAATGTTTTTCAGGTCGATGTGTTCCGTTAACAATTGCGGGTGCCCTACAGGAAAGCGACAATATTTGCACACGTAGGGATACAGCGAACACACGTCCAAGTATTTGATTTCTTCTCCTTTCTCTTCGTCGGCTTGGTACAGCAAACAGGTGGCATTGGTCCTTCCTCCGTACAAACTATCCCTCGGGTTCAGCGGGTCCATGAACTGGTAACCTTACGGTGATCGTACTCGTGTTCCCACATTTCCACCACTTGGTATCCTTCCTGTTCCAACTTTAGGCGTCGCTGACAAGTGTCCTGGTACAAGTCTTCCATGGTTCGTTGTAAAAACTGATTTTTAGTGCTACGATCAGGGTAACAGACGGGACATCCGTGAAATAAGCAACCGCTAAACTCGTACACGATCTTGGGGTTTTCTAAGTCCCAGCCATCTACCGAATATGTTCCGATGGTCTTTTCACCCCCTCCGTTGCGGGCATGCTGAATCCATTTGTTTTCCTTGTCGCACAAGTAATGTAACCAACGTAGGGCTTTGACCGAGTATAAACGTTTGACAAAGTTGGTCGTTTGAGGGCTGATGACAGCCACGGTGTTTTCAGGCATGAATCGTTGTCGATACACTAAGGAACACGCTTTGGCAATGGTGCAAGCTTCTTTCAAAGGATCGACCCCTCCGTGTTCCATGAACAGTTCTCGAAATTTTCCACAGCAACGCCGTAAAATGTCCACGTCGGAACGACAATACTTTAGCATTTCTTCCTGAAAGTCGAAGGGGTCAGAGGCGTGAGCCTGGTACCAAGCGTAGAAAGCTTCTCGTTGTTCGGTACGCATGTTGTCGGGGTCGTAATAGTGAGCCTCAGGTAAATGGGGTAGAACGGCGTGTTGATTGGCTTCCGTATTGAAAAAGTGTGGAAAGTACCCTTTAGCCATTTCTGTCATTCCAAACGTTTTAGGCATTCGACTCAAAGGCATGGCCAAATAGCTCATCGAATCTTTAAACTGTACTTGTCCCACTTGCATGAAAATGATTTTGGCTCCGTTCAAAGTCACTTTAGGACGTTCGGTGCCATGTTCCGTATAGTATCTGAGAAGAAACTGTCCATCGTATCCGGAGAAATTGTGAGCCATCACCGTGGCATGACGATGACAATATCCGTAACGTTCGATGTCCTCTTGACTCCACGTCTTGTCGATGGGGTCTAAGACCCATCGAGCGAAATCGGCTAGCGTGTTCGGTCCCCGAAAGATTTTTTCACGTCCTCCAGGAATCTTGCTGCAGTGAGGGCAATGACTGAAGATAGGTTCTTGAATGCACTTCTCGCACGCTCGATGAGCCACGCAGAAATTAGGAATGTGAATGCCAGTCTCTTGCATGCATTCGAAATCGAAAAAGATGAAATTGCTTTTCTTCTTGTGACCATCCTCTTTCTCTGGTTGGGGTTGGTATTTTTGCACGTAGCATTGGTGTTTCACGTCCACGATGTGATGACAAATGTGACATTTCATTTTTCCTGAACATACGTGTGCCTTGGTACTATTGGTACGTATGCCTTGTCCACACGTAGGGCACAATCTCAGGAGTTGACAAGCACATTTCTGCTGTGAACCTTGCGTCTTCAGATGTTGTTGGTAACAGGCAGGGCTGAAAAACGTGCGCAGACAAGCAGGACAATGCAATGGTTTTTGCCCTTCGCTCAGACAGGGTGGAGAGGCCAAACATCCTCGGCATTTCGATCCACAATGTTTGTGTTGCTCTCGATTATTATAACCACGGTCACATTTCTCACAGTAATATCTGTATCCCAGGAATCCGGGGATGGCGGTAATGGTATCGAAATGTTCATCGTGATAATAGACATGAATGTATTTTCCGTCCTTAAAGTCTTGGCCTCGAAACAACAGAGGTCCGCGCACTTCTTGAGGGTGCACTTTCAAGGTGTATCGTGGAGCTAGGGCATCTTGCAATTTTTGCATCTCAGGAATGCCACAGGGTGTGTCTTTGGACAGTCCGGCTTGTTGTAACAGGAGTTCTGCTTCATTTCGTTGTTTGGCTCGATCGGATCGTTGAATAGTTTTCCAGGTTCTTTTCCATTCTACCGTGTCGTTCTTGTTGGCATAGGTTCGTCCCACCACGATGGCACGGGCTAAACACATCTGGTCTTGAGGGTTGTTAATTCGGACGAGACTTGTTTTGGTGTTGCGAAGGTCGTCCATCAATAAGACCTTTTTGCGTCCAGTCCCTTGAGGAGGAGAGACGTGGGCCATTTTCAGTGTGGCTTTACCATCGGTGATGTCAAACTGATCATTAGATTGTTGTACGTGTTGAATCTTGTCCATGACTTTGGAAGGGGTTAGTTCTGCGGGTCTGCTAAACTCGATCCAAACAGGGGATTTCAAGCTGTCGTGATCTATGGATAGTGTCAAGAAATCGTCTTCTTTGGGTTGACATTGTTGCTTTAGTGTGGTGAGCAAAGAATCCCACATCTCGGTGATAAACCCTTCTGCTTTCTCCAATGGTACGTCGGACTTGAAATCTTTAAACTTCACCGTGTAGGTGTAAGTCGTGGTTCTAAATTTTCTAGAGGGTCGCTTTTCCGTCTCTCGAATGTGATAGTACTTTTCAGGGTTAACTGGTGGACTTTGGTTTGGAGTGGGCTCTCTATGTCTGGTCGCAGACGTGGAAGGTGTTGGTTCAGGTTTGCTCATGTCTTCGTTTTGAGCGAACACTTCTTTTCGTGTGTGAGGCGATACGTCACTTCGCTGCCTCTTACGTTCTTCTTCTCTCTCACTGAAATCGTGCGATCGTTTCATCTCGATTGCTGATTCAGAAATGATTTAACCAAGTTCATTCTCTCCATATATACCCTCTCTACCTCTTGTTGTCACAATGACTTGGTATATTTCACAAGGGCAAGTGAAAGCCAAGCATATAGGAGCCCAACGACAGCGGTGCGTCTTAAACACCTCATGCATCTTGATGACCCTTCGATTCAAACCCTACCACGAAAGAAAAAAGTTGCAAGAAAAAAACCCAGACTGTTGGTGTCTTCAAGAGAGCTAGAGACGCCGGCACTGTGTCGCTGGGACACGTACGTACTCCAGAAAACTACGCCACTCGACAACGTTGTCTCCATCTCTCAGTCACTTCTACTTTGTCGCTGAATACATTCTACCAACCCTGTTTTAACACACGTTTCTTCATCTGATATTTTTAAAAAATATACTAAACGCATTTTTAAAAGAACTACCCTTTTTCGACAGCAGTGACGGCGTCTCCTGCTGCTGTTACCACTGTTGCTGCACAAAGATGATCTTTCCTTAAGATCAAAATATGAGACAGAGCAAGTAAGTTGTGAAGTTGAGCGGAGGTGTCTAAACAACAACTGTCAAGCCCCTATGTTCCATTTCTGTTTGTGATAATAACTTGTGATACTTCACATTTTCTAAAGTGGAAATCTTTACAAACCGTACAAAAGTTATATGACTTTGGCTTCTGACAGTTGTACAGACTCTTCACTTTATAAGTGTCACGAGAAAATAGTGTATCCAAGTTTTACCATTTTCCAAAACACCCACACACTTGCAACGTGACCAGAATCTGTACTTCTTTATTTGTGGATATCCAACAGACCCGTCCCAGCATATATAGCTGGTTAAGAACTGTAGGAATATCACCTCATTTTTTTCAGAAATATCAAAGCTTTTATGTGTATCTTCCCTGTTCCACCCTTTATTAGTGCTTAGGTATATTCCCTAAACAACACAAACAATTTGGAACAAAATTAAATTTTGAATTAAGGTTTCTCTCTGTTTATACATTTTTTTTCTCAAGTTGTTGGTACATGGCATATGACATCCAAATACTTTCTCAAACTGAGAGGCATTTCTACACATGTCATTGCCTTTGTTAACTTCGGTTTTGTTGGTTAGTCATCGTTAATCTTTAATTCTATTTTTATGATGTATTTCTTTTTTGCTAGAAGATTTAATTTATTTATGTTGTTTAGTCTGCTGCTGCAAAAAAGAAAATGCAGCATGTATCTATAGCAAAGTGTTTCAGTTTGTTCAGTTTTTTATTTCAAGCTCTAATCTTACTCAAACATTTTGTCAAGCACACTCACATCAACAGAGACAGATGTGTTACAGTACCAGGTGTCAGTTTTTTGTTATTTTTTCCCTTCAAGCTAGTGATTTTGGGGTTTGTATGAAGTAAAGAAACTAAAAGTACAGTGAACCTCAAGGATGATAACCCAAGCTGTCTATCCATTGATGTATGTATTTACATCAGAAGAAATATGATCCTAAAACAAAAAGATATAAGGCAAGCATGATTAGAACGATCACAAAGACAGCAAATTGTAGTAACAAAGGTATGTTTTCCTTCACGTCCGCGTAACTTAAAGTTTCAATCCCCTTGCAAGACAAACTTGGTACCTTTTGTAGAGCTTGAAATAAAAAACTGAACAAACTGAAACACTTTGCTATAGATACATGCTGCATTTTCTTTTTTGCAGCAGCAGACTAAACAACATAAATAAATTAAATCTTCTAGCAAAAAAGAAATACATCATAAAAATAGAATTAAAGATTAACGATGACTAACCAACAAAACCGAAGTTAACAAAGGCAATGACATGTGTAGAAATGCCTCTCAGTTTGAGAAAGTATTTGGATGTCATATGCCATGTACCAACAACTTGAGAAAAAAAATGTATAAACAGAGAGAAACCTTAATTCAAAATTTAATTTTGTTCCAAATTGTTTGTGTTGTTTAGGGAATATACCTAAGCACTAATAAAGGGTGGAACAGGGAAGATACACATAAAAGCTTTGATATTTCTGAAAAAAATGAGGTGATATTCCTACAGTTCTTAACCAGCTATATATGCTGGGACGGGTCTGTTGGATATCCACAAATAAAGAAGTACAGATTCTGGTCACGTTGCAAGTGTGTGGGTGTTTTGGAAAATGGTAAAACTTGGATACACTATTTTCTCGTGACACTTATAAAGTGAAGAGTCTGTACAACTGTCAGAAGCCAAAGTCATATAACTTTTGTACGGTTTGTAAAGATTTCCACTTTAGAAAATGTGAAGTATCACAAGTTATTATCACAAACAGAAATGGAACATAGGGGCTTGACAGTTGTTGTTTAGACACCTCCGCTCAACTTCACAACTTACTTGCTCTGTCTCATATTTTGATCTTAAGGAAAGATCATCTTTGTGCAGCAACAGTGGTAACAGCAGCAGGAGACGCCGTCACTGCTGTCGAAAAAGGGTAGTTCTTTTAAAAATGCGTTTAGTATATTTTTTAAAAATATCAGATGAAGAAACGTGTGTTAAAACAGGGTTGGTAGAATGTATTCAGCGACAAAGTAGAAGTGACTGAGAGATGGAGACAACGTTGTCGAGTGGCGTAGTTTTCTGGAGTACGTACGTGTCCCAGCGACACAGTGCCGGCGTCTCTAGCTCTCTTGAAGACACCAACAGTCTGGGTTTTTTTCTTGCAACTTTTTTCTTTCGTGGTAGGGTTTGAATCGAAGGGTCATCAAGATGCATGAGGTGTTTAAGACGCACCGCTGTCGTTGGGCTCCTATATGCTTGGCTTTCACTTGCCCTTGTGAAATATACCAAGTCATTGTGACAACAAGAGGTAGAGAGGGTATATATGGAGAGAATGAACTTGGTTAAATCATTTCTGAATCAGCAATCGAGATGAAACGATCGCACGATTTCAGTGAGAGAGAAGAAGAACGTAAGAGGCAGCGAAGTGACGTATCGCCTCACACACGAAAAGAAGTGTTCGCTCAAAACGAAGACATGAGCAAACCTGAACCAACACCTTCCACGTCTGCGACCAGACATAGAGAGCCCACTCCAAACCAAAGTCCACCAGTTAACCCTGAAAAGTACTATCACATTCGAGAGACGGAAAAGCGACCCTCTAGAAAATTTAGAACCACGACTTACACCTACACGGTGAAGTTTAAAGATTTCAAGTCCGACGTACCATTGGAGAAAGCAGAAGGGTTTATCACCGAGATGTGGGATTCTTTGCTCACCACACTAAAGCAACAATGTCAACCCAAAGAAGACGATTTCTTGACACTATCCATAGATCACGACAGCTTGAAATCCCCTGTTTGGATCGAGTTTAGCAGACCCGCAGAACTAACCCCTTCCAAAGTCATGGACAAGATTCAACACGTACAACAATCTAATGATCAGTTTGACATCACCGATGGTAAAGCCACACTGAAAATGGCCCACGTCTCTCCTCCTCAAGGGACTGGACGCAAAAAGGTCTTATTGATGGACGACCTTCGCAACACCAAAACAAGTCTCGTCCGAATTAACAACCCTCAAGACCAGATGTGTTTAGCCCGTGCCATCGTGGTGGGACGAACCTATGCCAACAAGAACGACACGGTAGAATGGAAAAGAACCTGGAAAACTATTCAACGATCCGATCGAGCCAAACAACGAAATGAAGCAGAACTCCTGTTACAACAAGCCGGACTGTCCAAAGACACACCCTGTGGCATTCCTGAGATGCAAAAATTGCAAGATGCCCTAGCTCCACGATACACCTTGAAAGTGCACCCTCAAGAAGTGCGCGGACCTCTGTTGTTTCGAGGCCAAGACTTTAAGGACGGAAAATACATTCATGTCTATTATCACGATGAACATTTCGATACCATTACCGCCATCCCCGGATTCCTGGGATACAGATATTACTGTGAGAAATGTGACCGTGGTTATAATAATCGAGAGCAACACAAACATTGTGGATCGAAATGCCGAGGATGTTTGGCCTCTCCACCCTGTCTGAGCGAAGGGCAAAAACCATTGCATTGTCCTGCTTGTCTGCGCACGTTTTTCAGCCCTGCCTGTTACCAACAACATCTGAAGACGCAAGGTTCACAGCAGAAATGTGCTTGTCAACTCCTGAGATTGTGCCCTACGTGTGGACAAGGCATACGTACCAATATTACCAAGGCACACGTATGTTCAGGAAAAATGAAATGTCACATTTGTCATCACATCGTGGACGTGAAACACCAATGCTACGTGCAAAAATACCAACCCCAACCAGAGAAAGAGGATGGTCACAAGAAGAAAAGCAATTTCATCTTTTTCGATTTCGAATGCATGCAAGAGACTGGCATTCACATTCCTAATTTCTGCGTGGCTCATCGAGCGTGCGAGAAGTGCATTCAAGAACCTATCTTCAGTCATTGCCCTCACTGCAGCAAGATTCCTGGAGGACGTGAAAAAATCTTTCGGGGACCGAACACGCTAGCCGATTTCGCTCGATGGGTCTTAGACCCCATCGACAAGACGTGGAGTCAAGAGGACATCGAACGTTACGGAGATTGTCATCGTCATGCCACGGTGATGGCTCACAATTTCTCCGGATACGATGGACAGTTTCTTCTCAGATACTATACGGAACATGGCACCGAACGTCCTAAAGTGACTTTGAACGGAGCCAAAATCATTTTCATGCAAGTGGGACAAGTACAGTTTAAAGATTCGATGAGCTATTTGGCCATGCCTTTGAGTCGAATGCCTAAAACGTTTGGAATGACAGAAATGGCTAAAGGGTACTTTCCACACTTTTTCAATACGGAAGCCAATCAACACGCCGTTCTACCCCATTTACCTGAGGCTCACTATTACGACCCCGACAACATGCGTACCGAACAACGAGAAGCTTTCTACGCTTGGTACCAGGCTCACGCCTCTGACCCCTTCGACTTTCAGGAAGAAATGCTAAAGTATTGTCGTTCCGACGTGGACATTTTACGGCGTTGCTGTGGAAAATTTCGAGAACTGTTCATGGAACACGGAGGGGTCGATCCTTTGAAAGAAGCTTGCACCATTGCCAAAGCGTGTTCCTTAGTGTATCGACAACGATTCATGCCTGAAAACACCGTGGCTGTCATCAGCCCTCAAACGACCAACTTTGTCAAACGTTTATACTCGGTCAAAGCCCTACGTTGGTTACATTACTTGTGCGACAAGGAAAACAAATGGATTCAGCATGCCCGCAACGGAGGGGGTGAAAAGACCATCGGAACATATTCGGTAGATGGCTGGGACTTAGAAAACCCCAAGATCGTGTACGAGTTTAGCGGTTGCTTATTTCACGGATGTCCCGTCTGTTACCCTGATCGTAGCACTAAAAATCAGTTTTTACAACGAACCATGGAAGACTTGTACCAGGACACTTGTCAGCGACGCCTAAAGTTGGAACAGGAAGGATACCAAGTGGTGGAAATGTGGGAACACGAGTACGATCACCGTAAGGTTACCAGTTCATGGACCCGCTGAACCCGAGGGATAGTTTGTACGGAGGAAGGACCAATGCCACCTGTTTGCTGTACCAAGCCGACGAAGAGAAAGGAGAAGAAATCAAATACTTGGACGTGTGTTCGCTGTATCCCTACGTGTGCAAATATTGTCGCTTTCCTGTAGGGCACCCGCAATTGTTAACGGAACACATCGACCTGAAAAACATTCGACAATACGAAGGCTTGATCAAGTGTAAAGTTTTGCCTCCCACGAACCTATACCATCCCGTCTTACCTCACCATTGTCAAGGCAAACTGATGTTTCCATTGTGCCGTACTTGTGCCGAAACGTGCAACCAAGACCAACCTTGTCAGCACACCCAGGAAGAACGTGCCTTGACGGGAACCTGGGTCAGCGTAGAATTGTTCAAAGCTCTGGACATGGGATACCAACTGTTAGAAGTGTACGAAATTTGCCACTTTCCCAAGACACAACAATACCACAAGGGTGATCCCAGTCAGAAAGGCATTTTCGCTGACTACGTGGATGCCTTTTTGAAACTGAAACAAGAAGCCAGCGGCTATCCTTCCTGGTGTCACACTCCCGAAGACCAAATACAATTCAAAGAGAAATACTATGAACAAGAAGGCATCTCTTTAGACCACATCGAGAAAAACGAAGGCAGGCGATCGTTTGCCAAAGTGATGTTAAATTGCTTGTGGGGTAAAATGGCACAACGACCGTGTTTACCCAAGACGGAATATTTGACAGAACCTTCCCGCTACTTCCAGATGATTCACGACAAAACCAAATACATGAAACACGTGGACGTCGTTCGAGAGAATTTGATCTTGGTCAATTACGAAGAAGATCTGGACTTTGTACAAGACGACCCTTTTGGAAATGTCATCATTGCGGCTTACGTGACAGCTCATGCTCGCTTAAAATTGTACGAAGCTTTAGAACTGTTAGGGGAACGCGTCCTGTACTTTGACACGGACAGTTGCATCTACATCGATCGACCGGGTCAGCAACACCCTAACATCGAAGAAAACCGTTTAGGAGCCTGGACAGACGAACATCCCGACGACAAGATTCTAAGTTTCGCGAGTGGAGGTCCTAAAAATTACGGCTACCAATACCGGGACAAACAAGGAGAAGTGCACACGGAGTGCAAAGTGAAAGGACTGACTCTGAATTATCGTACCAGTCGAGTGGTCAACTTTGGGGTATTGAAAGAAGCCTTGCAATCGGGAGAAGATGGAAACTTTAAAGTGACCACTCACCAACCGAACAAGATTGTACGTTTACCCACTCACCACATCGTCAGTCGACCCCTGGAAAAAATCTATCAAATCGTGTACCAGAAGCGAGTGAGACTTCCCAATCACTTTACGTTGCCGTACGGTCACATCGATATTGGTCGGCATATAAAAAGGGACAACGTCCAAGACCAATAGTTCATTGTCACTACCAAGACCAATCGACAAAAATGAATCCTTTCAAACAGCAAGTATAGAGCGTAAGACTCAAGTCCAACGAGAAACTCGGGTGTGATTCTATGCCTCACGATCACATCACCAATGCAATACCACATCTTAGTTGTTATGTACTAATGCCATGACAAACTACGTGCAACCAGTGAAACTTCCAGACCACAAAACTTTACCTTATGTACATGCTGATATCACCCAGTATAAAAAGGGACGACTTCCAAGAACGACACTTCATTGCGAGGACAAGCGACGAGAAAGATGAATAACTCTACGCAGAAGAAAAAAGAGAAGGAACAAACATCATTGACCTCTTTCACCACCATACCGTCACAGCAAAGTGCGTTCAAGAAGGGAAAGGATTCAGTAGACCTACAGGAGTATTTTAGCATCCAAATGACCCAGACAGCGACCTCGAGAAAATTTAGAACGACAACTTACACCTACACGATGAAATTTAAAGACTTCGCGTCTGACATTCCAGCCGAGGAAGTATCAGGTTTCATTACGGATCTACTTGACTCACTGTTAGAGGAATTCAAATGTCATTGCCAAGTCAAAGATGAAGGTCGTTTGAGCCTATCTATGTATCACGACAGTTTGAACTCGCCTGTATGTCTCGGATTTAGCACACCTGCAGAAATAACTTCTTCCAAACTTTTGAGGGCTATTGAAGACGTGCGGTCGGTGAGAGAAAAATTTGACATCACCGATGGAAAAGTGACTATTCATATGGCATATGTTGCACCTCCATGGGAAGAAGACGATCACTGCTCTTGATCTGCTTACCGATAAGTGTACCTAGCACGATGGACGTAACAGCAGATTTACGACTGACAGGGAATACAAGATCGGAAACATCTATGCTGGGACACAAGTGGTAGCTGACCAGATATTAAACAACGTGTGTAACGGATAGAGAGACAAACACGAACTTTCTCTTATTTGATTGTTTGTTACTTGTTTTGTTTTGACTTTTTCTTATAAACGAACATTTAATGTAAATTCGTTGCATATGAAGTGATTTTAGAAAGGAGTGAACGTTAATTTTAAACATTAGTTTACTAGAGTCAATAACTAAACAACTCGTAAATATGTTTCTTTTATGTTCAAATGTTTATGTATTTAATGGATAGTGCTTAGACCAAAGCACAGGCCAGAGAGCCCATGTATATATTTACTTGAATAAATGTTTTGAACCCATACAACAGACTTTTCTTTATCGAGTCTCTATTCTATCTGTGAGTCTTTCTTTAGAATATTTCTGTCCTCTTTTCTGTGTGTTTCAATGTGTATTTGTTTGTTTCTGTATGTCTATGTTTGTCCCTATCAACCCTTTGTCCCTACAAATACATTTCACCCTATAAAAGGTTTTGACCCTATAAACCTATGACGTTACCAATGTTTAATTCCCACTGATCCCCAGGTGACATTCCCATGTTCAATTTCCATGTTCAATTCCCCTTGTCACTAGAGTGACCCAGGGTTTTTCTCCATGTTAAATTTCCCTTGTCGCTAGAGTGGCCCAAGGGGTTTTGTAATGCTAATTCCCATTGTCGCTAGGGTGGCCCCATATACTACTTACAAGCTGGCTAGTTTATCTTTTATGTATCACGTACAAAGGTTTTGATGTGGAAGGAAGATTTTTAATTTCCATGTCATCTGCGCCAAAAATAATCTGTAACTTTTCTGCTTTTCTAAAATAGAGTCAATTGGCCTTGATTCCTTACAAACACACATTCTGGAACTTTCGTGCAATGACACAATATCTCAAACTATATTTTCAAAGGTGTTTGATTTCACCTTAACTCATCTAAATAAACATAACAACTAATAAAGACTATGCTAACTGGCATAAACGATTCTCCTGATATGTATTTGCAAAAAAAAATGAATTCTAAATAAACAGAAGATGCATCAGAAGCATTTAAATCTTTATTGTTTTTATTTTTTACTATCAAGGACACAATTTTATGAGCGCAAGAAATATTGACATCAGAATGTGAAATAGTTCTTGCATTAATAGAATATATAGAATATTTCTCCTCACAGAAATTTAAAAGGACGTCAATAGTGGAGATTTAGCAGAATTCCAGATATCCAAAATAGAAAAGCTTGTTTATACCTAATTTTAGCAGGCTATGATGCTCAATGATAAATCAATGTCAAGTTGAAATAATAAATGTCACATTTAAATATGGGTAAAGAATTTCGAATCAAATGGACATGTATATTCCGAGATAGCTATAAATCTATGTCACAATCATGGGAACAGTTGGCAAAATAATTTAAGTGATGACAGTTCAGATACACCATGAAATATTTTAACGTGGCAACAAAATTTCCTACAAGGTACGTCTATCCTTATGAATATTTTGATAATTGTAATAAAATGACCTTACCACGCGTTAGCGAATTAGTGGGTTATATTCGTCATTCGGAGATAGAACATTTCACAAGACTATAACTGTATCAAAACCCTAATGAAGCATTTCAGTCTATGTATCTGCTCATTTTTGTCACTGGACTACTCCCTTCAGAGAGAGAAATCAAGAATTAGATAAGACGAAATGATTATGTCAAAATTATTTATTCACCAGCAAATCACAATTTTTCAGTTATTTCTCGTGTGCAAACATGATTGTATAATTCAGCATACAAGCTTCATCTAATGACTTAGATGTAACCTCACTACTAAAATTTACAAAAATAATTCCATATTTATATTCAATGTACGCATATTGACATTTCCCAATGACCCCTCAGCAACAACAAAATCTTTACAACCAAGTTATTATCATTTCTAGTCACTCCTTGATGCGTCTGTCCATGATGTGTGAAATCTAAAGCAATGCATGTCCAGACATTTAACATAAACGTTCTATCAGTATTTCATCTTTTTTTTTTTTTTGTTTCTTTTAACTTTCATTCAGTGAAACCGCGCTATTGTATCTTCGCCTATTTGCATGGTTAATTCAGTTTGGTTAGATATACTGGGTAACAATTTAGCACCATAGTTGGTTAGGTAGACTGTATAAGCATTGCAATGAAAACCTATGATTATAGAGGTGTTATTTTTGTAAGCAATATCATTATTTTTAACATAATCGTCCATTGCTGTCATTTCTCAGATAGAAAACATAATTCATCAGTATAGTTTTACTTTCATTTATTCTTTGCTCTTCTAATAGTTTATCCATATCCTAATGAATCTTTACACTTTGTTATCGGTATCTGGAATAAACTGTCTCATTACCTAGTTACTTATTTTATTCAATCCTATGTCAAAGCTAGTTAATACCTATGTCGTTTTTTAAGATGTCCTACAATTCTACTACTACCACATTTTGCAATCAGATCACTCGGTAACAAAAAATATACGATCAACGCAATAGCATAATCCAGTTTCATATTTGAGTCAGAAAAATTTGTTGGAAATTCAGCATAAATCGTAATCGACATAGCATTAGTGTCTCTTTTACATTTTAGAAACGCTGGTTCTAGTTTTGTCTTGATATTCTTTAAATAGAAAAAGTGTTTCCAAAATTAGTCTTCAGTTGTTTTCTCTAGTAAATTAAATTCATCAAATATCATTCTCCATTAGTCAACCATACCTGTCAAACATTAGGATGTGTTTACTATCCAAAACTTTGATGGTGTGTACTGTAATTTGTTCTTTTGGACCATTACCAATTACGTTTGCATTATTTCCATTTAGATCTATCCAATATAAATTTGATGAGAGATGGCATTTGTTGAAGATTGTGTTCAGCTGTGGTTCTGTTTGAATTAAATCATTGATTGTCTGTGTTCGACTGTAGTTCTGTTTGAATTAAATCATTGATTGTCTGGTAAAGGTATTGAACATGGCGATTTTCTCATTAAAATAAATGTTGTAACGAGTAGCATAAGGAACAGACATACCACGCGACTATTGAATTTGCATGCATGGGGCTCAGTCGCATTGTGTAAAGCCGTATGTATGTATATATGTTGTAGGGTTTAACGCCATTTTTCAGCACACGATAGGCTATACATGGCGGCCAGTATTAATGGTGGAGGAAGAACCCGGGAAAACCCCAGAAAGAACCACCGATTCACGAGAAGCTACTGGCAAGCTTTCTCACATACCCACACTGGCTGAATCCGAGACTCGAACCCACGCAGACAGAGGTGAGATGGCAGTGATCCGTAACGGAGAACGCTTTAGACCACTCGGCCACTCGGGGCCCCCATGTATGTATGTATGTATGTATGTATGTATTTATTTATCTATGTATTTATCAATGTAGAAATTAAATAATATATTTCTCCGTAATTTATTATCCATCTGTTTCCCCGTTAAATTTAGGAACATTGCAACTATTCATTCACAAAGATATTACTTAAATATTTCGTGAATGTGTGGTATTAAGCATGTATCCCCTGACTGAATTTGCAGCAATACTGATTCGAACTCGACTCCAGAAATACAAAGAATACGTCATGCATAAACACGTTATGTATTGCCAAAACCCTATGTTTGAATGTTTAGAACCAGAGCATTAAGATTTGTTATGTTGACCTATTCGATCACAATTAAAAATAATAGAAAAACTTTTATCACTTTTTTGTTTCATTACTATGGATGAATATTTCTACAAGCTGATTACAACACTATGAAAGAAAATTATTCAGATCCAATTATCAATGAGAAATGTAAAATCAAGCGATAGCCAGTAGTATTTTCTATTTGTTCTCCTTTTTTCTTTTTTCTTCTTTTTCTTGCAGATAATTTTAAGTCTAAAAGAAGTATCGGACATAATAAAATTAAACTAACTGAATAAACGTATTTGCAGTGAACAAAGGCCCAACTGCATTCTCTAAAAAGTTTTAATACAATAAGGCAAAAAGGCTATGAACCAAGAGCGTGCAACACAGGAAACATTATTCCTCTGTGTATTAAGCAGTATAAGCCATATCATGGTTAATCCATCTCTCTTCTCATAGGTAACTGTTTATTTGATTGTTGATCATAACGCCTTTGTATCAGTAGCTTATTTTAAAGCTGCTTCATGATTAAGTCATTGTCAGAGAGACGCTTACTTACACAACTGCTACTTACGGAGATATTTCTCATTTTCTGGTGAGATTTTGAAGGTAAGTACAGTAAAATATATTTTTAAAAAGTTTTTATCAGCTTCGATTAATAAGAGTTTCGATTTTTCTGTTTTCCGGTGATGGAGGACCTATTTAAGAGTGCAAATCAAGAAGTTTGTCTCATTATTAGGGAGGCATCATATTATGAGAAAATAAGGCATAAAAGTGGAGTTTGCATGTTTATTTAACAATAATTTACTTTAATCTACAATAATTTGATTTGATCCCAATTAAGGCAAGTCAGTATGAGCATATTCTATTAAAACACAATCCGCATTTTCAATATTTTGATAATATTGTATATCAGTATTAACAGTAGTAATATAAACAGATATCATTTTTCTTCTCATATAATACGGAATTACGAATTTCGGACCTGTTACTACTCTATGGTCTTATATTGTGTAACATAATAAGCCAAATTTGTAAAATTTAGCAAATAACTTATTTCCCTAAGAGCTATACCAAAGACTTGTAAAACTTGTACTCACAGGTGCCTCTCTTGGAGCACAGCATCTAAACGTTAGTGAATAATTGGCATCTCCTCGCATGTATCAAATACAGCGTAGAAAAACAATAGGTTGATATTTGTATGGTGTGCACATTTTATCCGTGAAACAAATTTCGGTACTCTTATATAATATGTGTCTTTAAATGATAAATTACATTTACCATCTATTTCAGCTTCATCACAAGATGAACATTTCGCTCTGCAGCAGCAGCTGTCATGTTAATATCTCCATCTTGTACTTCATGTTTATTTAGACTTCTATATCGTTTGCCTGTCTTCCATCCGCCTTTCTCTTTTTTTTCACGTTTATTTACACTTCTATAGCGTTTGCCTGTCTTCCATTCGCCTTTCCTTTATTTTCATGTTTATCTAGACTTCTATATCGTTTGCCTCTCTTCCATCCGCCTTTCCTTTTCTTTCATGTTTATTTAGACTTCTATATTGTTTACCTGTCTTCCATCCGCCTTTCCTTGTTGTTTTTTTTCATATTTATTTAGACATCTATATCGTTTGCCTGTCTTCCATTCGCCTTTCCTTTTTTCTTCTCACGTTTATTTAGACTTTTATAGCGTTTGCCTGTCTTCCATTCACCTTTCCTTTTTTTTCATGTTTATTTAGATTTCTATAGCGTTTGCCTGTCTTCCATTCGCCTTTCCTTTTTTTCACGTTTATTTAGACTTCTATATCGTTTGCCTGTCTTCCATCCGGCTTTCCTTTTTTTTTCATGTTTATTTAGACTTCTATAGCGTTTGCCTGTCTTCCATTCGCCTTTCCTTTTTTTTCCTCACGTTTATTTAGACTTCTATATCGTTTGCCTGTCTTCCATTCGCCTTTCCTTTTTTCATGTTTATTTAGACTTCTATATCGTTTGCCTGTCTTCCATTCGCCTTTCCTTTTTTTCATGTTTATTTAGACTTCTATATCGTTTGCCTGTCTTCCATTCGCCTTTCCTTTTTATTTTTATTTTTTCATGTTTATTTAGACTTCTATATCGTTTGCCTGTCTTCCGTCAGCTTTTCCTTTATTTTTCATATTTATTTAGGCTTCTATATCGTTTGCCTGTCTTCCATGCGCCTTTCCTTTTTTTCATCATGTTTATTTAGACTTCTTTATCGTTTGCCTGTCTTCCATGTGCCTTTCCTTTTCACGTAATCTAATGATATATTTATTTATTTATTGAAGTATGATCATTACGAATTGGTTCAACACTGATGGCTCTACCAGACATGATTGAACGCTAAATATTGGGTTGATTGATTGACTTTAAAAAATTATCTAATTGGACAGCTAAAGATATTTAAAGTCCATCATATCTGAATTCCACTGTCCATCTTCCATCACTTCTATCAATTTTAATGAATCTATTGTGCTCTTCAGGTGTTAACTTTTCGGTCAAAGTAACAAAGCATATATAATGCATACTATTTTCTCTAGATGACTCACTAGTTTGCTCTCAGATCCTTGATTCACTTATAATGTTCTAAATAGTCTAACACGGCAGTCATTAGGCAGTCCCATCTCGGTTATTCTTTGTTTCCATCAAAAGCTTTCCTAGGCGAATGGTGTCAATTACTACAACATATCTAGGACTTTCTTTTCCTTCATATTCAGTTGTATTACTTTTATGACGTGAGAATTGTCCTTCGTTTTTCTCTCAGTATCTTCATTTGTATTGTTTTCAAATCGAGGCATGTCGCTGATATCCCCTGCATTTGATAGTTGCATTGGTTGAAAATCTGATCTGCATCTGTTTCCTCAGACAATTTCTGGTTTCCGTTCTTTACTTTCCTATCCTGATCGTAAATGTGTCAGTCTATTAGTGTCATCATTCCTTCTACTTGTTCTATGAAGCTCTTTTAATTCTGCAACAGAAATATATGTTTGTGATTTAGTATCCATGACAATTGTACTAATAATGGCTTTACTTTCGTCAAATGTTTCTTCCCCAAATCCATACCAATTTCTGGGTATATTGTAATCTGAACTGTTGTGTTACGAGTCTATGCTCTTAAAATAAGTAACAGGAAACAGTGAAGACAGCAAGCTTTGCAAACTTTAACAATTAATTTATTTCCCCCAGAATATAAATTGAAAAATTAGAAAAATGAACTTACGGTTTTACGAATTAAATCTAAAAATAATCCAAGAATAAAAAACACAAGTCCAATCAATGAAAAGTTCTACGTGAATCTCAGTTCACAGTTCAAATCCCGATGAAATTCAAGAATAAAGACGTTGATGTCTGTAATAGCCAGCGTTGTACTGATGTGTCAACAGTCTTTTGTTGAAATACAGAAATTATTATTCCAGTTTTGAATTCCGTATAAATTACATTGAATGTGTTTTTCTAAGAATTATATCAGAGCTCTTTTGTATTTCCAGAGAAAATAATCAGTTGAATACAATAATTTGAAGAAAATAAAATTCAGCCCAAATTGGTCACAACATAATGCAACTTAACGTGTCAGATGTTAAAGCACGTTTGATAGAATTCTTAACAAAGCTTCAACTATACGACTATTTAAAACGCAAAACGGATTCACGGATTTGGGTCAAAAGTTCATTGTTCTGGAAAAAAAGAAGTTTGTTTTGGAACAAGGTCTTTAATCAACCTGAACGTTACGGAGAGGGACATGTTAGTGATAACGGTACATTACAAGTTAAAAATAGCAACAACAACAATAACGAAAATACAAGTACAAAAGAATAGCTTTATGAGCATAAAAATACCTTCATACCTAGTATACAGTTGTAACAATTACAATAAAGAATTAAAAATTTGATAAAAAACCATCATAAGTCTCCAGTTAAATAAAATAGATCTAAATAATGGCAAAAATCACAATATGTACAAAACTCTTAGAAATGATACAGATCTTATATTTCATTTTACTCTTTGGTTCATCTGATCAGAATTACCTGAAAAATTGATTTGTTTCTTCAGACAACCGTGTCAATGCATCCATAAAGAGGAATTTGGATTCTGATGCTTAATTAAGCCTTTCATGCGTCTAGTTTACCAGATAAAGGCAATTATAATGTAACGTGTTAACCAATTATTTAAGTCATGAAAACAATGACCCTACATATAACACCTTGACAATTAGCTGAGAAGAACGCGTTGTTTCAGGTAGAAGGTGATATTGAATTTCAATACTTTTCACAATGCAGTTCAAGTATACTCTTGCTTTTGATCAATGTGCTAAAGTCGCTCACACCTTTAACCCTCTCTTTTTGTAAGTTATGCCCCTTTACCTGCAAAGATACGAGCTATCAGACCAAATCCCCATTTAATTTTCATTATTCTGGGCAGATATTATAAAGTAGGAAATGATCATTTGTTTGTCCCACAAGAAAGAAGAATCACAGATTCAAAATATGACAGTAACTCAATTTTCACCAAATGCAGATAGCACCTGTGAAGCGTTTCTGTTGGAGGGCTTGACATAAGTACTGAATCACATTTCACGCACGGAGTTGAAGTGTTTTTAAATAATTATATTTTTAACTCAGTATGTTTCTGAGTGGAAGAACATAGCAGGGATTGTAGGCATATATGCGTATGCGAGTTGAATCAGGCACAAAAGCTTAGGCAGATGCATGTAAACTTGAAACTTCTTCCTTGACCACACCTGTTTTAACATTTTACAAAGAATGAACGTGTTTCAGCCTCTTAAAATCCAGTGCAGATAAATAAAGTTGCTTTGCATTACTGTTATGCATATCTGTATTTTCGTAACTCATTGTGCAAGTTGTTTCTAATGTTTGTAATTTATATCCATGGTTGTAAATCATACTGAATATCTTTAGTTAAATTTTGCATACGTAACCCGAGTACCTTAAGAGCATAGTAGTTACATAGGATCTGTAAATATATTACCTATGAGCTGACAATTATTAATCATTAATAAGATATAATGGCGTCTATGGCTTAATTTCTCAGTAACTGACTATATAATATTATTTTGAAAATGTTGTGAATTATTCAAAGGAGTTCTGGACGTCGCCATCTTGGCGGACCAGTCCATTTCCGGTTTTGAAATTTATACAGAAATTATTATTCATTTTGGACTTTCAAAGAACTTTGTCACGATTATTCTCGATTCACATCATAATATTGTAAGTTCCTTCATCTCATTTTCATGTATGACCTTGATAATTAAATTATTTGTTAACTTTTACAGAACTTGTAGGTTTTGCTTCTTTTTGTTGCTATGTTTGTGACCAAAGCGTCGTAACATTCAAAAAAATCAGTGAAACATATACCCAGAATCAAAAGACCATATGACAAGTATCAAAACTCAGATAAACATGTTTACAGTGCTGCATGTTCGATGTTTAGAAAGGAAAAAGTTAAAAGAAAATTCTCGTCTGAGTGTGATTCTACAATTCCAAGTTAGCTCAAAGGAAACGTAATTGGAACATTTAATAGTACTCAGGTCATCCACCATTACAACACAGTAGGTAAGTATATATTTATTTTATGTTTCTGTGTTCGTAACTGTCATGTATTTTGCGTCGTCAGTCATACAAAGGAATTCATTTAACACGGATCTGTTTGGCCACTTTCTCAGTCCTCTGTACCGTGCCTCAAATAATTTCCTCTCCCTTGTTGAGAATGTGGTCAAATGCCCCCTTTATTTGAATTAAAAAATATTACTACCCGATGTAACAAAGGGTCCGGATTGCTAAATGAAAAACGTTAAAGCCGATTATAATCAAAGCAATATTAAAAGCCTAACATATCTTACACTATCAACTAAACGATAAACTGTCTTCTCCCTGAAAAGACCAGACACCGTATATATATATATATATATATATATATATATATATATATATATATATATATATATATATATATATATATAATTTTTTCTCTCACTATTGTAGATTGTAAGGGTCATTTTAATAAACACATTACATAGTTGGTTACACGTTTAATTTGGGTGGATATACTTATGTGACCTTTAGGTCTTGCTGTCGAATATGATGTGATTTGAGCCAAGTCACCTGATTTCTGAATGGCTGATTGTAAAAGGACCTCACATTGTTTATAACATGAAAGGTTCTGGAAATGACTCTCATCCTGGTTCTGAAATTGTGTCTTAGTATTTTATGCAAGGTAGTGAAATAACGAACTTAATTAATTATATCTTAAACATCAGAAGAGAATTCAGTTATCTGAAATAGTCCAATTATTTGAGAAGATTTAATAATTTAAATGAGTGCTTTCAATTACAAAGTTGTCATAGACTTTATGACTAAGTAACTATATTTAATTAATCTGAATTTAACTAAGACATTTTGAATTATGTCATTATGATATATCAAGACTGTTAGCATACTCAACACCTTTGGACAGTGATTCAACGTTTGGGACTATTTTGGATTTCATTCATGTTCTATTGATTTATAACTTTGTATTTTATGGAAATAAATCATTCATTGACTTTTTAAAAAATTGTTAGTTTCGCTTTTCTGTTTCTTTGTTTAAAATCATAGATTCCTAACCATTTGTGCGAGTGTTTACGTCTCACCTGGACGAGCAAGCCAATATAGTTGCATCAAATAAAAACATTACTGAAAAATCTTACTTGTCACTACAATGTATATATTTTATGACATATTAATTTGTACGATGCAAATTCACACTTATATACAGAAGAAATGTCACTAAAGCCTACAAATCCTGCTTACTTCTATAACTTAGTAGCTGTTGATCTCAGCATAACCAGCTTGATAAGATAACTAAAATGTGTCACAACAAAACCATGAGACAAAGCAATGATGAGACATGAGACAACAAAACAATGAGATAAAGCAATGATGAGACATGAGGCAACAAAACAATGAGACATTGTATATTCAAACTGCTGAAAACAATCAATCAATTTAGTTCACCAAAGACAGACGCAATGGTAAAACAAATGTATTCACACGAGTTGGAAGAAAACAAAACTTGCTTACAGCTATATAACAACGACGTAAAAAAAATAGTCCGGTTTCTTTGGAGGGTCAGGGTGTTTTTACCTTCAAAGTCAACGGCACATGTCAGCCATGTTTTAGCCAATCTAAATAGCACAACCCTTTCAAATTTATTGCTTAATTCAAGACTAATTAGATCAATGCAGACAACAGGGTCTTACTATATCCTGCCTAATTTTGTTATTAGAATAATTACTTCTAACTTTCCAATTCGATTGTTGTGAAAATGTCTCAAGAAGAATGTCCTTAAGTGGCTATTTGCGCATGTTCTTTACCAGGAAGAATAAATAACACAATTAAGGCATGGTATTAATCTGCGAATGTCCTTAACGAGGAAGAAAAATCAGCACCATAAAGACGTGGTATTAATCTGCGCATGTCCTTTACCAGGAAGAATAAATGACACTATAAAAGACCAGTATTAGTTTACACAAGGATGTTGAAGCTGAAAGAAGTCTAATATCCAGATCTATGCATTAAGACTTAGAAAATACAGCAACTTGATTCAAAATGCTGATCTCCGGTAGAGGCTTACTTCTCTGTTTGATTGTAATGGCATGCAAGATGGACATTGTTCTTGCGGAACCTGGTATGTAGAATTTTTTTTGTAGAATGATACTTATGTAGATGATTTAATTTATACATGTTGAACACAATCTTTGTATTGTTTTGAAGATGGTAAATAATAATAATAATAATAATAATAATAATAATAATAATAATAATAATAATATATTCTAACGTGAGGAAAAATAGAAAGTAGCCAAGCAAAGTGATCTGGCCAGAGAAGTGAGGATGGTAAGGCAAACTCAGATACCATATCACTTGTGGTGACTGCACTATATTAGCATAAAGAAGCTATGGATGGTACAACAAAAACCGTACCTACTATAATAAAGGTCGCTACGCTATGGATGATTCGACAACATCCATACCTACTGCAATAAACGTCACTATGGCATGAATGGTATGACAACAACCGTACCTACTACAACTACAATAAATCTAACTACGCTATAGATGATACGACGACAACTGTACCTACTACAATAAACGTCACTACGGTATGGCTGGTACAATAACAACGGTACCTACTAAAATAAACGTCACTACGGTATGGATGGTACAACAGCAACCGTACCTGCTACAATAAACGTAATTACGGTTTAAATGATACGACAACAACTGTACCTACTAAAATAAACGTCACTACGGTATGGATGGTACAATAACAACCGTACCCACTACAATAAACGTCACTAAGCAAAACAGATACAGCAGAGAGACCAATGAAGTTTCAGGTCATTGAATGTAGCAAGATCTCCGCTAAAGGTCCTTCCAAATAAACGATCAACAGGTTGTGGAAAAAGCAATAATACGATGATCACTATGCTCCTATACTTCTTGTAAAAGCTAAAGTCAGAAGGAACTGGTCTTCGACAAATTCATTTTATTGCCATATCAGTTTCTAAGAGTAATCGACATTCATAAGCCATGTGCAGATCCCTAGAACTGTACGACCAATAAATTGGTCTAATCATTGCATTCCTTTATTCTTTAAAATGAATAATACCATATCTTTATTTTCGATTTGTTTTTGTTCTTGCAGATGATATATCCTCCTTCCTATTGTGCGTTAAAAGATTTGTCTTATTATTGAATATTTCTACTTTACTTTTTTCTAAACTAACGTCATGAGAGAATGAGTTAGATCGTATTTATTTATTCATGCTTTCGTTTATGAAAGCTTCAAAAAAATTTAAAACTAAAATAATTCATTTCATTTTTAGCATTACTGTAATCTTCATCTGTTGTATCTGGTCTGTCCTCTGAGATCTGAATAAATCTTTTGAGGGCATTTTAGTTTCATGAAGCCTTTCAAACTAATATACATATTCTTATCTTTTGAGGGCATTTTAGTTTCATGAAGCCTTTCAAACTAATATACATATTCTTATCTTTTGAGGGCATTTTAGTTTCATGAAGCCTTTCAAACTAATATACATATTCTTATCTTTTGAGGGCATTTTAGTTTCATGAAGCCTTTCAAACTAATATACATATTCTTATCTTTTGAGGGCATTTTAGTTTCATGAAGCCTTTCAAACTAATATACATATTCTTATCTTTTGAGGGCATTTTAGTTTCATGAAGCCTTTCAAACTAATATACATATTCTTATCTTTTGAGGGCATTTTAGTTTCATGAAGCCTTTCAAACTAATATACATATTCTTATCTTTTGAGGGCATTTTAGTTTCATGAAGCCTTTCAAACTAATATACATATTCTTATCTTTTGAGGGCATTTTAGTTTCATGAAGCCTTTCAAACTAATATACATATTCTTATGGGAATATCTGCATAGCTTTATTTTTTATAGTTTCCGTGAAATAGTCATAGTTTAGGTAGTCCACAAGATGTTGTAGCGATTATCACGTAAACTAATAAAGATCCTAGTGTCAAAATGTCTATCGATAATAAACTCTAAACAAAATTCATTACTTATCAGTACTGTTTTCTTGATATGGCTGGTATTTTACCACCATCTTGCTATATATATATATATATATATATATATATATATATATATATATATATATATATATATATATATATTGGATTGCTGCTTTACAATTCATTGACTACGAAAGATAGTAATCATGCCGCTAAATAAAGCAGCTGCCTCTCCTTCTCATAGTTCAGCTCTTCACGAACTTCAAAAGCAACCACAGTGAGTATGTTATGGAGAACAAGGTACAAAGACTGACCCATAATGTTAAATCTCTGGACATTAACTAAACCCCAGACATCAATTTAGATGTTAAATTCCTGATAGGCTCCAAACAGTAGTATAATGTTAGTTCTATGGAACTTTCTAACATTAGCGTTCCCGTTAGAGACCAGGTAGACCCAAAATGTTAAATGTTTGACCATTTCTATTTAACTCCTCAAAATGGCGACCTGATGTTAGATTCCCATCGATACAGATGGTATTCTGATGGTAAATTCAAATTCTAATCTGGGTGCAATTTTTGGGTCAAGAGTATCATTCCCATGTTAAAGAGTGCCATCTCCATGTTAAATTCGTCTCTTTGCTCCATAGACACCCACACGTGTTGAATATGTGGATATTGAACATTATACTTCCCACTCAGCGGCCTACACTGTCCCATAATATTACTTTGCTTCATTTACCACCAAAAATACCAATAATGATACAGTGTTAAATGTCCAGACAGACATATATACCACAGATCAACCGACTATGCTGCTCATATGTAGGCAACTTAAAATCAGCAGTAATGGAATAAAAGAGAATTATAGGAGTACGATGGAAAACGTTCCTGTTTACAGTTAAGTGTTTCGTCTTTGCTTTAATTGACCATGCACATGCGTCAAACCTATTTCTAAAAATGTCCTCATTTTCTACTCACAATTGACGCTTAAGCAAATTAATTCTCATTCTTGTCAACAGTTTCAGTATTCTTTGTATTACTCTCTCTCTCTCTCTCTCTCTCTCTCTCTCTCTCTCTCTCTCTGTCTCTCTCTCCGGTGAATGAAGCTTAGCAAGCCGTACAAATATTTGGGCTTATATAGATGAAGGGCTGATCAGTTCCCAGTTCCCAGAGCAATACGTCCAGGACAATTCATTTTTGAAGTGGGACAAATAACATTTTCCAAAGCACTTCTCCGAGACGCGAGTTTATCCTTATTTCAAAACAAGTAAAGCAAGCAGCAGGGAAGTTCTACAGACCAGACTCCCAGACCAAAATAAAGCCTCCTACGAGAACTTTCTCCGTAGAAGCCTCAGATTTCAAAAATAAGCCTTCCCACGAAAATTAATTTGCGTAAATTCGTTCCCGATTGCAATTTTTGTGTGCAAAATCGATGATTCTGGACAAGTAAAAAACAAAGATTTTTTTGGGGGGGGGGAAATTTATTCCGTCGACGAAGTTTGCAAAGTTTGGCTGCAAATTTATGAATAAATTTGATCAAGACCGATTCGATATCTACTACGCGGATCGTGAAGATTAATCGTGATGAAACCATGCGGTGTTGCCTGGGCGCGGCTGAAGAAATTTTTGAATTTGTTTATGTCCATATCGCCGTTGCACCAAGTCTGATGAATATTTCTCAGCGTGTGAGTATCGACGCCATTGAAAACCGATAAGATGTTACAATTGTCCCTAATTACCTTTGGAATTTGCGTATATCGCTGCGTCACGTAAATCACATCGGTGTTCTTGTGTCGGCCACGCGAGAATATCCTAGCCGGATTAGTTTGCTTATCCAGCATAACATCATCGAAAACAACAAGATTATTAACATCGCCATCTAAATTTTCCACAGATGGAGCTTCATTGATGTCTGTGATGAATTCGATTGTGCCTTCGTCGGTATTGTCGCTAAATTCCTTTAGCACTTGATAACAACGCTGATCATCAACGGATGGCGCAACCAAATACAACTTATCCCATTTTAGCCATCGCATTATCAAATTTAGCAACAACTGCGTCTTTCCAGAACCGGACGGGCCAATGATTATCATCCTTATCGAATTCGGTAACACCGCGTTGTGTTTCACCTGCTCGCGTCGCTTCGTGGCTGAAAAATCAATTACATTCATGTTACTAGAATACATGGATCTATATTGTGTTAAGTGTCGCACGCGCACAGCTACGATAAATCCAATCGAAATCGTCACACGCAATAACAGAAACGCAATTGCAGGAGAATGCGAAGTTTGTAAGACACGCAAGTTCAGATTTGTAAAAAAAAAAATAGAAGAACCGGAGGAGACATTACCGCCTCCATGAAAAATCTACCTGGGTTGCCCTGGGCGAAATATCCCGGAGAAAAACATCTGCCAGGATACAATTACTGCGGACCCGGCACAAGGCTCGATATAAGGCTCAACGATAATAATCAACCAAATCCCGGCGAAGATCCAGTAAACGCCATCGATAACGCGTGTTACTATCACGATCTTGCGTATCGTAGCGGGGATTTACAACAAAGACATCTCGCTGATATTAGGTTAATTCATGCAATAGACGCGATTCCTGACAAAAGTTTCAAAGAGAAATTGGCAACCTGGTTGATAAAAGGCGCGATGAAAGGTAAATTAGTACTCGGCGCTGGTAAATAATAATGGAGCAAATATATTATTCTCCGAGAGGATTCTGGCGAGGAAAATCAGCAATAGCCAAACTCGCCAAGGCAGCAAAAGTAAAACAGTCCGTTGCTGAATCGTGGCTATCGAAACAGGCGGTCTGGCAAATTTATCTTCCTCCGCCTAAGAAAATACCATTTGCGAGTTTCACCGTCAGTGTCCCTAATGAGGTCCATCAGGCTGATCTTATGTTTCTTCCTTACGATACCGTCGACGGAGTCACATACAAATATGTCCTGACAGTCGTTGATATCGCAAGCAGATACAAGGAAGCGGAGCCGTTATCGAATAAAACAGCAACGGAGATCGCTAAGGCGTTTAGCGAAATTTATTCACGATCCCCGTTGACCTGGCCAAAGCTTCTCCAGATTGATCCAGGGTGAGAATTCCTCGGTGCGGTTACTTCATTGATGAAGAAGAATAATGTGAAAATTCGACGCGGCATAGTTGGTGTTCATCACAATCAAGCTATCGTTGAGAGATTCAACAAAACTCTTGCAGAACGATTATTCGGATACCAATACGCGCGTGAATTTATTCAAGATAATCGATCTCATGATTGGGTATCAAGATTGCCTCATGTGATTAACGCGTTAAATAACGAAGTAACTCGAACAATAGCAATGAAGCCTGCAATTGCAATTACAAAATCGAATATACCCCTAAAGCGAGATTCTACGATTCCGCCTGTATTAGGTAGCGTCACTGTCAGGTATTTATATAAAGAAGGCGAGGCCGAGGCAGGAAGAAAAAGAGCAACCGATCCAAATTGGAGCGTAACAACACACAAAATATCAGCCGTAACAAGATCGTCAGGAAGACCAGCAATTTATTTCCTAGATTCGCTAGCGCCACAACGCGGATTTACCAAGGAAGAATTACAAATAATACCGAAAGATACTCAACTACCGCCAGCGTCATTAATGTGAAACCGAATTCTACCTAACTGAGATAATTTTCTTACTCTTGACACGGCTAAATACACTAAATTTGACCAGGAAATTCTATCATCGACGATCCAAACTTGGCCATCCACGGTTAATCCCTGCGACGAGTGTATCGTTGTTGCATATCCTAGTTTCCATGGCGATCTTTCTGCGTTTATCGCGTCATTAACAAGATTAATATCAACAAGAATAATATCGTTCAGTACCAAGATCTTTTCCTCTCCGCAGGGTAAAGTAACACTAATATTTTGTTTCCTGGTATCAGCGGGCCTGTAACACAACGGCACCTGTAATGTTGGAAATTTCTCGCAATGCAGCTTAAATAACATTTCCTGAATAATATCACGAATAATTTTCCTACTAGCAACGATCAAATGATCGGGACGCCACAAATTTAGAAAAATATCCATCGGAGTCTCGTCGATTATTCTTCTCATCACATCGCATTGAAACTTATTCGGTTGTAATCGAATTATTTTTTTGAATTCGGTCAGTAAAATATCATCGGATCTATAATCGGCGTCGATTTCCTCATAATAGTCAACGAAATTCCTGAGCCATTCGTGAGGAGATTCACCATCAATCGGATCAGGCTGGCCATGATCTCCGCACATTATCACGGCGGTATTTTTCTCCTCCAGCCAGATTAGGAACGATTTTAATACAACTAAATTTACTGTGCAAATTTCATCAAATATTATAATTCTGTTGATATATTTATTTCCCATACGAGCCGAATCCCATAATCCACCGCTGTATTTGAAATAACTGTGATACGTACAAGAATCAACGCCGCGTTGCTTTATTTCTCGCGCTAATCTGTGAGTTGGAGTCAACACTATCATATCAGATTTCGCAAATAAATTTATCGCTCGCGTTGTTTTACCGCTACCACCAGGACCATTCATGTAAACGAATTTGTTACGTGAAATCGGGTCAAATGCAGATGCAGCCATCGATATTTCCTCGCATTTATCTCGATGAAATTTATCGCAATCTTCGACATCGGCGTCCTCACAGTAATCTAGGATATCTTCGTTTTTTATCCTCCAAGTGCCCCAAGAACCATCAGCGATTAAATTTTCTAGCCTATACTGATATTTCTTATCGATATAAAACGAGTCCGTTGCGACCCTTACCGCGATATCAGAAAATTTATTTATCATCGACAGTAAATTTATACTAACATAAGCGAGCATCGATGATCTCAAATGCGTATACTGCGCTGATTCTCCATCGAGATAGCTAATTACGGTACTCAACTTTACTCCGTCAATGATAATATTCTCTCTGTTGCAGAATATTCCTCGCGATACCGTATCGGCAATAATAAAGTCCATTTCGGCATCGTTGATAAACAATCTAGCGTGTCGGTGTTTATGATCAACGGATCCTCCTTGAGTAAATTTGCCAATTATTTTTCTTCCGATATCCTTCGCGTTTTCACAATCCGTCGGCAACCACACTTCAGTTTGTTTTCTATACGATATAATCGCCTCGCTAACCGTCAACGATACTAACATTGACGAATCCAGCATATATCTCAACAACACTATAGGGACCCATCTGCGTTGAGATAAATGCCGACCAAACCAAATATAACAAATTTTATGTAAATTTTCCGCAAACTCGAATGAAGTAACACAAGCGAATCCGGTCATGACAAAATCAGGTAACGGTCCGTTAATTGCTACCCTTGTCATTTCGTTGGTGGGATGGCCAAATTTAGCAAAATAATCCGCACAATCACCATATCCGAGGAAACTTCCAGGATAGCACGCGCTCATATCAACGGATATCATATCTTCGAAATAATACTTGGTATTCCACAATCCGCCATGGCCGTATTCGATACAGCTAAGTTGAATATCAGTGAGAAATTCGTTCCTTGTAGGTTTCCACGAATTTCTTTCTCTGGCAGCGTGAGCAGCAACAGACGGAACCGTAAAACAATTCGTTAATAACTGATCAGGATTTGACGAATATTTCACCGCGATATTTTTCATAGATTCATGTAATTTTTCATCACGGTAAATATCTCCTCGCGGCAATATAAACTGATCATATTTTTCTTCGCTCGAAAATAACCAAACTGATATCGGATCAGATGCGGCTAATATTTTGATATATCGGAACATGGCATCGGAATTGTCTTTTGCGCCTTCCACGGGATAAAATTTAACAACCCGATCTCGCGGGAATATCATTACCGACTGCGACCACGCATGTGAATTATGATCAACAATCTCGATTGGTACTCCTCGAGATTTATACGGCGACGAGTATAATATTTCTCCCGATAGCGTTTTCACCGTGATAGGAAATTTAAGTTTCTTGCTCAACACAGCTACATCGTCAATCGATGCGCCATCAACAACAGTCTTCGCCCATGAATTAATTTTATTCAATCTCAACTGAGTCAGACCAGATCCACGACGAGCGTTTTTCATGTGCTCGATAACGCGCTCGGCAACGCAATTTATCATCGGAGATTCTTTCATCGCAGGTAGATTTTTCATGTCAGGATTATTATTTAGCCGATAAATTCCATAAACAACAGCGCTAGATGGATACGCTCTAGCATAATAAGGACCATCGATTCCCAATAATAATCCTGGCTTCGAATTTTTATCAAGGATGACGTTTTTCTTACTGCCACGTATTGGATCTCGTTTATCGCGAATAATCCAAGTGTCGTCAGGCATTTGTGCAATAAATTTTATTCCGAAGATAAATCGTTCTTCTTTGTGTTCGAATTTTATGTGCTCGATTATCTTCTTGGCCCGTTCCAGATTCATCGTAGCATCAACAGCGTTAGTTTTCCATGTCGACCAAGTGTGAACCGCTCCATCATCGAAGAATTCCTTCTTGGCGCGATCAACCTCAGGAATGATATATTCTGCCTCATCAAGATCAAATGTATCCATTATTATATTTTAGACAAATATCTAAATTATGATGAATAAATGTTCGTGGATACCAATCGGATCAACAAAATTATGCGACAAATCCTGCAGAGGTGATTATTGTGGTGCTCACATATATGCAATTCGACGTGGCAGTAAAGGACCACAGAGGTGTTTAGTTTGTCAAGTTGGCACTCGAGGAAAGACACGATTGTGTTTATCCTGCGGAGGAAAGAATTATCGAGAATTACTCAGATATTACAAAAAGAGATCCTCGTCGGTGATAACCTGCGAAGAAGATTATATTAATCGATTCAAGGCAAATTACGATTTAAACAAATAGAATATTGTATATGAATCCAAAATCAACGATTCCTCTAGCAACAATCACATACGAGTATAAATCACACCCAACCATCGAAGGTTACGAGGCGTCATCGGATGGTGTTGTCAGAAATATCAAAACAAAGAAAAATGTTGGTTTCGTTTGTAATTCGGGCTATCTCATGTTCACAGTTTGTAAGAATAAAAAACAAAGAAAAACGAATTATTATATTCATAGATTTGTATTCGAAGTTTTCAACGGACTCATCAAGGATAATTTGGTCATTGACCATATCGACGGAAACAAACTCAACAATAAATTATCCAATCTACGCGCAGTAACGCAGAGTGAAAATTCCAAATTTGGTAATACCGGTAAATATCCGAAGTATGCCAGGGCCGTCAAATCGGTAAATCAAGCAACAGGCGAGGAGATGATATTCACGTCGATGTATGCAGCTGCGAAATATTATGAAATTAATTCAACATCGGTGCAATTTGCAGCAGAAAGAATAAGAGCAACTTTTTCCTACAATCTTGGCACTTGGCTCAAATTTTCCTATATTCCGATAATATTTGATTCGGAAAGCAACGAAGAATAATTAAATATTACAAAATTAATATAACATGAACGAACAAACCATAAACAATATTATCGAAGCCATCGATGATCTGAGAAAGAAAAAAATAAATCTTCCCTCGGAGTTGGACACGAATAAAATTCGATCCGAATTCGAGACGATTGTTCACGGGAAACTCGAATACAAATACACGCTACCATCCGAATACAAATTAATAAAGAAAATCCAAATCGCGACGTACCAATCACTTGCAACAGTCAGCGATGATCGCATCGAGGATTTTGTTAAATTATCGACGCTGGTAGAAAAAGCTAGGTTGATTTTATCAGACGCATACGAATCAAGAAAAATTACAAGTTCACGCGTCAGGCAGTTGAAAAAACTGGTCGAAGAGAGCAAGGCCAAGGAAATTTCTGATCCTTGAATCTTCCTGAAGAAATTCCACAAAAAAACAAAAATTAAAAAAATATATTAATTTTGAAAATTTCCCTGGATTTTATTTATTTTTTTGGCCCATTTTTCCCTGGCAGACAGAATCGAAGATTTTTACGATCTTACCAGCAGATTGATACTTAATGTTTCTCCGCGGATATCAAGCAAATTTCCGTCTTGATTCGTTAGTTTGAAATTTATCCTTGATAATAATCGATTGTGGCATCGCAGGTAAAACGGATTTACTGGCTCTTTTATTATCAAATATCCGGGAGAGACGTTAGGGGAAAACGAATACAAGATAAATCCCTGCTGCGCCTGATTTGACTCTGACGAATCAACATTATAGCTACCCTCGACAACATCCGCGTGAAGATAAATCGCGATAACTTCTGTTATATTAACGATACCAGGTGAAATATGCCGTCCTTGCCCCACTCCATCGTTGTTATGCTGCAAAACCGATTCTGCTTGTAATTTTTTCTTAGTCCACGCATCGTGTAATTTAGGAAATAACTTATCAGTGGTATCAGTGACAAATTTTCTCATTTCATTAACGTTATAACCAGGAAATTTGTAACTTAGCAGTGTCCTCTCGGTTAAGTTATGTCTTTGCATGAATGCCGTGATAATATAACCAATACCAAAAATCGCGCTGTTTTGTATATTTTCCATCGCTAGATTGTTAATGAGTTCCATATCAGCGGCTAATTTATTTATTCGCTCTACTGTTATGGTAATTTCGGTACATGAAGTTTGCACGTTAAATATACACTCCTGGAAAAAATGATCTAATAATTTTTTTTGTTTCTCGTATTCGTTAATAATTTCGCCAAATAATAATTTGATACCATCCTCGAACAAATCCAGCATATACACAGAACCTGAAAGAAAATCGAGGCTTTCTTTCATTTTTTCATATTTATCGATGTAGTCCAAGTTGATTCCGTGATAGTTTTTTTCATCGCTGATAAAATCTTCCCTTTTTGGTTCTGGCGTTATTATCTCCCCTGGTGGAATTTCAGGCCAACCCAATACGGTCCTAATCGACGAATGATAAATATCTACCATATACGGCGATGATACCTCGATGATCGACGATAGTGTTGGTTCATGTGAGGATATCTTTATTCCTGGAGTAGCATCGCCGGTTATATTTGATATCCTGCTGGTAAATTCCTTATCCAGCTGCTCAATTTCGTAACTGCCTGTTGGTATACTAACAGTAAACCAATCAGGGGTTCCATCGGCGCGTTTTTTATTAGCGATAACAAGTGAATTGTTTGACAATAATTTACCAAATGATTTTGATCTGATATTAGGCCAACTGTTGTAGACACGCAATTGTGTTAACGCAATTTCCTTGACGTTAATTGGTATTGGAAAATTAATGCTAAATTCTGGCTTAGTTGAGCTTAACGATATTAACGTTGTTGTCGGCGGTGTCGTGTTTGTCACGATCTGGGCTAGCTCGGACATTATTGATATTCATTTGTTCAATCTCGGAGTAAATACTTATCATCGAAGAAAATTCTAGATCGGAGATAACGCCATCGTTAAGACTCTCGGAAAGTAACGATGATAATTTCGAATACGCGTCGTTGACCTGGGATAGTTTATTTTTGTATAGAGACAATTTCTCACTCGTGCACGAGGATATCTTTTTCGCTACGATATTGAGAACACCAGCGATTGTTGTTGTCGACGAGATTATTATCGTTGCAACGATTGGCGCTATTGTTGTTACCGCGGATAAAATTATTCCCGCACCAGCGACTACCGCGGATACTGCGTACACAGCGACGTCAATGATAACTAATCTACGCTGGTATTTCCTTATTTTTGTTTGATATTCGTCGAGGAGCTTTTTTAGCGAATCCTGCCATGATCGCGCCTGATTGTAACGGTAATCCGATGCGGTCATTTATTAGTATCTTACGATAACAATTGCGGATAATATGGCGTATGTTCGTATAAAAATTCGAAAATTATAGAATAATTCACCCCCCCCCCCCCATGCTGGTTCTGGGCGTGAATATTGCTCTGTCTGGCGGTTCTAGCGTGAATGTTGTTTTGCTATATTCACTTAACGAAACAATAATAAAAAATCCAGGGCAGAATTCATAAATTTTATAATTCTGATCCGGTTGTATCTTAAATTTTATATCGGAGATAATATATGCTCGATACACGCCAGCAATTGGCGCGGTAAAGCTAAATGTGTCATTATCGAGTGTCCAGGTTAAATCATTCATGAATAACACAAATGTTAGATTGCATCGTATAATTCTGTCTATCAATTTATTTGTCACATATAATTTCCCCAATATTGGGATATCCAACGATGATATTTTTGTGTTAATATCGTTAATTTTTGTAGTTGCGTCGAGAAGTTTCGCGTTATAATCTTTAATTTCTCCGTCGTACACTGATGTATCAACTTTTTTATTCGCTAGGTTGTATGTCAGGGTGTTTCTATCGTCGATACTGTTAACAAGCTCGACGACTCTTTTTATTTCATTGATGATGTCGCTAGATTTTTTATCGGCATTTTGACGTGCTAGTTCGAGTTCAACGTTAATTTTAGCAATATCCTCATTGATGGATTTTGTTTTCTCGGTAAGATCGTCGTGTAATGTTTTATCAACTTTTTCATTTGCGATTTGGCGCACCGCGGAGGTTTCCTCGGATATTTTAGTAACATCTTCGCTGATTTTTTTTGTTTTCTCGCTGAGGTCGTTATGTGATGTTTTATCGACTTTTTCGTTTACGATTTGGCGTACCGCGTTAATATCATCGTTGATGGATTTTGCTTTCTCGTCGTGTGATGTTTTATCGACTTTTCGATTTACTAATTCACGCATCACATCAATATCTATGCTGATTTTAGTAATATCCTCGTTGATTTTTCTTGTTTTCTCGCTGAGGTCGTTATGTGATGTTTTATCGGTTTTTTGAAATATTAGTGCACGTGTCGCTTCAATATCTTTGTTGATTTGGGCGATATCCTCGTTGATGAATTTTGTTTTCTCGGTAAGATCGTCGTAGGCATCTTGACGCGACAATCCACGTGCCGCTTCAATATCTTTGTTGATTTTGGCAATATCTTCATTTATTTTCTTTGTTTTCTCGCTGAGATCACTGTATAATACTTTATCGCCTTTCTTATTCATTGTGGTTTTTATTTCGCCAATATCGGCAATAATTTTAGTGATATCATCGTTAATTTTTCCTACCTTATCGCTGAGGTCATCGTGTAATTCTTGATCAACTTTTTTCTTTTCTAGCTGATCTGCGACGAATGAAGTGTCAGTGGATTTTTTTATATTCTCGTCAACTTTTTTACTAAGTTTACCCAAGGCATCGTCGAGTTTTTTAAGATCGTTAGTTAATTTGGTTAGTCGTTTTGCAAATTTTTCTTGAGCATCATCGTAGGTTGCCTTATCGACTTTTAGCAGCAACGCCGCTGATAACTCCTTGTCGGATTTTTCTACATCAGCGATATTGGCCTTCGATGGCAACTTCGCGATAAGATCAGTGACGTCAGCGATGGATTTTGTTACCGAATCTGACAGGCGAGTAAACTGCTCGATGCGTTCGTTATATTCGTCTCGCTTGATTATATCAGCTATTTTGACATTGCTAGTTTGTAACCGCCCTTCGGTATTTTGAAAAATAGCAATTTCGCCAGGATCTATCTCTGACAACGATAGGAGATTGTTAATATCACTCTTGGTTGCGAATTTTGATACATCGACGCCTTCTATTTCCTTTTCCTTTTCCTTCCTGAAGAGGGATCTACCGTAAATGTCAACCATGATATTTATCTACGGTATATTCAAATAAAATTTTGTTATAAGGGCCGGATGATTTTGAAATTGCGTCAAGAACATTAATTGACTCTGGGCCGCATATTGGTGGATCTGCTAATGTTTGTGTTGGAAGAGTCGAATACCAAACCGGAAGTTTCAGTTTTGACACGTAGTTGATAAATTCTTTCGGTGGTGCTAATCCGTACGAGTCAAAATAAACGACTTCGCGAGGATTAATCGCGTAGGCAACCCAGTGCGTACCAGGGCCGGTATTTTCATCGAGATTTATTATTCCTGTCTCGGTAGGGTTCGGTTTGTCTGGTAGTTGATCTCGCATAAATACGCCTCTGAAAAATTTTATTTTTTTTTTCTTTACTTCGTTGATTAGATCTAAATTTGATAGGGGCGTGTTAATCTTAGGCCGGATCCGTACAAAGGGGGTCGTCCTAGTCTTAGGCCGGATCCGCGATGATATTTTTTTTTACCGTATCGTCCTCCTGTAACTTTTTCTATTATTTTTTTAGCCCCGAATCCACCTAAGGCCGATACTGCGCCTGTTATTAACGGAGCCAGTAAAGGAAGAAGAAAAGGAAGAAATCCGCCTATTTTGACCATGTCTTTGATTGCGCCTATTGAGAGATTCACATGAACGCCGGAATTCGCTGATTTGGCCTTGGTAAATCGTTCACGTTGACCTCTAGTTAGTGATAGTTTGTTAGGCCCACCGTGAATCTGATTGTTTTTCAAGGTTAATTTCAAACCGCTTCGCTTTGCTGTTGCTGATTGGAGCTTTTTTATCTGACCCGGGGTCAGAGTTACACTGACGTGCTCGTATGGCATATTAATAACCGCTTAATCTAAATTTAGAATTTATCACATGTTCTCGACAGGAGCATCGATGACTCTCATTCTGCCGCTGATGCCTTCCAGGATCATTGTTCTATCGCTGAGGATTACCGCAACTGCTCTATATAAATTATTTCCTGTGTGAATTCTAGCTTTGAAATGAATATCAACAACGGATTGCTTTATCAGGTCGAGATGCTCCAGGGAAAAGTAGTATATAGGATAGCGAGTATTAAAATCTAGCTGTGATATTTGCAATCCGGTATCGATATTTTGATCGCGACCCATAAAACTTAGCAATCGATAATACGCGCGAGCTGTCGAATAATTGGCAAAATCGATGGCTATTTCCTCTGATGGTTCTTGTTGACCATTTACTCTCAGTGACACGTTTGTTGCGTTGATACTATCGAATATCATATGGCTGTATAATTGATGATATCTTCGCGTGTGCAAAAAAGCGATAAAGATATGCCTAGGTGCAGAGGTACCTTGCTGCGATGCAATACGCCAAGTAAAATCACCATCAATATCGGTAGTTATGGAATCTGTTGTTGTTGTTAGCCATGACATGATAGATTTACCGCCTTGGTTCATAAATGACAATAATTTTTCTTCTTCGATTATTGATGGAGTTATCGCTGGCATCCACAAGGTAAATTTGAGTAATTTTACCTGGCCGACATTTCCCGCATCAAGAGCATTTATCACGTTAGTAGCGTAATCGATATTACCTTCTCGCCAGATAGCATCATCGCTATTTCCTTTTCTGATAAGTGTTATGGTATGTTTCGCTCCGTAGATAATTTTTCTGAAATGCCTGCAAAATCCGAATATATGAGATAACGGAATAGCACAAGAGAATCTTCTGCGAGCTCCTTGCAGCATAGATTTTCGCGTGGCAAATCCGAGATTATCATCATTATTAGTGCCAATAGGGAGATCTTGGATAACTACAGGGGCTGGATTGGGGTGGGTGCGATCGACGGGTTGTCTGATGTCAAGCGGCCTACTATCGGGACGGTCAGAATTATCTTTGGCAAACATCATACTAGGACCAGCTGATCTAGTAAAATCATCCGAGTATCTAGCTAGGCCTATTATCGTCGTTGCTAAGTCAACATCATTGGTAATTGACTCAATCTCTCTTCCATCAATCATGTAAGTTGCGCTCTTGAATAACGCCATAATACCGTTGTTAACAAATCCGACTCTAAAATCTGCTGCATAGGCGGTATTATCCGCTTTAACAACTTCCCCGATAACTTCGATATATGCCTCAGATGGAAGAAAATATCTTGTTGTATCGTGAACTTGAATTTCCAAGCGATTAGATGTATTTGGTTCAACTGCATCGTACGAGAAATACTGGAAATCTCGCACGGATGTGTCTCTTCCTACGGGTTCGTCCATGTCGAACACTTCATTTGACACTTGTGCGATCATTTATTATTAAGAATATCATCTAAAACGAAGACCGCTGCCTGAAATAAAACTTGTATTAGCAACTTCATTTGCGAGATTTGTCTTAGCAACTTCCTGCGCTATATTTGTCTTAGCAACTTCCTTTGCGAGATCGTTTATTTTTTTATTTGCTGCGTCGTTTATGGCTTTGCTGATTTCGGGTGGCATTTCTCTGGTGCTAGGTAATTTGACGGGTTGTTTTTTGCGTATTAAATTTAATATTTTACTTTTGACAGCATTGTAGCCTTTACTGGCCAAATTACCGATACCAGAAATAGCAGTCTCGCCGATTTTTCCTATTGCTTTTAACCCGAACTGCTTGATCACGGGTCCGATTTTAGGTATTATTCGCGTAACGAGACTTCCAATGATATCACCGAATCCATTGCCGTGGATATATTTGTACACGGGCAATCGAGAGTTTACTATGCGGACCTGTTGAGGTCTGCGCTGATGTTTGTGAACAATCATGTTATTTCAATTGTGTTGTTTTAATCGATGAGCTCATCGACGAGTTCCTTGTAAATGTGAGAATTAATGATGCCACCGCGGAATAATCGCTGACAAATATCTGAAGCCTCGTTAATTACTTCACGGGAGTTATTTCCGGCTCGTTTTCCTCCGATTAATACCTCGAGGCGAGATACATCGTTGACAACACTGTCAGGGCAAATTGTATATCCGCTTCCTGTTTTTGGTTTTGGAAATTTCGATGGCGATAACGCTTCCTCGAATACTTCTCCTGACGATGTCCCTGATGACAACGTTAATGGTGATTCTAAGGGGAGTTGAAAGGAGGGGGGGGGGAAACCCGGGATTAATATATCACTCTTCCTTGTAGATGATAGACTTTCCCTTAGCTTCATTAATTTGTAATCACCAACATCCGATATAAATTTTTCAAAATTTTTATCAGAATAGTCTATTGGTTTTCCTAAAGTGCCAAAATAAATTATCGCCAGCCAATCAACTTCTTCGACTTTATCAGCAATAAATCTTCTCAAAATAAATCTTCTATTTTCAATAGAATCATCCGCAGCCATCTGAATTTTTGAATCATAGTTTCTAAGTAAATGCAATATGTTCGTGTTCAAATAATTATCAGCGGTTACACTAGTATCAAGTTTTATTGGATGAAGTTCATATTCTTCCTTCATCCTTATATCTTCGGAAAGTTGTGCCTTAGGTTGTGCTGGTTTAACTATCGGTGCCTGTGGTTGAATATCTTCTTTTTTCCTTCTTGATTTTCTCTCTTTTTTCTGAGGTGGAATTTTTTCTTTTGGTCTAGCTCCTAATTCCTGTGGTTGAACTATCGGTTCCTGTGGTTGAACTATCGGTTCCTGTGGTTGAACTATCGGTTCCTGTGGTTGAATATCCTCTTCCTGTGGTATTACTTTTCTCTTCCGTGTTTTAGTTTTTTCTTCCTTCTCCTGTTGTTTTCTTTCCTTCGCTTGCTGTTTTATATCTTCCGCTAGTTGCTTATTATAATTATATCTATCGTCTGCTGCTTCTAAAAATCTTCTAAAAAATGGATCCCTTTCACTCGCCTGTGTTTTTTCCGCATAAACTTTATATAACATACCATACCAACTATTACGGGTTTTATATTTTCCCTTTCCTATTTCAGTCAAATATTCATTTCGAACACTAAACATATCTTCCGCAAATTGACCAATTCGATCTATGGTATACAGTGTCGAGAGCGGTCGTGATATTATTTCCCATCCCTCATCGGTGAAATTTTCTCTTAAATTCTCGATATTAAACTTCCCTTTTTTTACTCCCGGTTTTCCTACTACGGTTTTTCCCTTACTACCTGTTTTATAAGCAATTGCAGGTTGTCGCCCTTGTGCTGCTGCTGCTATTGCTAATCGATCGGGTAATGTTCGTGATTGTTCCTCAATACCTTTCAACATAGGAAAAATTCCCTTTTTCTTCGTATCTGGATCTTTTTCGTCGCCAAATACAACTTGCTCGATTGTTCCGGTAACTGGCTTCAACCATTTCGATGATACCTCGGCAATTCCATGTTGTACATCTTCGTAACCACGAACATTTCTCTTAAATAATCGTTTTGTCGGGATAAGCTTCTTTAATGCCGCTAATTGCTCTCGCGCTAATCTGGCAGAATGAGGCTCTCCAACTGTGCTAGCTTTCGGACTCATATTATTTTCAACTATATTGTTTTAATGCGAGGTAAAATTAGGATTAGCAGCCAAACTTTGCAAACTTCGTCGACGGAATAAATTCCCCCCCCCCCCCAAATCTTTGTTTTTTACTTGTCCAGAATCATCGATTTTGCACACAAAAATTGCAATCGGGAACGAATTTACGCAAATTAATTTTCGTGGGAAGGCTTATTTTTGAAATCTGAGGCTTCTACGGAGAAAGTTCTCGTAGGAGGCTTTATTTTGGTCTGGGAGTCTGGTCTGTAGAACTTCCCTGCTGCTTAAAGCAAGTGCTAATTTGTATCCCTTTATCTGACCAGTCAAGACGTCCAGGCATTCTGAATCTAAGTTATCTTCCTTTATTCGTTCACATCCGGTGATACTACAGTAAGTGGTCGTTAACTGTTCCTTGTGTGTGAGTTTTATTACTGCTTGACTGCATATTGGGCAAAGTGACAAAATTATTGGCCAATGGAAACACGTCAACGAAAAACAAATCCGGTCGGATTAATTACCAGTGTTTTAAACATCATTGTGTTTATTCGTCCCAGATACGTGCGAAGAGATCACACTTTTATTTTAGTCCACCGAGTTAACACAGGGAAATTAATGAAAGGCACTTTACTGACATAAGTGCACATTTCCTTTGTGAACTGAAAAAAATACAGTAATCAGTCTTTAACTTTTAACTGATTACAGAGAGGATAAACTTGTAGAGATCTGAAGCAATTACTTTAAAGTAAGGAGAGACTAGTGTTTAAACAGCAAAATATATATTTTGATCACTTTATTAGAAGTATCTGTGAAATTAGATGTTCTTTTCCATTATTGACAAAATTTATTTACTGATTATTTTTGCAAACAGTGCCATAAAGAAAATTCAGAAAAGTAAAATTCACCTAAAAGAAGAGGGATAAAACATAAATATGCCACTTAAAACGTAAATATGCCATTTAAAACATAAATATGCCTTTTAAAACATAAATATGCCACTCACTCTGGGGTAATTTGTTATCCAAGCAGATACGAAGTCACACTGTGCAGGAAAAAAAATCAAATATGACACAGCTAAGAGACTAATAAATTTCAGCCACACTGGGTTGATAATTACCCATGGCTCATAGTGACTCACTCGGAATGAAGTATGCTTTGCACCTACTCCAAACAATATTCTAAACTGGCTTGCTTTGGATATCCAACCAGTATATTTGTCATTTATATCTGGCAAATTCAAGTTTCACTCAATCACGTCCTATGACCGTTTGACCCTGATAAAGCCTGTGCAGCAGAGTATATGTAAGACACTAGCCAACCTGTGCAGCAGAGTGTATGTAAGAAGCAGAGTGTATGTAAGACACTAGACAACCTGTGCAGCAGAGTATATGTAAGACACTAGCCAACCTGTGCAGCAGAGTATAGGTAAGACACTAGCCAACCTATGCAGAAAATCCCAGAAGTTGGCGTTAGTAACATAACACGAATGAAAAGCCGTTTTGAAATTAAATGAAAATGGAATGTAATAAACTAGAATGATAATTACCATTAATACAGACTACACCCTATCCCAACATGGAAAACCATTTATTGATCTGGATATTATGTGCGTGCTCCAGAAAAGAACAGTAGTAAATCTGGTGTTTAGAACACAACACACCCGGGCATTTATTGATATGGAAATTATGTGCGTGCTCCAGAAAAGATCAGTAGTAAATCTGGTGTTTAGAACACACCCGGGCAACTGGACTATTGTAACTCAATTCTGTCTGGTTCATCTCAATATCTACTTCAGAAACTTCATAAAGTTCAAAACACAGCTGCTCGGATCATACTTAGAGTACCACGATCAGAGTACACCTTCCCGCTGCTCTGTACCATACACTGGCTATCCATTCGATCCAGGATCAAACACAAAATTTGTTCTCTGTACTAAGTTTCACTGAAGGACTCCAGTCCAACATACCTATCCGACCTCACCCACGTGTACACACCAGCAAGATACTTACGCTCCTCTTCTGACAATCGTATACTCGGTATTCCTACTACGAAAATGAAATCATATGGACAACGTTCTTTTGCATACCAGGGCCCAGCAACGTGGAATGAATTACCAACGGAACTTAAACACAAAGACACAGTGATCCCATTCAAGTGTGCTCTTAAAACTCACTTATTTCGACTACAAGAACAAACTTAAAGACCTAATAATGTTCCCTACCTTAAATATTTTCAGCATGTTTTTATGTTTTCTAATTCCATGGTGTTTGTTGTTGTTTTTTTTGTAATAATATCATTATATGTTTGTTTTTATGTTACAGGTGTTGTCTAATGTTGTAAAGCGCTTAGAGTTTCTAAAGATTAAGCTCTATTCAAAGACATCATCATCATCATTATTATTATTATTATTATTATTATTATTATTATTATTATTATTATATTTTGGGGGGAGAAATCGTTTAAAAAAGTTTCAGTTCCAGCAAGAAATAAGGTATAAATAAGATAGCTGATAATACAAGTTGAGCCCTTTTATGAAATAAATAAGCTGTACAATAACTCTTTTTGTATTGGTTTAATGCGTACATCTCATCAAATCTAGGCAAAATATTGAAATTACTGGGACAAGTGAAAATATAGATGGGGAAAGTCAAATTTCTGAAACATGTCCATGACAAGTGTGGGGGGAGAACATTTTGATCAGACCTGCATTATTAGAAGACAGAAAAAGTGCAGTGAAATCTAATGAAACAGGTCAAAGGTCAACCGTATGTGCGACCTAAATTGTTGTCGTGTGCTGTCATTCAGGTCAATATCAGTTGAGTAGTATATTTCATTCAAGAGGTGGGGGGAGAGGAGGAGAGTTTGCCATTATGTTGGAGGGGGAGGGTACAAGTACCATATTAGACAGGTTACGTGTAGTGTTGGGCGCATGTGGTAAAAGTAGAAATGTTACATGAGCTCTTGAATTATGATACAATAATATCCTGATTTAAAAAAATCACTCTATTATTCAGAATCTTCAAACCAATAGATTCGCCTTTTTCACATGATTTCAAACTTAGAAATAAAACAAAATATGGTATAAGCTTTCCAATCACTTCGAATCTTTAAAAATATTATTTAGATACAATTCTAATTAAGATATTTGATAAAGTGCATAACATATAACATTTATGGTATATACTACATGGTTCTGTCCATAAGATGCAACATTTGATTTATAAGATTTGTCATGCAATCATTTGATTAGGTACGTGTACAAAATGAACGATTTTTGAGATAGCTTAAAGCATTTATGGTGAACCTGTAGAACTAGTGAGAAATTTATGATATTTATTATCTCCTATTACGAAGATGGAAGACATGAAGAAGAGGTGAGAACAAAAATTAGGATGGTGAAGGATGTATTTAACAAGAAGAAAGAATTACTAACGTAGAAAAATTAACAATGATTTGAAGAAAAAAAAGAAGATTCTCAAAACCTGGGTATGATGTGCAACATTGTATGGCTCAGAAACTTGGGCTCTTAGAAAGGACGAACGACGAAGGTTAAAAGCTTTTGAGATGTGGATCTAGAGACGCATGGAGAAAGTTATCTGGAGTGGTAGGAAAACAAATGAAAAGGTATTAAGTTTAGTAGGTGAAAAGAGAAGATTGTTGAAAGTAATTTTGGAGAGAAAGAAAAGAGGAATAGGATAGAAGTGAAAACCTATTAAGAGATGTACTAGAAGAAGGATTGGATGGAACGCTACCAAGAAGGAAAGTAAGCAGTGTGCAAGGATTGGATGGAACACTACCAAGAAGGAAAGTAAGCAGTGTGCATCTGGTTGACCTCAAAGATGGACAGTCAGATGAAGTAGTGAAGCGTAGAGCGCTGTCAGGAGAAGAATGGGAAAGATGGATGCATCAAACCTGCAGTACCGCAGAAAACTAATACACATCACCTAATATCCAATATAATTACAGTGTTATGTAGGTACGTGTCAGTTGAGTTCCATGATCCATGCCAAACTTGCTGGATATTACCAAATTGGGGTGGGTGGGTGGGGTAAAATCTCTCCACAGTCCTCGTCCCCTGAGAGACAATGAATTATTTATTAGCATAAGTAGTAACTGAAAATTTGGAATTAATCTGATGTATGATAGTGATGTTAACTGTTGCGATTGTAGTGTTCAACGGCTAATGAATCCAATATCAGAAAACTTGAGTAATACTAAAATCAAGGTCGCCTTTCCTTCGATGCGGAATAGTCTCCAGTCTTCATAATTTATATATGACCAAGTTAACAAAAGCATATCAAAGCAAATTAAAAATATGTCATGTTTACTTTCCGTATGGAATTTATAAATTTGTATTTCTTTTTGCATAGAATTAGATCCATTAAAACACTCACCTATTATACATGATCCCTGTCCGACAGAACTCCTCTGCATTCAGCAGATGTTGACCGCGGTTTTGAACTGCTAACGCAGTGCTTGGAAATCAGCATCATCACCACCTCGAAGCAAAAATAACGCGTTTTAACTCTCCCAAGGAATTAATCAGTTCCCAGAGTTCTAGGCTTCACTGGAATTATGTATAACGGGGCGTACCCTCTAGAGTTAATTGTTTTCAGTCTTGTCAGAAAAGGCGGAAAGTTTCTTGTTGGTTTAAAGTGGGTCATGTAACAAGATAACCGGGTGGGATATTTCGGATTAACAACAGAACACGTTTTGACGACACAGATATATGGTTTAATATGGCGATTTATATGAGTAGTGGATTATGAAGATGTGTGCGTATTTATAATCCAAATATTGGATCTATTTAACATAAAAAACGCACAGTTTCAAAGATGGAAAAAATATACAAATAAATTAGTTCAGAAACCCTAAAACACAGGATAAATGATTTCACAAATGATTCAATAATGGAAAGGTGAATATAGTTCACTCAAATAGTAAACGATGTAAGTCTTTACACATAGTAAAAAATGTATTCGCTCAGGTAGCGAAATTATGTCACTAAACAAGAACGGATATACAATCTATCCTTCCAGTCCTGAATAATACACTGGGTCTTACTAACCCAAAATTAGCATACAGCTAAAAATACATGTGTGGAGATGCACTCCGTCACCCGTGCACCATATCCGCTCCACAGCTCCTCCGAATCAATTTCACAACCAATATAGACTCCGGACCCTCGGAATACTATGATCACTTGAAACATTAGACCCTCCGGACACTTGAAATATTAGACCCTCCGGACCCCCTGGTCCTTTGACGGCTCTACAGCTGGGTCACCTTAGTCACTCTTGACATTCCGGACGCTAGACATTAGACGCTCCGGCACCTTAAACGCTCCGGACACACGGACGTTTCTACACTCTGACAACACCGGACACCCCGGATATTCCTACCTTCAAAAACTCAGCCCTACAGCTGGAGTCGTGCGAATCCTTTTAGCAGGCCGCTTGCTGACAGGTCACTCTAGTGACAAAACTGAATCCATTTTCCTCATCACTCCCCCATTTCTAATGTAAACTAGCTAGGATTTTATGCAGGCACGAGTCATTATGAGTTTCACGATTCATAGTTCCCTGTATTGCACAAAGTAGGTGGATTTACACCCTTCGCCATATACGCATTGGACCTATAATCCACTGTTTGAAAAATATTCAACGAAGGGTTATTCGGGTATCTAAGCCATTTATATTTTTGTCTGCACATGGCTGTGGTACATGAGTAATTGCAAATGTTGTAGCAGAAACCAGCTTCCTCTTATATGTGAAAGTGTTCGTAACGTTTAGTAACATTGATCACATGCTTTTACACCGTATCAGATTTATCCTGTCGGCGTGTGAATCACGCAAAATGTTAACTTCATGTTACAGTTTAATGTTGAAAGTTGGCAGGGTCATTAAGCACATTGAGGGTATATTTTAAACAAATCTGGGATTTCTATCGCTCTTAATTGTAAAGTTGTTCACAGATTTGGGAACATTTTTACTTTTGCAGTCCTTAACACAAAATATTTAAGATTTAAAAGCATGGCGAGATTATATATATACAAGTTTTGGACGGTATACAAATTTACACAAACGGGATCTAGTTATCATAAATAAACCGCTAGTCGAACCAAAGACTGTGATCTTAAAATGCAAGATGCATAGAATAAACCGGCAGATAATCAAACCTTGGTCGAAACAATGACTATGGACTGACAGCACCAGAAAACAATTCAGTCTTTTCTGTCTCATTCGTTCGCTTCTGTGGACTGACAGCACCAGAAAACAATTCAGTCTTTTCTGTCTCATTCGTTCGCTTCTGATTTCCCGCTATGTTTAGCTCGTTTATGATGAAAACGTGAGTTGACGTTTGATCCCACATATTCCTATAACGATGAAAACGAAAGAGACGACAACAAGTACTGTATGTATAATCCTTTGGTTATTCTAATAGTAACTTTGTACTGAAACTGTACTGTACGGCGAAATACATTGTCATATAGTATACAAGCGACCGTTTTGTGAGTATGCTAATAATAAGAATTATTATTATTATTATTATTATTATTATTATTATAAATAGTGTTTGAACGTGAATAGAAAAATACAGTTCTCTCTGCAGAGTAAGGCACAAAAAAAATTAGATAAACGAGATTAAGACCCCCTATGTTGAATCTCAGCTACCTGGACCCCACAAGACTCCAACCCACGTACGTTATGCTGCGCGAAAAAATGCAGTTTGTGTTTTTGCGGTTCTTCACCATCTCTTCGCCGCTTTCACCCCAGTTACATATTAAACCGCTTCGGAATATTGTAGCGATTTTCCGTTTAAAGCCGGAAACTTTATGGCACATAAATAGGCGATGATGGCGAATTTTCTGCCCTATGTACAATACAGTGCCCAAGTAATATCCACGCATGTCACCTAAATCAAACATTAATTCAATATGACAATATATAATCCATTGGTATAAAGATACACAATCCGTTCGTATGAAGATACATAAGCCACTGGTATGAAAATACATAATCCATTGGTTTGAAGATAAATAATCCGTTCTTATAACGTATAAATAATCTTCATATATGCATAATTCATTCCTAAAATGCGTTCATAAATTCTTAGGAGCATGATGGTTTGCATCAAGTTAAAACTTATGCAACTTTTCGAATAAATTTATACCGAATGAGGTTTTAATGCAATGAAAACTAGGTCTGACTCAAAGAGAATTGATATAACAATCTCACAGATCACAGAATTACTGGATTTACTATACTAATTATAAGAAAAATGGGAACCAGTCTAAAAAAGGGGTTAAGATATATATATTTTTTATAATTGTTTACTCTGGCGAGGATTGGTTGATAATGAAAGTAAGATTTTAGTAGATAGAACCTTTAGAGAGCTTATCCTACTTGTAACTGAAAAAAAAAGATATTGATTTACTAATGGAATTTCAATATTTTTACAGATCTGACTTTGGAAAACTTATTACTGAAATTAGCTCTTGATTCCTTTGTGCAGAACTGAAAACACAAGTTCATACACATATAGATCCAGAAAATGTCCTTGGCTGATACATTTTTCTCAACACAGATGCTGTTATCAATGATTTGTCTATAGTGACAAATGTAGGTTTGATTATGAGCGTTTAAAATTTAAAGTTATTAAATTTTTAATATCATGGTATTTGAATAGATTTTCAATGGAAGCTGATTTAGTACCGTGAGTCCTTTACTTTACACTGTACGTGGTTCTTTGGGTTCTCTCCCTTTCAACATTCATTTGATAACGCAAAGTGACTTAAATGGATTTTATCACGTCGATGCTGCATTAAATCCGAATAATCATTAATTTAAAAATTTGTGATAATAGCAATTTTATGTCGTGTGGAAGCTTAGTTTAATATGTTTATTTTTTTTAAAAATGTCAAACTTTTCAGACCAGGTCTGGGTGTCTCTTACAAAATTTATTTCTGAACTCCAACTTGAGTTTGGAATCCAGCAATTATAGTTGCTTAAACTCCGACTTAAAATTCGGTAATCAACAGTCTTTATGTTATAATTAACACTAGATTTGGTTTAGTGAAATTGACCAGATCCCCAATTTATGGTACTCAAATCGTACGTGGAGAATGTCAATGTCATTGAAAAAGAGTTAGTAATAGATAGGAAACAGAAGTTGATATATCTTAATAATTATCCAGATGAAACTTAAGTTTGGTTAAAATAACATGATGCATAATTTTAGGGGCTTCAAACTTGTGCTGAAAATGCATATTTAAAAAAAAACACTGCGGCATGTGTGTATATTAATATACTTATTTACTAAATGTCAACTCAAACGTCAGCCGATCTTTCTCATAAACTATACAATTCATTTTTTCATTATCAGACCCAGCATTAATGGTGACATACATTCCCAATGCAAATATTCCACCAAACATGAAGAAATCGTACTGCCGATTTCCGATTACAGAAAATGGAATGCCCTTGACAACTGCCAGATGTACGACTTTCAATGTGGATGTCTATTTCCTAAACTTGTATGCAGACTACAAATCTGACTCTCTATTCCTCTATGAATACATCAGGAACATGATTTTCCTTGAGAGAAATCATTCTCGAGAAGACATACGGACATGGACATCTCTCCAGACTGGTCCTTCAAGTATCTACACCAGGATAGCGTTCGATTGGTTAAGCAACAGCTTGTACTGGACTGACCCCACTTATGGATGGATAGGAGTTATGAATACAAAAAGTGGCAGTGCGCACATGTACAGAATTCTTCAACACGAGATTATTCAGAGACCTCATGGTATAACGCTTGATCCACTTCAAGGGTAAATGCTATCTGAATTCATACTTTTCATCTCCTGACTTGGTCATTCTCTCTATAAGCTCTACGCTGAATGAAGTTCATCGCATTAGATCATCAATTGGCCAAATGTAATTTGTAGCAAATAGTGAATTGATAGACACATTCGCTTTTGTGAAGAAAAAGTGTATGTATGTATGTATGTATGTATGTAGCACCGTAGAAAGAAAATTACTAAGTAAAAGGTTTTGATAAAAGAAACAATTACCATAAAGTTGTGCAAGACATTACTTTGCCGACCAACTCCCAATTTCTCATGTTGCAGATTCATTTATGTAAACTATCATCTCATCTCATCAAGAAATAGAATCGTTTGTCCAATATGTTTGAAAGCTCAGACCCTAGAATGTAAAAGCTTTGTTCAGAAGTGATAATACCCAAAGTTTTTATCATATCCACGTATGTATAAGACTCCATGGAGTTATGCGAGAGACTCACTGACAAATTATCGTTTATGTGCATGCGAGTCACGTATAATGTGGTCTCATACTGTGGTATAAATAACCGTATAAAATAAAAGCATCGTATACATACCATTCTGGGGAGTGCCAGCAGTGATATGTGGTCACGTGATTATTTAATCACTATAAGGATCGACATTCATTTACTTGAACAATATATATATTGTTCACACACACACACATGAGCAAAACATTTGCAGGAATATAGAAATATACAAATGTTAAAGGAACACCTTTTCGTGTTCTTGCCATTTTGAGTATATTTCCTTCTCTAGTTTTATGATGGATCGATTGAGTGTTTGACTTATGAGAATTATTCATAACTAAGTCCATATGTTCTCGCATAAATCAAAATTATACCAATAGTATCACAGATTAATCTCTCATTCGCAGTATGTCCTGGACTGGCTGGTATGTTGTGTTTACAGCATAGCGATAATTTGTCGTGTATTTGAAAATGTTCCTCTTACTTTATAGCATTTTATTCTGGACTGACATTGGTCAGACGGCAAATATTTGGCAGTCAAGCATGTCAGGAGATGAGGTGAAGGTCGTAATTTCTTCCGGGCTGATAACACCATACAGTATAGTTGCAGATGTCCACGAGAAGAAAATCATCTGGATAGATGATGGAAGGGACACCATCGAGTCTGCGCTGTACGATGGAACAGGAAGGAAGATTATCAGACGAATAGCACATGCAGTGCTGTTTGATATTGAAGTATTCAGGGTAGGAAAAAGAAAATAGTTTTCTGAATTTGTGTTACAGAATCTTCCATTCTGAAGCAAATAGATTTACAGGATTAACGAAAACTCAGATTTAAATGTTTTTTTCACTAGAAAATAAAAAAAGCTTGTACCACCAAGTTTATTCGCATCCCTCCAACAATTTGTAGCATATTTGTTATATAGAGGCGTCTCGATTTCTGATTAATCTGCATATAAGCAACTAAATATTCAGATGTACTGAACTTCGTTTATTCTGCCATAAGAATCGTATCTTACCCGGTGAAGTTTAAAAAATAGACGCAGTAGATCCGGGGCCAGCATTTTCTTCGTTACTTTGGATGCTCTAAGAAACGGTCGAAAAACATAACTTGTACGATTTTTAGGTAGTACATGTTATTTTAACGGGTATCCAGTATAGTTAACTTCCAAATCTGAATGATCTGGAAATTCTGTAAGATTTTGCGCCAGGACCTTAGTGCTAATACTACTGGCAATAGCTAGGGTCTTAGTGCTAATACTGCTGGCAATAACTAGGGCCTTAGTGCTAATACTGCTGGCAATAGCTAGGGCCTTAGTGCTAATACTGCTGGCAATAGCTAGGGCCTTAGTGCTAATACTGCTGGCAATAGCTAGGGCCTTAGTGCTAATACTGTTGGCAATAGTTAGGGCCTTAGTGCCAATACTGCTTGCGATAGCTAGGGCCTTTCTTCTAACGAATTAAAATATAATTAATATATCCCCATGTTGGACCTATTTGATTCGTATGAATGAAACAGTTTTCTGCAACCCAAGTAATGTCGCCTTGTGGTTCGCATGAGCTATCGTGTAAGGCGTGAGACACTGCCAACGCATTTGCATGATTATATTGTCTGACATTGGAGAAACGGCAAGAGACGGGGTTATTCACGCCTAGCGTCTAAATCTAGAGGTCAAAGGGTGGTGTTAAGGTCAAAGGGTGGTGTTAAGCGTAAATACGTCTTCAGTAAAAATTCTATCAGTTCATTGCATGGTCGTGACAATTAACGCTGCAAACACAGTTACTTAATGGCGGATTTCAAGTTGCCTGATGAATTTTGACTGTTCCATTTTGTTGTCGCAAAGATTTAATTATTCATTACTCACCAATTTCAAAGTGAAAACTATGTGTGTACGTGTTTTGTCAAACGGTCTTCTAATGATTTGAATTCATAAACGGTCTTGCAATGCGTTGAATTCATGAAGGTGAACTCTGCTAAAATGGTTGTTTTAATAGTAATTTGAAATTATAACCAAGGTACGACTAGGTTTCATGTCCTTGGGATCACTGTGGTGATGTATTTCAAACTAGTTTGGTCTTAAAGTGATGTGGAAGGCGTATCCAAACGATTTGTCAGAGTTAAACATTCCTCTTCTGATAACGGTAGTAAGCCCGTCCTATTTGGATATAAATATTGAGGGGGAGAGCGCAATTAGTCCGAGTTTTCTCTGACCCTTGCCACCCCATTTTTGATATTTGGATGTTTATGTTGGGGTGTAGGATCAGCGTCCATTCCCTATCGAAAAGTTGGAATTCGCCGAGGGCATCCGCTTATTAGCCTGCCTAGCAAACTTGAACGAACTTTCACCGAGTAATATCTGCATGAAATCGATAGGAATATGATTTATTTTCTCAGATATTGCGAGTAGAGCATTTTTATAGCTTTGATCCGCTGACAGACTAGCCGAAACAATAGCTTTGATTAAATATGACCTGGAACTCGTCATTTGCATTCCGAGTCACATGACTGCACAACTCTCGCGACCTACATGTTAATGACATCAGAGTTCAAATAGTCACGTAATATTAACACTAAAGAATTTCTACTGTTGCTGCAGGAAAACATATAAATGAAAGCCACATACTATTTACATTAAAATGAAAGAACATAAACCTCTAAAAATATTTGTTCTGAAAACCACGACCAGAAATCTGAAAATGTTGCAGCAACTTGGAAAAAAAACATATTCAATAAGCGGATAGCACAGGTTAATGCGGTAGTCACGTGATACCAACAAAATACATTGCGGACACGTGCTTAGTACTTGATGAATCTGGTTTTCTCCACCTTGCTACCATACCGGCAGGTTTCTAGTCATTGTTCTCAGAATAAATATATTTGGGAATTAAGTGTGCGTTATATTTATGTACAAGTATTACGTGACTTTTAATTAATATTTCGAATTCTATGTACAACAACTTTTGAAATGGTATTTTGTTGATAGCACGTGGTTATTGGACCTCTCATGTCATTGACATGTAGGTTGCAAGATTTGTGTAGTCATGTGACTCGATGAATGGTCGTTATAGTTTGCTTGGCCGGCTACTAAGCGGCTACCCTGTGCCGACACCAAATGGTGTCGGCGAATTCCAACTTTTCGATAGGGAATGGACTCTGACCCTACACCCCAACATAATACGTCCAAATATCAAAAATGGAGTGGCAAGGGTCAGAGGAAACTCGGACTAGGGCACAATTAACTTATTAGACTTGGAACTCAGTGGAGTTACTTCACGAAGACTTTGTTCGTGTGAGGGAAATTTGCATTGCCGAACTGTCTTTCATCCTTCTAAGTCAGTATACATCTAGAATCTTATACCGTGTGAAGCGGCCTAACACTTTTATATCCGTCTAACGGACCCGACCTCATGGAACTTTTCTCTTGTTTAAAAATATACTATCTACATTTCACGTGTTATTGTAGTTATGTCCCTTTTCAGACAAAATCTTAGAGAATTTAATTGCAAGACGGCAATATTCTAAAGCAGCTGTCTCTCCCCCGCTTTAGCTCAGCTAATGCGTCTAGGAGTTTTGGATTTGCAACGATTGGAACTACTTTTTAAAACTGTACACTCTGCTGTTATTCGTACGTGGTGAATCAGAGACTTCCTCCTGAAGAAGCTAAATCCAAGGAGAGACTCAGTCTCATTACACAGGACTGCAGTAATTGAAAACTGCTGCGTGAGCGTCACTCGATCACGTGCAAATCTGCCTTTAGCATAAAGATTACTTTTAAAGACATGTCGAGCTGGACGTAACATCATGGGGCAATTTCTTTTCTCTATAAAAAATTATTATTAGGTTACATTGTGAGTTAAGTTTTACAAACTATGGGCACAGTAAAAATGCTATTTTTTTCTTTACCTGCAAGCGCATAATTAAACCTATATTCAATTTTCAATAATGAAAAACAGAATTCCAATAATATTTTGAAATACTTGAGTCAAGTTGTATGAAAATCAGCCAGTAGCATGCTACACACTATGTTACAGGATCTTGTCTACGTCTCTGACAGACAAAACAAACTCGTCCACGTCATGGACAAGAACAACAGTGGAACGTATCAAACACTGCAGCTTTCTGATCATGTTCCGCATGGAATTGTAATGTATCATCGGGAAGCACAGCTGATGACCAGCACGGGTAAGAACACGCGCGCGCGCACACACACACACACACACACGTGTGCGCGCGATCACACATACACACTCTTTCTCTCTAACCCTAACAACTCCAGAGGGCTGCCGAATGGCACATGTTCCATTCTGATATGCAAATGAGGTTCTCAGTTGTTGGTTTTACCATAAGATCAAAATGAATTTGCTCTCAGGCTAGAAACCATGATGCCACTACTATGGTTGAAGTTAGATATTTTCTATCTTTCCATTTTTTAATTCAGATTAATATTTTACATGCACCAGATCCATCACAAACTGTAGCTTTCATCTCATATATATGTAATATATATATATATATATATATATATATATATATATATATATATATATATATATATATATATATATAATGGAAATTAATTTACCTGCACATGTAACACGCTTATGATTACAAAATTTACTAACAAATATGAAAATATGACACATCTAAATTCTGTACGTAAGTGAAAGCCTTTGTACTTAAGTGTACATGAAATGACTTTTCGTCTTACCATGTTTATAAGGTCAGACAAATATATGTACTCAATGTGTGACAAAATGAAGCAGTAGGATTTCTATTTCTCTAATCCATTATTTATTGATTTAGCTGTCTCGCAGTTTAGCAGCATAGAGGATGAATAGAGGAATATGGCGGCCACACCAAGTGAAAACATGACGTAAAATAATTACTTGGAACCGTTGGAATGACCAATGAATAGTGACATAAACTATATGTGACACATCATGATGATTATTCTGCGCTAGAAAATGTGAATATTTTTATTCACGATATGAACAATTGGGTGTGGGGGTGAACTGATATCTTGACCAGACAAAGTGAAAAAGTCAGTTAAAAAATATAGCAAAAGGAGGTGCCCGCGACCAGCTGAATGACGTGGGATATCTCTTAAATCATGTGGAATTCTTGTGTTTTTTCTTTTTCCCTTACAATTGTTGGATCGTTGAGTACGAATTGTTAGAGATTCAGAGAATTTATCTTTTTTTCATTTTTCTTTATTCATATTACTTTTTCCATTATTCGTGCACATACATACTTGTGAATCGCCAATTCTGAAACGAACTTTTAGTGATTCAGAATGTTGTCCAGGCTGAATTTTAGTTTGTTAATTTGTAATCAAGCACGAATTCCCCACCCACCCACCCCAGGTGAATCCCGGGCGCTTTAAAATGAACTCCCTTTGAGGATCAGGGAGGGACAGGTATGTTAGCTTTTTTTTCACATATTTACAAGTACCCACTTAAGTATATCTCATCTTATTTCGGTGTGTCACGGGGTTCCCCACTATAATAGCATATGTCGCAGACGCTGACAATATGTCTATCGCGTTTGTCGTTTTTTGCAATCGAACCCATGAAGTCATTTTCACTATCTGAACGTTCCTAACTATTAGGCCACTGTCTCAGTTAAGAATATTCAATGAAATAATTCATATGAGCATCTTACTGAACAGACGGACATATATTAAATATACACACGCATTTAGACTTTATAATTTATTTATCAAGCATTTTTATTTAATGTAACATATATTTCTCTTGCGAATATACAATAATCAATTTTACCAGTAAATGTCAGCACCTTAGCGTATTGAACTACGTGACCTCAGTTGAGAATCACAGCAAATCATTACACGCATAGGTATTTTTAGCGCAAACACGTGGCCAGGGTAATGTCTAAACAGTGAGTTTGATTAAGATCAGGCAATTCACTGTTGCTGAAAAAATACGTTACGTTAATGTAATACAGTAAAACCGTGTATATCTACTGACTTAGTGATCTGTAATTAATTCGTTGTTATAATAATAATGAGTGATGCTGCGCTTACTATGGAATCTCCAACGGCAAGATTAGCTCGACAACGACTAGATGCAATTAAGAGGTATCTTCAGTCCGTGATTCTGTAAAACAGCAGCAACAACAACGCCAGGATGTTCATGTGGAATTTACAGAGGGTACAGAACAGTTATTTAAGCCAGTCACAAAAGCCACTAAAGATCTTCTTCCGTCGGTGGCACAAACAGATAAATCAACCGAACAGACGGCTAAATCAACCGAAAAAAATAGCCAAAAGAACCAAACAAACCGAAAAGATTCTCAAAGAGCTTCCAGCTGGGATAGCTGCTGCTCAGCCACAATTACAGAAAAAAATACGGCCTGCAATATAGTGTATCAATCGAGCCCGTGATGAAATTGGTGATGTAATGGATCTTCTTGTTGAATCAGAGCCAGAACCAGAATCTGTTAAACACCACATTCCCGATTTACCTACGAAGGTTCTGTAAAACACCAGAACCCTGATGTGGCTGCTGCAGTAGGATGTCAAATTCGTAGTGAACTATTAGATCCAGAAACTGCAGATGTCCCAGGATGAGACTGGATTTGATTTTGTGTTTCGAAAATGCCATGGTATAAATAAAATAACAAAAATATAAGCCTTTATTTGAAGAATTTGAGAAACGAGTAAAGGAAGTTAGAAAAACCACATTATTTGGAAATATATTATCGCTCAGGAGATCACCATATGCACCGCCTCGTGTAGACGAAGAAGAACTACCTGAAGGAGCAATAGAAAGTGGCCTTGCCTCTCGCGAACGACGTCGTAAAAAACAAGAACGTCCAGAGTAACGTTGTTGGGTTATATACTTAGCAGATAGCATCACAACAGGGTGTTTCATTGTCACGACACATATTCATAGCGTTTCAAGATAACGTCAAAACAGACTCGCAGGTGCGAAACCCAATGGTGTTTGACCCGTTTGGAGTTTCTGAAGTCTCTCTGAAGATAAATGGTCATCAGGAGCCATCTGAAGAAGTGTTATTGAATTTTGAGAATAATTATGTTGCACATGTGTATCATCGGTTAATGTCATTCATGGATCGTGATCAGAATATTGATTATGGTTTGCAGATATATCAGCGGGCTTTTACATCGTTGTATCCGATCTATTATTTCTTGCTTGAACACCTAGGTTTGTTTAGACAATCCGTCGTTGACATACATTCTCGGGCTCGCGGAACAGGTGTTATTGTTAATTACAGAGCCATCGCTCTTATACTCTCAAAAAAAAAACAATATTGATTGGATGTGTTGGCTTACGAATGAGAGTCATTGATACGCCCGTAGAAAACGTAATTAGATCATTCATGATGTCACATCATGTCATCATGTCAATGTTACTCTGATACCTGATCAGATTAAAAAACTACAATGGGTATCAAAGACGAATTCTTGGGAAAAATCAGCGGCGTTGTAGGGTCCATATAAATTATCTTTGACTGAACGTCAACTCAAACACTACAGTGACGCCAAGAAATCAAAAACGGGTGTGAGACTTGGTCTTTCTGCGAATGCGATAAGTGACACAACAAAAGCTTGTGGTATATTTCCGTTTATAGCAGCGATACCAGCGCTAATTTCAGCAGCGGTCTCAGCTGTTGAAAAAGCAGCTGCACTTGGTGCCGCTGGAACAGCTGCCTATATGGCACTGATCAAGCAGCATGACAAGGTAAAAACACATCAACAAAAAAGAAAGCGGTCTAAGATTGTCAGGAACTCGGTACGGTCAAGGTCTGAGAGTTTCGCTAAAACTCCTCATGTCCAATTTTGATATACTTGATGATGCTCGGTTATTAAAGATAAAAAAAAAAAAACTTCATTGGTGTTTTCATGCGTCATCACTTACCGGAAAAACCAAATCGTGTTGAAACCGGTATCGTTAATCTCGATGAAAATTCTGACCCAGGTACTTCATTGGGTTGCATACGGGGTTGATCCACGTGGAGTTGTTTATTTCGATTCGTATGAATTGACGCCACCAAAAATATTTTACGATAAAGTAGCTTAGTCGATGACATACCAATCTGTTATTCAATATTACCAACACAGACAACAACGGATCCAGCAGTATGCGGTCCAGAAGTATTTGCTGTACTTAATGTTGTGTCAAGGTTATCAGCGCCGCCGCATAAAGTCGTGTATGAATAAACCGCGCGTCGTTTTAAACAGGTTAATGGTTTATAATGGTAGGTATTTACTAGAGATCCGCTAAAGGCCAGACATGGGGTGACTTTGATATATCCAAATATGTAACAAGAGATGAACTTGCTGCTCTTTTGCGGCTCGCCTATGTTGAACAAAATGAGGTTGTTGTTTTCAGGATCAGGAAGGATGGTTAAAATTAAGCAATATCCAGTTGACAGGTATTATTCTGCGAGTTCCGGGCGCGATCGAAGATAACTTAGTGGTGTTTACTAGTGCTGGTAAAATTAAAGAATCAAGGGATTCAACTTTTAAAATTATGGGAGAGATTGCCGAACGTATTAGAAGAATTGGGGACATTATGTATGGCGATTTTAGCATGAGCAAAAATATAATTATCAATGTGAAAGACCAGAAATTAGACGATGACGTGGCAACAACAAAAAAAAAAACGTGGACAGCAACAACTCTACAATCAGAACTGAGATCAGTCAGTGCTTTTTCTAAAGCCGGTGATGTAATGACTGGCGATCTCAATATGAGCGGAAACAGCATCGCTAATTTGAGAGTACCAGAGTCAAACGAGGACGCTGCAACGAAGAAATGCGTGGACAAAATCAACATTCCGATGATGACCTCGTTAATGACAATCAATGATGGAATGAATACGTTCAGATCTGAATATATTAATCATGTAGCCGCGTAGGTACATTTTCATAGAAACATAAATAGGACTATATATAATTTCTTTGGAAATCCAACGATTGTCAACATTAAGCTCGCTAAAATTCAAACACAACTTGTTCATCTAGTCAACGTTAAAAAGACAATCGAAATGATTAACAATAAGCACACCAACATCAACTCAAGAACCAATTTTGATAAACACGGCTGGAGTAATTCGATATTGGTTTTCCAACTATGATTAAAGCCCCTAAGGTCTGTCACATGAGATCACATTGGCATAATTACGATTTTATTATAGTTGACAAAATATTAGAGAAAAATCATTTGGTAGATTGGACGCTAATATTTGACTGGTAATTTCACATAAAACCGCAACTGATACAGCTGGTGGGCAAGCCCCAATCTGGGAGGTCGTTACCATCCAACAGGATCATATCAAATCGAACAAATCAGCGATGAACCTCAACGTAGAATTAAATCAATAACAGGAAAAGAATCAAAACTCGCTATCAAAGTGCACGAACCAATGCTTAGTGCCGCCATAGAAATATCGCCAGGGCATCTGCGGTATCCAATTACGCCGTTGACATATACAAATCGTCGATCAAAACCGTACTAGGATGGCCGCAGGCAGCAACAGCTGTTGTTAAACCACAACGTCCAGAGCGATCTGATTATTCAACGGAAGATGGTTCTTATAAATGGTTAGTTACAGGGAATGAAGATCTACTCAATAATTTCCAACGTCTGGATAAAAAACCTCTTCAAGGAGAAAAACTAACCAGCGAGATCACAAGGTTGTACGAACGAGAACAGCGAGAACTAAGAGAGGTTTCAGGAGTATATTATCGATTATCCTAATAAATTTATTAGATTAGGTATCGATATTACGATGAGTCATCTAGAAAGTCTGAGTGGCGATGCTCCCGATGTTTAGCATTACACATTTATGCGGCAGCCAGACATGAGGAAGATCTCGTTCAAGACAAATTATTTTATTATCGTTTTAACATTATTAAGAAAGACAAAATTGATGCGGTTAAACTGCCCCAGTTTGACTTTGATAAGATGAAGCAGATTATCAATGATATAGCTGACGAATATCTTCCGAAGATTGTTGCAGTATAGAAAAAAATAAAGGACACTCCAGATATTTTCCGACATAATAACGATCCAACAGGTGGTGGTCGTCATGTGTCGCTGGGTATTGTCAATATCACGTTGACGATTTCTGTAAATCTAGTATGTGACGCAGTCGACGGTAGCTATACCGTATCTGGGCAAGCATTACAAGGGCAGGCCGAGCAGTGATATGTTCGATACAGCTTTTCTCCGGATATTTCGCCGATTTTTTTAAAATTGTGTCTGTACCCGTTAATACTGTTTATTTACGATGTCATACACCATCGCTGTCAGGAATACGTTTTCGTCCAATCGACCTAGACGGTAATTTATTGCACAAACGTGCTTAAGAATTGACTGTAAGTTTGTATGTGCGTGACAGGCCGTGAAACAGCCAACGATGAACGGCCTCTGTCGGCCAGTAACAAAAAAGAACAAAACACGTTTTTTGTCGTGAATTTTTTGTTACTCTTTTTGGTCTTTGTTTAGGCTATTCGTCCTTGGCGGATTCTGCGGGAATCTTAATAGATTCCAACACAAGTCGCTTTAGTTTTCTCGCTCGTGCACTTACAGCCGCTCGAGTTTCATATTGTCGAGACAACTCTGATCGTATTTGCTGAATGGAATTTGCAAATGGAACAAATTTAGCTATATCATCTTGTTCATGTAAATCCGCCAATGACAATTATATTTCGCGTTGGAGTAATTTGTTAAATCCGTACTCTGCCGCTACTAGTGTATATATATATATATATATATATATATATATATATATATATATATATATATATATATATATATATATATATATATATATATATATATATCCTTATCACGTAGCTGCTATATCATCTCATAATCATCGTTGATTTTTTCAACGACGAGTTGAATCGCGAGACCATCTTGCTGAAATTTTAGATCGTAGAGATAGTCTCATTAATATTTTCCTGATTCATTATACAACAAATGTATTTCTTTAATAAAAGATTTTGTCGAGACCAATTCTATAACGTGTTACTGGATCGTGTAAACTTATCGTGATGAATCCATGCGGGTTTTCCTGAGCATGTGCGAAGAAGATTTTTAACTTACCTATTTCCATGTCGCCGGAACACCATGTCTAATGAATATTTCGAAGCGTATGTGTATCGACCCCGTTAAAAATAACCAATAAATTACAGTTATCTCTAACTACCTTGGGAATTTGAGCATAACGCTGAGTAACGTAAATGACACCTGTGTTTTTATGTCTGCCCCGTGAAAATATTCTGACTGGATTTGCTTGTTTGTCAATCCTGACATCATCGTCAATCACTGGAGTGTTATTATCCCCGTTAAGATCTTCGACGGACGGCGCTTCGTCGTTCTCTGTGATAAATTAAATAGTATCATCCTCGGCCAGGTGCAACTTACCTGGCCCTCTATGATCCCCAAAGGGAGTTCATTTTAAAGCGTCCGGGATTCACGGGGGGGGGGGGGCGGAGGATTCGTGCTTGTTTACAAATTAACAAACTTAATTTCAGGGTGGACAGCCTTCTGAATCTCTAAAATTTCGTTTCACACTTAGCCATTCTCGGGGGGGGGGAGGGTCACGCACAATGGAAAAAGTAAAATGGAAAAAGATAAATTCTCTGAATTTCTAATATTCGCACTCAGCGAAACAACTATTGCAAGAAATAAAAAATACAACAATTACCCAAGATTTAAGACATATCGAGCGTCATTCAGCCTTGTCGCGGTCACCTTCTTTTTGCTATTTCTTTTTTTACTAATTTTTTTCAATTGGTCTGGCCAAGAACTCTGTTTCCCCTACCCATGTTGTTCATATCGTGAATAAAAGCATACATATTTTATAGCACATAAAAACATCATGATGCATCACATATAATTTGTGGTACTTGTCATTCCAACGGTTCCATCTATTGTTTTACGTCATTTTTTCACATGGTTCGGCCGCCATATCCCTCTGTTAACCCCGTGTGCTGCTACTTTTCATCACATATCGTGCTCGAATTCAACAGAATGCTCCTTGTTAAAGTCAAAATCGTCCAATACTATTGCTTGGACTGGAGAAGCAATGTCAGTTTAAAAGATTCATCCAGACCAATTCATGTCCATTATTTTAAACTCCTAACTCTCTTAACGTACTATAGATCTCCTTCTTTTGTTTAGATCACTGCGGCAGACTGCAGTGCAGCCACATATGTGTAAGTCAGAAGGACGGTGCCATGTGCATGTGTAAAGAAGGGTTCATGTTGAATGCCGACGGTAAAACTTGTTCAGGTAAAGTCGAATAAGAAGTTTTCATCAGTCTCAATAACTCGCATTGAAGTACCATGTAGACTAAAATACGTTTTCTGAAATACTGTTACCTTTTCTTATATGATAATTTATCTTTTAGTATTATCATAAAATTTATCCAAAGATGTTTGACCTATATTTAACATTCTCCACGTCTTCTTGCTCAATTTTTCTATTTCTATTTTATTTTCTTTCCGTGTTTCGTTTTGTCTTCGACACATGATCTCTATGTCCGCAAAGAGGGCAATAGATATCCTGACAAATTAGAGAATTCTCCCCCTACTAATTAGTACCAATCTTCCGTTAAAATCTTATATATGTGATCATGCTAATGGTATTTTACATACATTTCTTTCAAACAATTATATATTAAACATATTATTTGGAATTTAAGCTTCTCTCTCTCTCTCTCTCTCTCTCTCTCTCTCTCTCTCTGAGGGTTAAATTCCGCTTGCTCAGCGATTGTGATCCCGTGCACCTCGAATCCTAACGTTTAATCACTTCCCTTCCTTTTGGAAGCATTAACGAAAGTTAGGGTCCTGATGTATGCGAGCTAAGTTAGTGATGCCGTTAATCGTTGCATGGTTTTGATTCTTACTTGGAACGAACTATTACCTTATAAGGGGTGTGATTACATTAGTGTCATTCATTGTAAATTTCGTTCATATATAATTGAGTATACAAACATCTTATGTGGGATCCCCCGAGCAGCAGGGAAGTTCTACAGACCAGACCCCCAGACCAAAATAGACCTTTCTACGAGAACTTTCTCCGTAGAAGCCTCAGATTTCAAAAATAAGCCTTCCCACGAAAAATAATTTGCGTAAATTCGTCACCGATTGCAATTTTTGTGTGCAAAAATCATTGATTTTGGACAGCAATTTTAGGGGGGGGGGGTAGGAGAAATTTATTCCATCGATGAAGTTTGCGAAGATTTGGCTGCCTTTTCATGAATAAATTTGATCGAGACCGATTCGATATCTACTACGCGGATCATGAAGATTAATCGTGATGAAACCATGCGGTATTGCCTGAGCGCGGCTGAAGAAATTTTTAAATTTGTTTATGTCCATATCGCCGTTGCACCAAGTCTGATGAATATTTCTCAACGTGTGAGTATCGACGCCATTGAACACCGATAAGATATTACAATTGTCCCTAATTACCTTTGGAATTTGCGTATATCGCTGCGTCACGTAAATCACATCGGTGTTCTTGTGTCGGCCACGCGAGAATATCCTAGCCGGATTAGTTTGCTTATCCAGCATAACATCATCGAATACAACAAGATTATTAACATCGCCATCTAAATTTTCCACTGATGGAGTTTCATTGATGTCTGTGATGAATTCGATCGTGCCTTCGTCGGTATTGTCGCTGAATTCCTTTAGTACCTGATAACAACGCTGATCATCAACGGACGGTGCAACCAAATACAACTTATCCCATTTTAGCCATCGCATTATCAAATTTAACAACAACTGCGTCTTTCCAGAACCGGACGGGCCAATAATTATCATCCTTATCGAATTTGGTAACACCGCGTTGTGTTTCACCTGCTCGCGTCGCTTCGTGGCTGAAAAATCAATTACATTCATGTTACTAGAATATATGGATTTATATTGTGTTAAATGTCGCACGCGCACAGCTACGATAAATCCAACCGAAATCGTCACACGCAATAACAGGAACGCAATTGCAGGAGAATGCGAAGTTTGCAAGACACGCAAATTCAGATTTGTAAAAAAAAAAATAGAAGAACCGGAGGAGACATTACCGCCTCCATGAAAAATCTACCTGGGCTGCCCTGGGCGAAATATCCCGGAGAAAAACATCTGCCAGGATACAATTACTGCGGACCTGGTACGAGGCTCGATATCAGACTCAACGATAATAATCAACCAAATCCCGGCGAAGATCCAGTAAACGCCATCGATAACGCGTGTTACTATCATGATCTTGCGTATCGCAGCGGGGATTTACAACAAAGACATCTCGCTGATATTAGGCTAATTCACGCACTAAACGCGATTCCTGACAAAAGTTTCAAAGAAAAATTGGCAACTTGGTTGATAAAAGGCGCGATGAAAGGTAAATTAGTACTCGGCGCTGGTAAATAATAATGGAGCAAATATATTATTCTCCGCGAGGTTTGTGGCGAGGAAAATCAGCAATAGCCAAACTCGCCAAGGCAGCAAAAGTAAAACAATCCACCGCTGAATCGTGGTTATCGAAACAGGCAGTCTGGCAAATTTATCTTCCTCCGCCTAAGAGAATACCGTATGCGAGTTTCTCAGTCAGCGTCCCTAATGAAGTTCATCAAGCTGATTTAATGTTTCTTCCTTACGATACCGTCGACGGAGTCACATATAAATATGTCTTGACAGTCGTTGATATCGCTAGCAGATACAAGGAAGCCGAGCCGTTATCGAATAAAACAGCAACGGAGATCGCTAAGGCGTTTAGCGAAATTTATTCACGATCTCCATTAACATGGCCGAAGCTTCTCCAAGTTGATCCAGGTCGAGAATTTCTTGGCGCGGTTACTTCACTGATGAAAAAGAATAATGTTAAAATCCGTCGCGGTATTGTAGGTGTTCATCACAATCAAGCTATCGTTGAGAGATTCAATAAAACTCTCGCGGAACGATTATTCGGAAACCAGTACGCGCGTGAATTTATTCAAGATAATCGATCTCATGATTGGGTATCGAGGTTGCCTCATGTGATTAACGCACTAAATAACGAGACAACGAGAACAATAGCAATGAAACCTGCAATTGCAATTACAAAACCAAATATACCACTAAAGCGAGATTCCACAATTCCGCCTGTGCTAGGTAGCGTCACGGTCAGGTATTTATATAAAGAAGGCGAGGCCGAGGGAGGCAGAAAAAGAGCAACCGATCCAAATTGGAGCGTTACGACACATAAAATATCAGCCGTAACAAGATCATCAGGAAGACCAGCAATTTATTTCCTAGATTCACTAGCGCCACAACGCGGATTTACCAAGGAGGAATTACAAATAATACCGAAAGATACTCAACTACCGCCGGCGTCATTAATGTGAAACCGAATTCTACCTAACTGAGATAATTTTCTTACTCTCGACACGGCTAAATAAACTAAATTTGACCAGGAAATTCTATCATCGACAATCCAAACTTGGCCATCCACGGTTAATCCCTGCGACGAGTGTATCGTTGTTGCGTAGCCTAGTTTCCATGGCGATCTTTCTGCGTTTATCGCGTCATTAACAAGATTAATATCAACAAGAATAATATCATTCAGTACCAAGATCTTTTCCTCTCCGCAGGGTAAAGTAACACTAATATTTTGTTTCCTGGTATCAGCGGGTCTGTAACACAACGGCACCTGTAATGTTGGAAATTTCTCGCAATGCAGTTTGAATAACATTTCCTGAATAGTATCGCGAACAATTTTTCTGCTAGCAACAATCAAATGATCGGGACGCCACAAATTTAGAAAAATATCCATCGGAGTCTCGTCGATTATTTTTCTCATCACATCGCATTGAATTTTATTCGGTTGTAATCGAATTAATTTTTTGAATTCGGTCAGTAAAATATCATCGGATCTATAATCGGCGTCGATTTCCTCATAATAGTCAACGAAATTCCTGAGCCATTCGTGCGGAGATTCGCCATCAATAGGATCAGGCTGGCCATGATCTCCGCACATTATCACGGCGGTATTTTTCTCCTCCAGCCAGATCAGGAAAGATTTTAATACAACTAAATTTACTGTGCAAATTTCATCAAATATTATAATTTTGTTGATATATTTATTTCCCATACGAGCCGAATCCCATAATCCACCGCTGTATTTGAAATAACTGTGATAAGTACAAGAATCAACGTCGCGTTGCCTTATTTCTCGCGCTAATCTGTGAGTTGGAGTCAAGACTATCATATCAGATTTCGCAAATAAATTTATCGCTCGCGTTGTTTTACCGCTACCACCAGGTCCATTCATGTAAACGAATTTGTTACGTGAAATCGGGTCAAATGCGGATGCAGCCGTTGATATTTTCTCGCATTTATCTCGATGAAATTTATCGCAATCTTCGACATCGGCGTCCTCACAATAATCTAGAATATCCTCGTTTTTTATTCTCCAAGTTCCCCAAGAACCATCGGCGATTAAATTATCCAGCCTATACTGATATTTCTTATCGATATAAAACGAGTCCGTTGCGACCCTTACCGCGATATCAGAAAATTTATTTATCATCGACAGTAAATTTATACTCACATAAGCGAGCATCGAAGACCTCAAATGCGTATACTGCGCTGATTCTCCGTCAAGGTAACTAATTACGGTACCCAATTTTTCTCCGTCAATGATAATATTTTCTCTGTTGCAGAATATTCCTCGTGATACCGTATCGGCAATAATAAAGTCCATCTCGGCATCGTTGATAAACAATCTAGCGTGTCGGTGTTTATGATCAACGGATCCTCCTTGAGTAAATTTGCCAATTATTTTTCTTCCGATATCTTTCGCGTTTTCACAATCCGTCGGTAACCACACCTCAGTTTGTTTCCTGTATGATATAATCGCCTCGCTAACCGTCAACGATATTAACATTGATGAATCCAGCATATATCTCAACAACACTATAGGAACCCAACGACGCTGCGATAAATGCCGACCAAACCAAATATAACAAATTTTATGTAAATTTTCAGCAAACTCGAATGAAGTAACATAAGCGAATCCGGTCATGACAAAATCAGGTAACGGTCCGTTAATTGCTACCCTTGTCATTTCGTTGGTGGGATGGCCGAATTTAGCAAAATAATCCGCACAATCGCCATATCCAAGGAAACTTCCAGGATAGCACGCGCTCATATCAACGGAGATCATATCTTTGAAATAATATTTGGTATTCCACAATCCGCCATGGCCGTATTCGATACAACTAAGTTGAATATCAGTGAGAAATTCGTTCCTTGTAGGTTTCCACGAGTTTCTTTCTCTGGCAGCGTGAGCAGCAACAGACGGAACAGTAAAACAATTTGTCAGTAACTGATCGGGATTTGACGAATATTTCACCGCGATATTTCTCATCGATTCATGCAATTTTTCATCTCGGTAAATATCTCCTCGCGGCAATATAAATTGATCGTATCTTTCTTCGCTCGAGAATAACCAAACCGATATCGGATCAGATGCGGCTAATATTTTGATATATCGGAACATGGCATCAGAATTATCCTTTGCGCCTTCCACGGGATAAAATTTAACAGCGCGATTTCGCGGAAATATCATTACCGATTGCGACCACGCATGTGAATTATGATCAATAATTTCGATTGGAACTCCTCGAGATCTATACGGAGACGAATATAATATTTCTCCCGATAGCGTTTTCACGGTAATAGGAAATTTAAGTTTCTTGCTCAACACAGCAACATCGTCAATCGATGCGCCATCAACAACAGTCTTCGCCCACGCGTTAATTTTATTCAACCTCAGCTGAGTCAGACCAGATCCACGACGAGCGTTTTTCATGTGCTCGATAACACGCTCGGCAACGCAATTTATCATCGGTGATTCTTTCATCGCAGGTAGATTTTTCATGTCAGGATTATTATTCAACCGATAAATTCCATAAACAACAGCACTAGATGGATACGCCCTAGCATAATAAGGACTATCGATTCCCAATAACAATCCTGGCTTTGAATTTTTATCAAGAATAACGTTTTTCTTACCACCACGTATTGGATCTCGTTTATCGCGAATAATCCAAGTGTCGTCAGGCATTTGCGCAATAAATTTTATCCCAAAGATAAATCGTTCTTCCTTGTGTTCGAATTTTATGTGCTCGATTATATTCTTGGCCCGCTCCAGATTCATCGTGGCATCAACGGAGTTAGTTTTCCATGTCGACCAAACATGAATCGCTCCATCATCGAAAAATTCTTTTTTGGCGCGATCAACCTCAGGAATGATATATTCTGCCTCATCAAGATCAAATGCATCCATTATTATATTTTAGACAAATATTTAAATTATAATATGCAGTGCAAATGGATACCAATCGGATCAACAAAATCATGCGACAAATCCTGCAGAGGCGATTATTGTGGCGCTCACATATATGCGATTCGACGAGGCAGTAAAGGACCACAGCGGTGCTTAGTTTGTCAAGTTGGCACTCGAGGAAAGACTCGATTGTGTTTATCCTGCGGAGGAAAGAATTATCGGGAATTGCTCAGATATTACAAAAAGAAATCTTCCTCGGTGATAACCTGCGAAGAGGATTACATTAATCGATTCAAGGCAAATTATGATTTAGACAGATAAATATTATATAATGGAAATGAAATCAACGATTCCTGCAATGACAATCACGCACGAGTATAAATCTCATCCTACGATCATGGGATACGAGGCATCATCGGATGGTGTTGTCAGAAACATCAAAACGAAGAATCTTGTTGGTAGAGTTGATAACAGTGGTATATATCTTAAATTTTCAGTCGGCGAGAATAAAAAAATGAGAAAAATGAGTTATTACAATCACAGGTATACGAGTGCTATCACGGACCAATAGAGATTGGCCTTGTTATCGATCACATCGACGGAAACAAACTCAATAATAAACTATCCAATCTACGCGCAGTGTCTCAGAGTGAAAATTTAAGATCCGGCAATACCGGCGGCGCACGATCAGCTAAGGCCGTCAAATCGATAAATCAGGAAACAGGCGAGGAGATGATATTCGAATCGATGAGCGCCGCTGCGAAATATTATAAAATTAATTCAGCATCGGTACGACATGCAGCAGAAAAAAAATACAGGGCGACATTTTCATATAATCTCGGTGAATGGATCGAATTTTCTTATATTCCAATAATATTTGATTCGGAGAGCGACGAAAAATAATTGAATATTAACAGAATTAATATAACATGAACGAACAAACCATAAGCAACATCATCGAAGCTATCGATGACCTGAGAAATAAAAAAATAAATCTTCCCTCGGAGTTGGACGCGAATAAAATCCGATCCGAATTCGAGACGATTGTTCAGGGGAAACTCGAATACAAATACACGCTACCATCCGAATATAAATTAATAAAAAAGATTCAGATTGCGATGTATCAATCACTTGCGACAGTCAGCGATGATCGCATCGAGGATTTTGTTAAATTATCTACGCTAGTGGAGAAAGCTAGATTGATTTTATCGGACGCATATGAGTCAAAAAAAATTACAAGCTCGCGCATCAGACAGCTGAAAAAGCTTGTAGATGAGAACAAGGCCAAGGAAATATCCTCCTGAATATTTTCCGCAAACAACAAAAAAAAAAAATTAAAAAAATATATTAATTTTGAAAATTTCCCTGGATTTTATTTATTTTTTTGGCCCGTTTTTCCCTGGCAGATGGATTTACGATCTTACCAGCAGATTGATACTTATCGTTTCCCCGCGTATATCAAGCAAATTTCCTTTCTGATCCGTTAGTTTGAAATTTATCTTCGACAATAATCGATTATGACATCGCAGATAAAACGGATTCACCGGCTCCTTTATTATCAAATAACCCGGAGAAGCGCTAGGTGAAAACGAATACAAGATAAAACCCTGCTGCGCTTGATTTGACTCTGACGAATCAACATTGTAACTGCCCTCGACAACATCCGCGTGAAGATAAATCGCGATAACTTCCGTTATATTAACGATACCTGGCGAGATATGCCGCCCCTGCCCGGCGGGATCGTTATTATGTTTGAGAATTGATTCTGATTGTATTTTTTTAGTCCACGCGGCATGTAACTTTGGAAATAAATCATCGATGATATCAGTGACGGATTTTCTCATTTTATCAACATCATAATCGGGAAATTTGAAATTTGGTAGTGTTTCCTTGGTTAATCCAAATACTCTCATGAATTTTTGTTTTTCTCCTGAATTTTTGATCAACTCGAATTTGCTAATAGGAAGAACATAATCGGCAATTGATATATCGTCGACTATCGCCTGAATAAACATACCATGATAATATTCAACATCATTCGCGAGTTGATTTAAAATCTTCACGCGTTTGATAATTTCGCTACATGAGCCTGATTTATTTAAGATGCATTCATGAAAGGATTCCCGCAATAAATTTAATTGTATTGTATGTTCTTGAATAAATTCGTCGAGGGTTCTTCTTACCAAGATACCATCTATGGGGGCTATTATCCTGTAAATGTGGGTAGCGTCGAAGATTTCCACACCGGGGGGAATTTTAGGAAGAGGCAACCACGAGAGAATTCTTTCGTTAATAAAAGTAAAAGCGAATATTACCAGGTTAATTTTGTGGTTATTCATGAGGTTGATGGCGCTATCGATCAGAGGTTTGTGTTTGATATCTCCATACCATCCTTCGTCGGTGGTAAAATCTTCTTTTTTTGGTTCCGGTAGTTCTGGAGGAGCTTCCTCGTACCAACCTGGAATAATAAAATCTGATTTTTTTGGTTTTGCTAGAGGTGCGACTTCAGGCCAACCTAATATGATCCTAATCGATGATTGGTAAATATCTACCATGTACGGCGATTTCACCTCTATCATCGATGACAGTGTTGGTTCATGCGCAGATATTTTTATTCCCGGAGTAGCATCGCCGGTTATATTTGATATTCTGGTGGTAAATTCCTTATCCAGCTGATCAATTTCGTAACTGCCTGTTGGTATACCAACGACGATCCAATCAGGTGTTCCATCGGGTTTGTTTTTGTTGGCAAAAACAAGTGAATTGTTTGATAATAATCTGCCAAATGATTTCGATCTAACATTGGGCCAGCTGTTGTAGACACGCAGTTGTGTTAACGCAATTTCTTTGACGCTGATTGGTGTTGGAAAATTGATGCTAAATTCTGGCTTAGTTGAGCTTAACGATATTAACGTTGTTGTCGGCGGTGTCGTGTTTGTCACGATCTGGGCTAGTTCGGACATTATTAATATTCATTTGTTCAATCTCCGAGTAAATACTTATCATTACCGAAAATTCTAGATCGGAGATAACGCCATCGTTGAGACTCTCCGAAAGCAACGATGATAATCTCGAATACGCGTCATTGACCTTGGTTAGTTTGTTTTTGTACAATAATAACTTCTCACTTGTGCACGAGGATATTTTTTTCGCTACGATATTGAGAACACCAGCGATTGTCGTTGTTGACGAGATTATTATCGTTGCAACGATTGGCGCGATTGTTGTTACCGCGGATAAAATTATTCCAGCACCGGCGACTACCGCGGATACCGCGTACACGGCGACGTCAATGGTAACTAATCTACGCTGATATTTCTTTATTTTTGTTTGATACTCGTCGAGGAGTTTTTTTAGCGAATCCTGCCATGATCGCGCCTGATTATAACGGTAATCCGATGCGGTCATTTATTAGTTAATTTACCTGACTAATTGGATTCAAAGTGATAAATATTCGAATATTGCACGATAATGCGTTGGTTCTGTCGTGGTTCTATCTGGTGGTTCTATTGTAAATATTTCCCTGGCATTTTTCTCCATGTAAATAATAAAAAATCCTGGATAATATTCATGAATTTCATGAAATCTGGCTGTTACCTTAAATTTTATCTTGGAAATATATTGTACTCGATATACCCCATCAAACGGCGCGACAAAAGTATCAAGATTTCCAAAAGGCGTCCATTTGGCTCCCTTTGTTTGTACCACAAGTGACATAGAATAACTAGTATCTTCTGTCATTAATTCCACTGGTGTATAAATACGCGCAAATCTTCCAAGATTCGCCGACGATATTTTTGTGTTAATATCGTTAATTTTTGTAGTTGCGTCGAGAAGTTTCGCGTTGATTTCTTGAATTTTTCCGTCGTTCACTGATGTATCGACTTTTTCATTTGCTAATTCTCGTACCACGTTAATTTCATCGTTAATTTTAGCAATATCTTCGCTGATTTTTCTTGTTTTCTCGCTGAGGTCATCGTGTAATATTTTATCGACTTTTTCATTTACGATTTGGCGCACCGCGGAGGTTTCCTCGGATATTTTAGTAACATCTTCGCTGATTTTTTTTGTTTTCTCGTGGAGATCATCGTGTGATGTTTTATCGACTTTTTCGTTTACGATTTGGCGTACCGTGTTAATATCATCGTTGATGGATTTTGTTTTCTCGTTGTGCGATGTTTTATCAACTTTTTGTTTTATTAATTCACGCATTACGTCAATATCTACGCTGATTTTAGTAATATCCTCGTCAATTTTTCTTGTTTTCTCGCTGAGGTCGTTATGTGATGTTCTATCGGCTTTTTGAAATATTAATGCACGTGCCGATTCAATATCTTTGTTGATTTGTGCGATATCTTCGTTTATTTTCTTTGTTTTCTCGGTAAGATCATTATGTGATGTTCTATCGGCTTTTTGACTCATCGCGGTATTTATTTTGGTAATTTCCTCGTTGATGGATTTTATTTTCTCGATGAGATCGTTATGTGATGTTCTATCGGCTTTTTGAAATATTAATGCACGTGCCGATTCAATCTCTCTGTTGATTTGGGCAATATCTTCGTTTATTTTTTTTGTTTTCTCGTTGAGGTCGTTATGTGTAGTTGAAGAGGTATCGATGATTTTTTTTATATCCTCGTCGAGTTTTTTACTGAGATTTTTTGATGTATCGTCTAGTTTTTTAAGATCGTTAGTTAGCTTGGTAAATCTTTTTGTCACTCTGTCCTGAAGATCGTCGTGTAATGCTTTATCAGTCTTCAGAAGCAACGTTGCTGATAACTCTTTGTCGGATTTTTCCACATCCGCGATATTGGCCTTCAGGGGTAACTTCGCTATAATATCGGCGATATCAGCAATAGATTTTAATACCATCTCCGATTGACGAGTAAATTGACTAATATGATCGCGGTATTCGTCTCGCTTGATTATATCAGTTATTTTGACGTTGCTGGTTTGTAATCTTCCTTCGGTATTTTGAAAAACAGCAACTTCACCAGGGTCCACCTCTGACAGCGATAGAAGATTGTTAATATCGCTCTTGGTTGCGAACTTTGATAGATCGACGTCAGTCACTTCTGTTTTTTCCTTCCTGTAGATAAATCTACCGTAAATATCAACCATGATATTTATCTACGGCGTATTCAAATACAATTTTGTGATACGGACCGGATGATTTTGAAATTGCATCGAGGACGTTAATTGATTCAGGGCCGCATATTGGCGGATCCGCTAATGTCTGCGTTGGAAGTGTCGAATACCAAACCGGAAGTTTCAGCGAAGACACATAGTTGATAAATTCATTTGGCGGTGCTAATCCATAAGAGTCAAAGTAAATAACTTCGCGAGGATTAATTGCGTAGGCAACCCAGTGTGTGCCAGGGCCGGTATTTTTATCGAGATTAATTATTCCTGTCTCGGTAGAGTTTGGTTTTTCTGGTAGTTGATCTCGCATAAATACGCCTCTGAAAAATTTTATTTTTTTTTCTTTGCTTCGTTGATTAGATCTAAATTTGAATAGGCCGTGCTAATCTTAGGCCGGATCCGTATGGGGGCCGTCTTAGATAAAGGCCTGATCCCAACCGAGGAAATCTTTGAAAAATTTCCTCGAATAGGCTGGGGGGGATGAAGAGTCCTCCCTTTTTTTACGGTATTGTCCTCCTTTAACTTTTTCTAATATTTTTTTAACCCCAAATCCACCCAAGGCCGATGCTGCGCCTGTTAGTAATGGAGCTAGTAAGGGAAGAAGAGGAATAAATCCGCCTACTTTGACCATGTCTCTGATGGCGCCTATTGAGAGATTCACATGAACGCCGGAATTCGCTGATTTGGCTTTGGAAAATCGTTCATGTTGACCTCTAGTTAGCGACAGTTTATTAGGTCCACCGTGAAGTTGATCGTTTTTCAGGGTTAATTTCAAACCGCATCGCTTTGATATCGCTGATTGGAGCTTTTTTATCTGACCCGGAGTCAGAGTTACACTGACGTGCTCGTATGGCATATTAATAATCGCTTAGTCTAAATTTGGAATTTGTCACATGTTCTCGACAGGAGCATCGATGACTCTCATTCTACCGCTGATGCCTTCCAAGATCATTGTTCTATCGCTGAGGATTACCGCGATGGCTCTTGCTGCTCCGGCTGTGTTAATTCTGGCTTTGAAATGGATATCGACAACGGATTGTTTTACCAAATCAAGATGCTCCAGGGAGAAGTAATAGATAGGATAGCGAGTATTAAAATCCAACTGTGATATTTGCAATCCGGTATCGATATTTTGATCGCGACCCATGAAACTTAACAATCGATGATACGCGCGGGCCGTCGAAAAATTTTCAAAATCGATGGCTATTTCCTCGGATGGCTCTTGCTGACCGTTTATTCTCAGTGAAACGTTTGTTGCCGCGAATTGATCGAATATCATATGACTGTGTTCTTGATCGTATCTATTTGCGGCTTGAAGAGCAACAAAGATGTGCCTAGGTGCCGAAGCGCCTTGTTGTGACGCAATTCTCCAGGTAAATATTCCGTTAATATTAACATCGCAGGAGTCGGTCATCGTTGTCAACCAGGACATGACGGATTTTCCGCCTTGATTCATGAATGATAATAATTTTTCTTCCTCGAGCATCGATGGAACTATCGCTGGCATCCACAAGGTAAATTTGTTTAGGATTACCTTGCCTGCATCACCTGCACCCGCGCCTGCTTCTCGCCAGATGGCTTTGTCACTACCAGCAGCGTCTCGAACGAAAGTTATCGTGTGTTTTGCTCCATAAATAACTTTTCTGAAATGCCTGCAAAATCCAAAAATGTGAGATAGCGGAATTGCACAGGAAAATCTTCGTTCACCCCCAATTAACATAGCTTTTCGCGTGGCAAATCCAAGGTTGTAATTGTCATTGGTATTAATTATCATGCTTTCGACGTCAGCATTTTCGGCGGCGTTAGAATTTTTTTTCGGTTGTCTGATGGTATACTGGACATGATCAGCGTGATTAGAATTATCCTTGGCGAACATCATACTAGGACCGGCTGACCTGGTAAAATCATCCGAGTATCTCGCTAGGCCTATAATCGTCGTTGCTATATCAACGTTGTCCGTAATTGATTCGATTTCTCTTCCGTCGATCATGTAAGTGGCGCTCTTGAATAATGCCATAATGCCGTTATTGACAAATCCGACTTTGAAATTTGCTCCATAGTTGGTATTATCGTTTTTAATAATACTCCCAACAACCTCGATATATGCCTCAGATGGAAGAAAATATCTTGTTGTATCGTGGACTTGAATTTCCAAGCGATTATTTGTATTTGGGTCAACTGCTTCGTACGAGAAATACTGGAAATCTCGCACGGATGTGTCTCTGCCTACAGGCTCGTCCATGTCGAACACTTCATTTGACACTTGTGCGAACATTTATTATTAAGAATATCATCTAAAACGAAGACCACTGCCTGAAATGAAGCTCGTATTTGCTAGATTTGTCTTAGCAATTTCCTTTGCTAGATTTGTGTTAGCGACTTCCTGCGCTAAATTTGTCTTAGCGACTTCCTGCGCTAAATTTGTCTTAGCGACTTCCTGCGCTAGATCATTTATTTTTTTATTTGCTGCGTCGTTTATGGCTTTACTGATTTCGGGTGGCATTTCTCTGGTGATAGGTAAATTGACGGGTTGTTTTTTGCGCACTAAATTTAATATTTTACTTTTGACAACATTGAAGCCTTTACTGGCCAAATTACCGATACCAGAAACGACAGTCTCGCCGATCTTTCCTATTGCTTTTAACCCGAGCTGTTTGATCATGGGTCCAATTTTAGGTATTATTCGCGTAAAGAGACTTCCAATGATATCGCCGAATCCATTGCCGTGGATATATCTGTATACGGGCAATCTAGAGTTTACTACGCGAACCTGTTTGGGTCTGCGCTGATGTTTGTGAACAATCATGTTATTTCAATTGTGTTGTTTTAATCGATGAGTTCATCGACAAGTTCCTTGTAAATGTGAGAGTCGATGACACCACCGCGGAATAATCGCTGACAAATATCCGAGGCTTCGTTGATTACTTCGCGAGAGTTATTTCCAGCTCGTTTTCCTCCGATTAATATCTCGAGGCGAGATACATCGTTGACAACACTATCAGGGCAAACGGTATATCCGCTTCCTGTCTTTGGTTTTGGTGTTGATGGTTCGTTAAACCACTCCGTTAACACGTCCTTCTCTTCCTTTTCTTTTTCTTTTTGTTTTACTTTTTCCATAAATTTAAAATATTCGTCATCACGTTTGTAAGGTGGTTTTTTACTAGCAAAATATACCCAGTCGATATATTTGCCTTTTTCAAGAGGTTTTCCACGAACACTGGGGTTAAAATATTTATCCCTATCATCATAATCCGCGGCAATATCTACTAAATTTTCTCCCCTTGCGATTTGTTCATACGCATCACGGGTAAAATTAGTTTTGATATTTTTATGAAGATTTTCATAGTCGGACTTCGCAGTTTCTTTCTCTTGTTGAGTTGATTTTTGCGATATCCCCGAAGATTTTTTTTCCTCCTTCCTTGCATTTGCGAGATTCAGAAAATCACTATAAAGAAAACTTGTTCTCTTCGCCTCAGGTAAATTATATTTAGCTCGAAATAAATTATTATACCAAGAATCCCGCGATTTAATTTTTTTCAATCCCTCCTCCGTTAAAAAAGCCTTTCTATTATCAAAGGAATCTTCGGCAAATATAGCAAATATTTTAGTATCTTTACCAAAAAAGTCAAATTGTTCTTGAAGTGTTTTCCAACCACCCTCGGTAAATTTTTTTTTATTATATCTCGAGGTTGAATATCTTTATCTTCCTCTTTTTCTTCTTCTTCTTCTTCCTCTTGCTTTTGTTCTTCTTCTTGCGCTTGTTCTTGCCGTAATTTTTGATCTTCATCTAATTCTTCAGGAATTTGCCCCGTCCTCAATTCTGCTTGTGCTCGTGCTTGTGCTTGTGCTTGTTCTTGTTGTGCTTGTGCTTGTGCTTGTGCTTGTGCTCGTGTTTGTGTTTGTACTATTCGCTCCGGCAATAATCGAGTGTGTTGCTCGATATCTCTCGTCATAGGAATAAGACCGCGCTTCCTAAGTTCCTTATCTTCCTTTTTGTCGCCGTATGCGACTTGCTCGATTGCTCCAGTGACTGGACTCAACAACTTTGACGATATCTCAGTAATTCCATATTGCGAGTCTTCGTAATCACGAACTTTTTTCTTAAATAATTGTTTTGCCGGGATAAGTTTCCTTACTGCCGCTAATTCTTCTCGCGCTAATCTGGCAGAATGAGGCTCTCCAACTCTACTAGCTTTCCGACTCATATTATTTTCAACTATATTGTTTTAATGCGAGGTAAAATTAGGATCGGCAGCCAAATCTTCGCAAACTTCATCGATGGAATAAATTTCTCCTACCCCCCCCCCCAAAATTGCTGTCCAAAATCAATGATTTTTGCACACAAAAATTGCAATCGGTGACGAATTTACGCAAATTATTTTTCGTGGGAAGGCTTATTTTTGAAATCTGAGGCTTCTACGGAGAAAGTTCTCGTAGAAAGGTTTATTTTGGTCTGGGGGTCTGGTCTGTAGAACTTCCCTGCTGCTTCCCCCGTGATGGGCATATAGGTGTCAGATGAAATTTTAATTTTATTTGTATACCTTTCATTTCCAAATGATTTGTACTAAATTTTGCTTGCATATTGATTATATTGCTCCAGTGGCGTCACTCGGGTTGGTGTCACCCAGTGCGGTAGCTCATGGTGTCACCCCCATGGTCCTCCTTCCGTAACAGACCATACAGAATCCTTAGTAATGTCATTTTGGTGTCACCCCCTCTGATGGTGTCACCCGGTGCAGTCCGCACCCCCCGCATCCCCCTAGCGACGCCACTGCTGTGCCTGCTAGTCATGTATTTAACTATGATCGGTTATCCGCTTATGAAATCCGACTAGACCGAGCAGTGTGTGCTCTGTAAAATTTGCAGTTTTTCATTTTGGTGTCACCCCTCTGAGATGGTGTCACCCGGTGCGGTCCCCACCCCCGGCACCCCCCTAGCGACACATTGTATTGCTCTTGCTCTCTCTCTCTCTCTCTCTCTCTCTCTCTCTTTGTGTGTGTGCGCGTGCGAGCGTGTGTGTACTTAAAAACTAATCTACTCTTGCGAAATTAAAACGTTTGTTCGAAAACATGTAGTCCTGTTCTTTATTTATACTGTCACTATTACTTTAACAGATTCAGGGCTTTTTCACCGAGGACTGGTTGTGAGCAATTCAACTTCCATATGTATCGCGGATATTCATGCCATTTCTGCTGGTGGATACAGTTTTGCTTGCTTCCGCCTTACAACAGAAATCACTTATTTTGAACTGGACACCATCCGGAGGGAAATAATCTTTGCGAATAGTTATGGAGTGTACTACACGTCTGTAGACCGTTTTCTGGTCAAACAGCTCTTCCAAACCTCAGGAACTATAAGTGGTAAGTCATATTGTGTAATAAAAAATAGTTCTTTACGTCTTCCTTCTAAAATATTTTTCTTCATTATGGGAATATGATCCTCGTATATTGGTTACACGAGCAATAATGTAACTGAAGTTCACGTTTACACAAAGCATTTCAGTCAATAATGGAACTTAAAGTTCACTTTTACACAAACTTATTTCAGACAATAATGTAATGAAATAAATTTGGAGTATGTGCATTTATATATAGCTCTATATTTTAAGGATTTCTTAGATGTTTGTCGTTACTTGTTTAATTATGGGAAGTCTGTGCTGGGGATATAGTCCTCAGCCCGAATAATTATCCAGTTTATAGGAATAAATTGTGTGGATTGATTGTGTACCTGATTGTTCACTATTTAAGATTGGGGACTGATAAATTGCACAATGGAAAATTTGAGAAGAGACTGTTTCGTCATCTGGAGGCGCCGTTTATTCTTACTATGATGGTAAATAATGGTGTAGAGTTACAGGCGAAATGAGGCTTAAATTATGATTTGACTGACCTAAGGTAGCATGGGAAAAAGAGTTTCCTGTGTTTGGTGGTTGAGTTGTATATTTTCACGGCGTGAAATACTGGCGTTACGTTACAGGAATGTAATGAGGAGAAACCATGCAGTTGTGAGGTTGACAGGAACTTGTGAAGTTGTGAGATTTGTGATCATGTATTAATTAGAGGAAACATATTTATAGTCTGGTCGCGTTTTAATTTCCAGTTTACAACAGTAGTTGTATAGGAGTCCTTGGAAATCAAGGAGAAACAAGTGACTTCTCGCGGGATTCACGCCAGGGTTAAAATCGCTCGGTATAGAAACCCCTTTGGCGTACTACAGTAACTTAAGTTCACGTTTGCACAAAGAATTTCGGATGACACTTGTGAAACGAAAAATTTGACAGTATTAATTGTGTGTGTTGTATTTCTGTATTAATACACTTATTCATATCAATGTACATATAATGTATTACTAAAACCCTTATGTCATCATATTCACTCAATTTCCAATGTGCTTTTTCACTCACATTTGATTTTGTGTGCAACATTGTTTGAACATATTGCCCATTCAGAATTATCTCAAACAATTTTATATATATATATATAATCATTTTAAAGTTTCTATCTTTCCTTGAACACTATATTCTCTTTGTTTCTAAGTAAATTATTATGGCAATTTCATGATGCAACATAATTTTATATATATTCCTGCATGCTAAGATTTCTACTTCATCTGTTTTTCAGCTGCTGGCCAAGATTGTACTAAATCTTTTTTTCCGATTCAAATTTCAATTGCCAATCATCTTCATCAATGATATAAGAATATTGGTGCTATACCTTCTTGTCTTTCCCATACATCTTCATCAGATATAAGAATATTGGTGCTATACCTTCTTGTCTTTCCCATACATCTTCATCAGATATAAGAATATTGGTGCTATACCTTCTTGTCTTTCCCGTACATCTTCATCAGATATAAGAATATTAGTGCTATACCTTCTTGTCTTTCCCATACATCTTCATCAGATATAAGAATATTGGCTTTATACTTCCGTCTCTTCGTCAAAGATGTAGAAATATTGGTTTTGTACTTCTTTCCATTCATCTTCATCAAAGATGTAGTAATATTCTTGTTGAAATACCTTATATTTCCCAAATCCTCTAACCAACCTGAAATATTTCGTCAGATCTGATTGAACAATTATTATGCTGTATTATGAAATACTTTGTGAGTCTTGGTTACAAATTAGCGGTAAATGTTTATGATGCAATCAAGTTTCCTGTCATAGATTTTAATGCTAAAAGACAACGTGCAATGTAAACTAGATGCACTTTTACAATATTTTGTATCGTTTTATTTTATATTATACTAGTGATACATTCAGGAATGAATTTATTTAAATGTGCGAGAGTTCCGTGACACATTGCAGGTCTTGCTTTGGACTGGATAGACCAAACAATTTACTGGACAGAAGTCGACACTGGGGTCATCTCCTTTGTATCTAGGATCACGAGAATTAGTTTCACCATTCTTTCCGGTCTGGACTCACCAAGAAACCTTTTGGTTCTGCCCTTACAAAGGTAGGAAATCCTTACAATTACAGAGGAGAAGTAATTATTAGGCAGTCATGAAAAAAAAATGCTCCTACATGTATCGACAGAATATTTTGACTATACTCCAACTGCTATATGCTATTTTTCTTTCAGATAAAATAAAGCTGAAAAGACAATGTACTGTTCACGTTTACATATTGATGAATGTTTAATCTATTAAAAAGCTAAATGTGATGTCCTAAGAAGGTAAGCCATTTGGTTCGAGATCATGGAAAAATCTTGGTTACAGAGATAATATATCTAGATTATATGACTTTAGCTGTAAAGTGCGGCCAATAATTGTTTCTACCATTCAAATAATTCCTTTCTCGTGGATGAGGCATATTCAGTTTTATCTAAATGCTAGCACGGTAATGTGTCCATATCATTGTATCTCTGTATTTACAGACGGATGCTTTGGGCATCGGGTCAGTACCTTCACAAGATAGAGTCTTCAAATTTGGACGGCAGTGACAGAAAAGATGTCATCCAATTTAGCTCCCTGTCAAAACCAGCATCGATCAGTTTTGACCCGACCAATCAAAGGTAACAAAATTATATCCACAGACCTATTCCGACCAAGCAAAGGTAATTAATTCGTATCCACAGACATATTCCGACCAATCAAAGGTAATTTATTCGTATCCACATACCTAATTAGTATTTGGTCATGATTCGGCAAATAATTAAACTCGTGAATGGCAGTGCTTTTCTTTGGAAACAGATTTATTGAATATGTAAAATAACATTTTATTCCCTGCTATCAGTGATAGATGGAAGCTACTTACAAAAGTTTAAGCTTCTTATGTATGGTTTCTTTAGCAAAACAACTCTTGAGAACTGTTATGTCAGATGACCAACGTGAAATTTGTTAGTTTCGCCGTGAAAATCTTTATTATAGTATTATTCTAATATCAGCTTTCTATTTTGCGCTTTCTCGTTTATAGTACTTTCTTATTTATTCTCACATCAAAGCTTATACATTTGGAAACAGAAATCAGATCGAATTTGTCGTCAGGCTCGGACTCTTTTGATGATAATTTAGTAATTAACTGCATTGTTTTGTTTCATTTTCAGGCTATATTTTGTGGATTTTTTACACGTTACAAGTTGCAATTTAGACGGTTCAGACGTGAAGAAGCTTTACGTTGCACCCAACGCCGCCGTAGATTCCGTCTATGTGTATCAAGTATGAAGTTTATATATATATATATATATATATATATATATATATATATATATATATATATATATATATATATATATATATATATATATATATATAGTGTGTGTGTGTGTGTGTGTGTGTATGTGTGCGTAAAAGGTTTCCAGAACGGGGGCACTTTTAGAGAAACAATAGCTAAATTCATATGCCTACCATTTATGATATTTCCTTTCAAAACGAAATCCCTTGAAGTATGACATTTTTACATTTTTACTGATTGCGGGGATAAAAGTGCAATTAAATTCCGGTATTTTGAACCGTGTTATAAGATATATATATATATATATATATATATATATATATATATATATATATATATATATATATATATATAGGTTGCAGGGAAAAAACATAGTTTCCTACGTTTCGACTAAATTATGTTCTTTTTTACTGATCTAGACATTTGCTTTAATCTAGACAGATTAGCCTCATTGTCCCAAAGTATAAATATATATTATGCCACGGTGTCCATTTTTGTGTATTGGTGATGTCTGAGGAATGTTTGCAGAATGCAATATTAGGTTATGCAAGTTTTGCACACAAGGAAACAACAATTTTTGAGAGGTAATACGTTCGTGTAATTACAGAAGCTTATTCAGGTCGATTGAATTTAGTTATTCTACCGTTATTCTTTTTATAACACAGATCCTCACATATTTTTTAATATTGTTTTAGGGATTTTTGCTTCTGCTGTACCAGTTATCACCACATTCACAGTCGTTTATGAAATCATTTGTGGTCGAAAACTTGAATTTGACGGAGAAAATTACCACGCAGTTTCAGTCAATCGGCAGAGTTGTGGATATGAAAGTGTTTGATGAAAGAATTCAGCCAAGAATGAAAGGTACCATTGAAAATGAAATACACGCGCTATTCGTGATGAAATAACAATTACTGAACCGACCCAGGAGCATTAAGGTTGTGTTTCATATACAAAACATAACACAAAAATAGTAGCTCATTAAAGACAAATAAAACAAGTGTCTCTGGTAGAGATAGAATGGAAAATATCAAACCTATGCCAACAAAAAGTGTTCATCTTAGTTTTATTTCTTATATAATGAATGTTGCAATGTTCATAATTGTAATCGTATATTTTTGTTTGTTACACGTTTGTATTATTATTAACAGCTTCGCCGTTGTAAGGATTTGTGTTACGTGCCAGGGAGGGGGGCAATTGTGTTAAGCGTCAGCTAGGGGGGCATTTATATAGTTAGCATTCTTCCGATTCCTACTTCTATCCATGGTTGTTTTAATAAGAAATGTCGTACACGATTCAAGATTTGGGAAAACTGAAACCTTAAAAAAACTGCTAAAATAACATAGTATTTTTAGAACGTAGTCTGTGTTGTTACATCAAAGTACTTGAATTTGTTAGGTCCATGTGATGAGCTGAATGGTGGATGTGAACATATCTGTATTGCTACTGGACTGGTTAACAGGGTGTGTCGTTGTAGGTTTGGTTTTCAGCAGGACTCGACCAACGAAAGTGCATGCTCTTCTTGTGAGTATGATAGAAAATACGTCAAAGTACCAGTTGATTACATGCAATTATCCACTTACTGATAATGTACTCTCTCTCTCTCTCTCTCTCTCTCTCTCTCTCTCTCTCTCTCTCTCTATATATATATATATATATATATATATATATATATATATATATATATATATATATATATACAAGTGCATGTCCAATGCAAGGCAATATATGATTCTTATCTTGGCTTAGAGCTTTCAAAAGGATTCAATATCTTCATAGACCATGCCTTACATTCTATATTTAACACATACCTGTAACTTTAAAGTAGAACTTTGATCTTTACTCCCACCACAACCCATGTTTGAATGTTTACTTGGGTCTCGGGTAAAGATTCAATGTCAATCCTATAACTGCTAGTTGTGACATTCCATTTCAGGAATATTAACTAAAATCAAATATTATAAGATTACTGATATCTCCATACAACCGTATTTACAGTTACAAAAAAAGATCATATCACTGTGACCTATTATTAGCCACTCAAGCCTCATTGTCTTTCATCTACTAAAAGAGATTGACGGTTCAGTGTGTGTGTGTATATATATATATATATATATATATATATATATATATATATATATATATATATATATATATATATTACGTTGTTATTGTTCATTTGGCCTATAGAAAGGCATTATTTCGTTTTGTTCTTGTTCATCTCTCTCTCTCTCTCTCTCTCTCTCTCTCTCTCTCTCTCTCAGACAACATGTGTACTACCTCTATTCCCGCCAGCTAACCAATACATACCTGCAAAACTACATACACATGCATACCGATCTACCCATTCACGGTACAAGTATAAGGGCCAAGATGCATATTCATCAAAATGTAAATGCTACTACATGACTGATGAGTTTACCTTTCTTTTTACTAAAACTGCAGATCCGGTATTCAGCAATTTTCTACTGGTATCCGATTGGACACATGATATGATATATCAACTAGCACTGGACACTAACAACATTGATGTTCAGGCGATAGACATCAAACAGATTTCAGATCCATGTGGAATCGCGTATGACTATACGAGGAAAATGGTGATCTGGGGATCGTCAACAAAACAGCAGATCTACTCCGTAAGCCTCGATGAATTATCAGAGACGGTTCTGTTTTCAACTGGAGGTAGGATATCAGCGACATTAGGAGAAACTGAAACAAAGAATTTTAAACGAATATACATATATATATATATATATATATATATATATATATATATATATATATATATATATATATATAATTTCAATTAAGGACATTGACAAGTCTATAACTAGAGACATTGACAAGACAATAACTAGAGACATTGACAAGACTGTAACTAAAGACATTGACAAGACTATAACTAAAGACATTGACAAGACTGTAACTAGAGACATTGACAAGACTGTAACTAGAGACATTGACAAGACTATAACTAAAGACATTGACAAATCTATAACTAGAGACATTGACAAGACTATAACAAGACATTGACAAGACTATAACTAGAGACATTGACAAGACTATAACTAAAGACATTGACAAGACTATAACTAAAGACATTGACAAGTATATAACTAGAGACAATGACAAGACTATAACAAGACATTGTCAAGACTATAACTAGAGACATTGACAAGACTGTAACTAAAGACATTGACAAGACCATAACTAGAGACATTGACAAGACTATAACTAGAGACATTGACAAGACAATAACTAGAGACATTGACAAGACTGTAACTAAAGACATTGACAAGAATATAACTAAAGACATTGTCAAGACTATAACTAGAGACATTGCCAAAACAATAACAAGACATTGTCAAGACTATAACCAGAGACATTGACAAGACTGTAACTAAAGACGTTGACAAGACTATAACTAGAGACATTGACAAGACAATAACTAGAGACATTGACAAGACTGTAACTAAAGACATTGACAAGACTAT